>WAAF01007265.1:57732-146781 GCA_013400475.1 Tricholaema leucomelas | reverse complement strand
ACTATATTCCCCTCTTTATCTAATAAGGACTAGAGGCCATCCTTGACCCTTCTCTTGCCATTAATATATTTATAGAAACATTTTTATTCTCCTTAACAGCAGTGGCCAGCCTAAGTTCTAAATGGGCTTTTGCCTCTCTAACTTTTTTTCTACAAGACCTAGCAACATCCTTGAACTCTTCCTGGGATACCTCCCCTTTTTTTCCAAAGGAGATAGACTCTCATTTTTATCTTTAATTCCTTTAGCAGCTCCTCATTCATCCAGTCTGGCTGCCTCCCTCATCACCTTGTCTTCCGGCACAATGGCACAGCCTGCTCCTGTGCCTTCAGGAGTTCTTTCTTGAAGTAGGTCCAACCTTCCTGGACCCCTTTGTTTTTAAGGGCTGTTTCCCAAGGAACTTTCCCAGGGAGTTCCTCAAATAGGCCAAAGTCTGCCCTTCGGAAGTCCAGTGTGGAGGTTTTGTTGATGCCCCTCCTGGCTTCACCATATATTGAAAACTCTATCATTTCATGGTCACTGGACCCCAGGCAGCCTCTGACCACCACATCCTCCACCAGCCCCTCTCCATTTGTGAGCAGCAGGTCAAGCAGGGCTACATCCCTGGTAGGCTCACATAACAGCTGAGATAAGAAGTTGTCCCCCACACACAAAAAAGTGTTTGCTTTCAAGAAGTATACAAGAAAAGAAACCATAATGTTAACAGTATTATTGAAGGAGAAGTCTCTGCAGGACAAACAGTACTTCACTAAACCTTTTCATGCAGCAATTTCACTCAGGAAATACTTGCACTAAAGCTCAGACCTACATCACAAACCAGGCAGCAAAAAAGCTGTTAGAACACAAAAAGTGACATTTGACATTTCCTCCTCAAAAATATTAACAAGAAATTTGCATACTTGGGTTTTCTAATTGTACTGTGCTACTAGATGGTCACCTACTGAATGTAACTTTTCTTTTTCTCATTATCATCAAGCTTCAAACAATTCTTTTCCACAATACTACAAGGCTTTTTGTTGATGGTGAATGGTTTGCTGTGATTGCTATAATGGGATTTTTCAAAATTGGACCACTTTCAGCAACAGCCACACAGAAGTGGCTAAGCATCTGGAACGAGGGATCAATTTTGGACAAAACAACAGGCAGTGTACAAAAATGAGAGGAGAAAGACTGAAGTGTATTCAGTCCTCCATTCTCCCTGCAGCTATGGATACAGGTAACACCACCAACAGGCTATCTTCCCGCTCCTGGAAAAAGTTTGTTCTGCTTAGCCTGGTGTGCTAGTTTGAGCCTAGCTAGCATGTTTTGCTGAGAAGAACTAGATGATAGGCTGAGAAATTAAAACAATGGTGACGTCTACTTCACTCACAGTCTTGCTGAGATGTATACAAAAGAAAGGCAAAACAAAGATTAGGGCCCTTCTGCTCTGCACTTCGTGCTGGGCTGTCCTCTTCTCTTTGCCTGCTGGGGAGAAGCTGAGGCTGCTAGCTGGAATCCATCTTGCTTTCTAACCTCACCCTCCCTTTGCTTGGCTGCTTCACCTTGCTTTTTAACCTTTGTTTTCTTTGTTCTCTAAGGACAGAGAGAAGACGAAACATCACCCACCCATAATGCACCTGTGAACCAACTTGAACAGAACCCTTACAAATCCTTGTCCTCTATATATAAAGGCCTCAGAGAAGGCTTGTTAGATCCACAGCAACCCCCTTTCTCTCTGCGTCAGGGTTTGCCATTTATTTAATCCATAGTCTGGTCTGCCCAGTCTCATCAATCAATCTAAGTTTAGTTAACTACCCTTTCTTCACAGGTTTCCATATTCTGTACATTCAGTTACACTTCTCCTTAGCTACTTGTTTGTTTGGTTAGTATCACAGGCAGTCCAGCAACAGTCAGGCTGATCTGGGCCTTATTCCTGCAAACACAGTCACTGAAGTTTTATAAAATTAAAAATCAAGTATTTTTTAGGCTTGGTACACACAAGACCTTGGGTTCTGTCTTGGGATCTATACATCCTCACCTTTTGCACATCTCATTTCCAAAGAGTACTTTAAAGAACACAACAGAGTCATCTCATTTCCCACAGCTTTTTCTTTTTTTCTGATCTGAAGCTGGACATTTATCTCCTTCGCCCTGTAAGTGTGCCTTCATTGATACTCTGATCCATGAGCTGGCCCACTGGTTCCCTCTGCTCGACCCTGCATGCCTGCTGTACAGTAATGGCTCCCACTTGATTCTTTCCCCAGATGGTTCAGATATCTCCTGTTGGCAAGGAGGCATTTCCTTATAGAGCCACAAAAATAAATGCAAAAATCTTTTGGTCAAAAATGGGAAAATTACAAAACCTGCATGGTACAGGGAACTAAAGCATTCAAAATCTATTTCCTGATGTCACTTACTTCTATATTCATTTGTAGCCCCAATGATGAATTTTGACTCTGTCCTAGTATTTCAATATTTTTATGGTGTCTAAGCATCATGTGACTCAGTCCTACACAATCACCATGTTCCTCCCACCATCTGCCCAAATAAATTACCACAGCTCTTCTCCTCAACAACTGATTATCATTTGTCTGACATTCATAACCTGCCTTTGCTGCTTCCATGCTCTCTGCTAAGTGTTACCTTGCTGTTTCTGGCTACAAAAGCATTTGGCATATATAAATAGAACAAAGGTAAAACGTATTTTGCCATAAATGCCTTTAGGGATAATTAATGTCTCCACTTGTATAGATTCAAGCCCGATGTTTACTATCAGTAAGTTTTTGAGACTGCTTCATGCTTATCCAATCATTAAATCTCACATTACACAAAAATCACAGCTTTCTCATTAGCACATACCACCACTGTGAACAAATCAGTTTTAACTGGGCTCGAGGTAGCTGAAATAAAGGGCCATTTACCACAGGACAGATATAAACACCCAAGAAAGGTAAAAGAGATCATCATATGAAAATTACCAAGAATATGTAATATGAAAAGCATCACACAACCCTGAAGGCCTTTCTAAGCTTAGGAAGCCCATCTATTGTTTAAGAGGTTCTTTTACCACTATGCCAACAACTCCAGCAAAAACTAAACACTTTGATATACTATAGAAATCGATCTCTCTACCAGAGTTGACAAATGCGAAGTGTTATTCAACTCAAAAAACTAAACCGCCCATGTAGCACCACTGATTCTCTATCACCTCAATTGTTATTTGCTCTGATTTAGAAGATGGAGAGCCTCCTGCCTATTCCTGGGTTACATGTCACATTTTCATGGAAATAAGAAATCTCAACCCTACAAAAGCTGCCACATAGAAAGGTAGAAAGTTCATTTATAATTCGCTTCAGCTCACACTTTCTCCCCGCTGCCCAAACACAGAAAGATGAGCTACCTACTGGGAATGTAAGGAAGGCAGATTCAAGTGCCAGCCTGACCCATCTTGGCAGAAATTCAAGTGGTAGCTGCCAAGCGAAAGGACTACATGAATTCAGCACTGTAGCACTGTAAAGGTATTTGAAGACAAGACTTACTGTTGTATGGTCACCTTCACCTTGTGAAGTCAAGCAGTGCCTTTTCCAACTTCATGAAGATGATTGGGTAAACAGGCACTGGAGCTTTGAGAGCAGGGGGTGGATCTCTAGCTAGGGATGAAATCCCAGTTTGCAAATTGAAGTGAAAAATACCAAAATGTTATCACAATGTCTTCAAGTACACAGGCTAATTCCAACTCAATTCCAAGATAAGCACGTGTGCATACAACACACACAGGGAAATGGTTCTCTAACACTACTGTGAAATAGATTCTCAGCAGCATAAGCAGAGACAAAAACCTAGAAAATTCAACGTTTACAGTTACAAGTCTGGAATGAAAAACTAACCACAGGCTCCTGGCCACTCTTCTTATTCCCAGCCACACCGAAGGCACAGCTTTACTGCACCCAGAAGGCCACATTTCTCCAACTGTTGATCAGACCTAGGATTTCAGCATCCTGTGAAACAGTACTTGTGCACCAAGAGTAGCTTGCACTACCTTCAAGACAACCTGACACACTTTTGGAAAACAAATAGATTGTTTAATCACAACATTAAAAATTAAGCATAAAAGCAGGTAAAACACAGCATTACGTCCATAATCACAACCATCTCATCCACCAAGTTGCAAAACCCTAGATTATTCTCTTAACGTAGCCTTTGGAACTTGGGAGCCAGGCTATTCTGAAAAACATTCTGCTTTATCATTTGCATCTCCCCTGCCCTGCCAAGTTCTTCAGTTCAATCCAATTTATACTCATTTAACCATGTGTGGTCAAAAGCAGAACTCCAGAAGCAAAACTTTTGCATTCCCCTTCAGATGCCAAGAGGCAAAACTACCTAAAACCAAAATTTCCAACTGTATATCATCAGCATTTGTCCCAACTGACACATCAAAATCCGACAGTAAACAAATTAAACCCAATATGCAAAATGCTGCCTACTAAGACAGCCTCTCCTCATTTGAAACAATACTCAACCATTTTGCTTGCTCTCTCAGTTTGCATCAGCATTCTATTGTCTGCAGAAACAGGCATAAGCAGACTTGCCAAATCTTCGAAAGATTCAAGAGCAAAGAATTTCTGAAAACTAGATGCGGTGGTCTGTAAACACATTACCATTTTTCCTAATTATGGCCTGGTGCAAAGACAGCATCTGAATCAGAACTTCTTAGCACAAAAAAAACTCCAAACCCAGGATGCCTACACGTTCGGCAGCTTATCAAAGTCTTTGAGGTTCAGACAGGACTAGAAGATGAGAATTACTTCAAATAGTGTTTTCAGTAGCTCAGTATTAAAATTTTGGCTTGGAATGATGCTTCAGCAAATGGTATTGCTCACATTCCATAAACACACGAACTGGTATTCCAACAGCTCTCTGACACTAAAATATCACAAGAAGGAATGAAGGTGGATGTCTGTACAACCCTCTTACTGTGATGTCTTGGTACTGGCAGCTTTGGAAGCTACCTAGATCTTGCATTTGCACAGATATAACAGATACCTATTATACAGCACATAAAAATGACACCATTCAAAGATTAATGCTTCAGAACATCCTTGCTGTGCTGAGTCAAAGCTTTGCAGAAACAATACCAAGTAAGAGAAGGATCTCACAGCAAAATAATTTATCATGAAGATTATGCAGTTCAAGCGTACTACTCCTCCCCCTTAAAAATAAAATACTTGGATCTGTTGTGGTGGCATTTTGTACTAATCAGTTATAAATAAAACTCTAGATGCATTTTCTAATGTAAGTAGAATTCAGTAATTAGATTATCTGGCAAATGATGAAAGAAGTCTCAGTAAAACTGCACAACAAACTAAGTCTAGAGCAAAATTACTTAATCCTCTGCAGTTCAAACAAGAGTTCATCTTTCTCAACATCATCTACTCCTAGACGATCTATCCACCACACATACTGCAAAAAACCTCTTGCCCACTTAGGTACTGCTGCAGTGCAATGCAACATTTCAATTCAACTTAAGTTAGGCTGCACTACATTCCATTACAAGATAACATGCAACAGATGTTACTCTAAGAACACATAGGACAACTATTCAGGGCAAAACCCTCTAATTTGAATGGTTAAATGAATGAATACCCTATATAAAATTGCTGTCGCCTTTGTCAAAATTTATACTGAGATTCAGAACTTCAAAATTTCCGAAGTGTGTCACAATTAAACCAGCGAGTTACACTGGCCATCAGAAAGAACTAGTCTTATTTTACTTGAGCTCAGTAACTCTGCCACCAACAAATAAGATGGATGAAAATCCTATATAACTCTTGACTTCTGCAGTGACCAGTGAGTTTAAGGAGGCTTTGGGAGACTTGTGAAATGCACTTGTCAGAGGCAAGAAATCACTTCCCCACCTCCACCAAGCTACACGGTAACCTTTAAAGCACTGTCTTAAAAACCTCATGTTTGAAATTAAAGCAGAAAAGGTATTTCAGCCAACTTAATTCAGAGTTTACTTTACTAACAGCTATACTGTTGGAAGGCTGACCATTATCCCAAACAGATATGAAATACTTGCCTACACAGTATTTAATGTATTTGTAACTAACACTGACAGCTTGTAATCATACTTGCAACACACTGCCATACAGAAGTGATGTTTTACATAAGCAAGAGCAATCTCAAAAATATGCTTGATTGCTTTTTAATCACGTGTGCATTTTCCATGGTTGTTGGGCTCTCTTGATGCACAACTCCTGATGTTTTTAAAATATGCTTTCAAACTCAGACCTAGCTTAATATAGCTCAAACACCAGCTTTAAAATAGAGGTTTGCAAATAAACTTCTTAAAGATTCATAGAGATGTGTGCAATTGTTTAATCCTGACAGTTGTTTCAGTCAATGAACATTCCCACAATCCTTCCAACTTGATGCTGCAGCAGCGTTTTAACACACAAAAAGTAAAACCTAAATAAACTGAAGTAGCCGGTCAGAACAAAAGCGCTACACAAGGTGAGCACAAAGGCATCATAGGCCCCAGTTCCCAGGCAGGTGTTCCCACGAGGTGCCCTGGCAGTGGCACTGTTTCGGGGCCCGCCAGTCACCAGACGGAAAGACTACACCTCATAGCCACCTACTAGGTATCGTGGAAGAGAAAGAGGTGCAGGATACGCAGGGGTACCCCAATCCAGAGTGTGGTCAGGCCCTCTGCAAGCACACATCGCCGCCTCATACCAAGGGAGGTTTCGCACATCGGTCAGTAGCGGGCACGAAGCCCTGCTGCACACGGTCAGGTAGCCCTGAGCCGCTGGTCGATTTCAGGATGCCAGGCCAGCCTGGGTAAGAGGGAGGCCACGAAGCAGTGCAGTTCACCCGCCCACCCATCCTTGTCCCCGCTGCGCAGGGGCGGATGCGTCCTTCCCTCCCCTTCAGGGTAGCCCTACGGGATCGGCCTGAGATCCGCTTCCAACCCATGCCACGGGTTCGGTGTGAAGAGGTGGACATATACGCAGGCAGATGGAGATAAACACACGCGTGTACACGCGCAGAACGATCGTCCTTGGGAGGTCGTCTCTTCGCAAAGTATTGCGAAAAAGATTTTTCCTCCATCGTGGTCGCCTGTAGCGCCCAACAGTTCGGTCCCTCGGCCAAACCCACCCCCCGACCCGGCCACGCGGAGAAGCTCCCCCAGACAGGCTAGCAGGAGTCAGGAGCTGGACGTCGTAGCACCTCCCTCCTATACTAACGCTATACGGCAGGGGAGGAATCCTAAAGGACCGCGGTTTCCCTCCCAGCCCGGCTCCAGACGAAGGGAAGGTGAGCCAGGGTCGCGCTTTCCTCGCCGGGGCTCAGCCCGCAGCAGAGCCCGTACCGAGCCAGGGCAACCCATCTCCCCGCACTGCACCGGTCCGGGATATTACAGTTTTCCCTGGAACCGGCAACTTGTTGGGCGAGCAGTAGCCGGCGCGGGCGAGGCTCTGCCGCACGGACCGCAGCTCCCGCCTCCCGCCGGGGGAACGGCCACCGGCAGCTCCCGCCTGCCTGGCTGGGGGCAACGCAGTGCCTGCAAGCGAAACCCAGTGGCAGCTGAGTCGCCGCAGGCACGAAGCGGCTCCGCGCTCCCGCCGCTCAGCTCTGCACTGAGTCTTCCCCCTCTCGGCGGCTCAGCACGGACCAGACACTCCATGCAACGTGCAACGGCAGGGCAGGACAAGGGGGTCCTCGCAGGCTCCTACCGGGAAAGGCGTTACTGTAGCATTGCAAAGCGCCTAAGCCCCGCCGCTCGCTCGCTTCCTTCCTTCCCCCCCGCTCGCTTGCTGCCTGCTCCCGCCTGCTTCGCCGCCGCCCGCAGCTGCCGCCGCTGCGGACTCCAGGCGCAGACCCCCGCTGGGGAGGGCAGGAAACGCGTCATCATTCCGGGACCGCTCCACCGCCCTTCGCCCGGCACAGCCCGGCCCGCTCCGCCGCAGCAAAACCCACGGCGCGGGAAGCCCAGGACGCCGGCCCACCAGCCCATCCCGAGTGACGCGCGGCTCCCGCCCGCCTGGCTCTGCGCTACGCCTGGAGAGCGGCGGGAAAGGAACCCCGCCTCACCTGGTTCGCTGCGTTGAGGTCTTAGGGCTTGTTTTACCTGGGTATGAGGGAGAGGCACCTCCGCTGACCGCAGCCCGCAACAAGGTAGCGTCGTGTTCGCTCTGCCCGTCCACGACCGCAGTCACCGGAGAGACCAGCGACTTCTCAGGAAGGAGAAGGAGGACGATGGGGGGATGGCAGCATTTTTTACTTGGAGAGGAACATCAAGCTGCAGGGCACGGCGGCCCCAAGGCGGGGGCTGCAGCCGGCTTGCTAGAGAGGTGCGAGGCGCCCGCCAGCCCGGCTCCTGAGGCAGCGCGCGCGCGGCCTCGCGCCTCCCGCCGGCGGTGCGCGGGGGCGCGCGCGGAACTGTAGCGGGTTGTGAGGACCCTGTCGCGATAGGCTGGTGAGCGCGCGGCCCCTGGGCTCAAGACTAAATTCGCGCCTGAAGCGCACCTGGGCTCAAACCCCACAGCTGCGCGCTGAGCCGGGGCGGTCTTCCCGAGCAGATAACCGGGAGGCGCGGATGTTACCCAAGCCTCGTCGGAACGCGTATTCCTATCTTCTGCTCCTTGACCAGAGACTTCAAGCAAAACCCTGTGGGTAGAGATGGTTTCAAAGTTGCAGAAATAGCTAGGTACAGCTTCTGTTGCTTTAAGTACTTAGAAATAATACCAGTAAGACCTAGACTGCTGCAAACAGCAGTCGTGACTGTCATTGCACAGCCTGTATCATTTCAACTGCTCTACTGCTGTAATGGTGGTGTAAATGGATTCCATACCTATATATGGGGAAGTGATTGTCCACCCGTACTCGGCATCGGTAAGGTTTATGCAAGGCAGGCTCTGTCAGCCTGATCTCCTACAACATGGTGATCCACCTAGCAGATGAGCTAGAGGGCCGTGGGCTTCAGTAACCTTTGATACTCTCTCCCGCAGCCTTCTCCTTCACAAACTCATGGCACAAAGCCCGAATAAGTACACTCTGCATTGGATTAAACACAGTGGATGGCTGGGCCAAAGGAGTGGTGGTGAGTGAATGGAGATAAATCTGTCTGGCAAACAATCAGTAGTGGTGTCCCCACTAGTGACCCTTTAATATCTTTATCTGTGATCTGGCTGAGGGGATTGAGTGCATTTTCAGTAAGTTTGCAGATGACACCCAGCTGGGTTGATCTGCTAGAGGGTAGAGCATCTTTACAACAGTATTTGGGCAGGTTAGATCCATCGTCCAAAGTTAATTGTATCAAGTTCAACAAGGCCAAGCACCAGCTCCTCCTCTTGGGTCACAATAACTCCATGATAATCCACAAACTTGGGGACACGTGGTTGGAAAGTTGCAAGTTGGAAGGGACCTGGGGGTATTGGTTGACAGCTGACTGAATACAAGTCAGCAGTGTGCCCAGGTGGCCAAGAAAGCCATTGGCTTTCTGGCTTGTATTAGAAACACAGTGGTCAGTAGGAACAGGGTCATTCCAGCACTGGTGAGGTCACATCTCGAGTACTGTGTTTGGTTCTGGGTCTCTCAGTACAGGAAGGACATTGAGGTGCTGGAGTGTGTCCAGAGAAGGGCAACAAGCCTTGTGAAGGGCCTGGAGCACATGACCTATGAGGAGCATCTGAGGGAGCTGGGGTTGTTCAGTCTGGAGAAAGGAAAACTGAGGTGAAACCTTATTGCTATCCACAGCTACCTGAAGGAATGTTGGAACAAGGAGCAGGCTAGCCTCTCTTCCTTGGTGTCAAGCAACAGGACTAGAAGAAATGGTTTCAAGCTGCACTAAGGGAGGTTCAGGCTGGACATTAGGAAATATTTCTTCACAGAGAGGGTGTTGCTATTTAAGCTTTCCCAGAGCCCACAAGCCCAGTGGAACAGGATTTTAGGATGCCTCCCTTCTCCCCATAGAGAAAAAAAAACTAGGTAGAAGTAAAAGGAGTAAAACAACCACCCCCTTGCACTAACTTAGAAGCTAAAAAGTAAAGTAATTTTAACAAAAAATAAAAGCTATTTAAGAGAAAGGAAGGAGAAAGAAAGAGAAGAGGACGTTGACTGGCTCTTAAATAGGGTTCTGGACAGGAAGTGTGAGTGGAATGAACTTTGACCTGTGTGTGTAGGGGGGTCCTCCCCACAGCAAGGGCCAGGTTTTCAGTTCACTCTCCACACCGTGGGATGGTCTTAACCCAGCCCTGGGTTATCAAATACTGGAATGGTCTGCCCATTCCAGTGGTAGAGTCACCATCCCTGGAGGTGGTTAAGCAGCATGTGGACCTGGCACTTAGGGACATAGTTTAACATTGACCTTTCAGTGCTGCATCAAAGGTTGGACTGGATGATCTTTGAGGTCTCTTTCGAGCAGATGTATTTTGTGATTCTGTGATTGCTCTTCACAGCTACCTGAAAGAAGATTGTAGCAAGGTGCATGTTGATCTCTTCAGCTGCAGTTATCAACTGTGACATAGCATGTTTATGATTTGTTGCAAGTGGAAAAAAATACATTTTAAAATAAAATATTTAACATTTCTATGTTTTATTTGTATTTAAGGAATATTTTACATTTAAAACACTCTGTTTGGCATCTGAGGTTGCATTTTCCTTCCACCCCAACTGTTTTAACACTTTATCTTTCCATCTCCTAATTACTAAACCCCAGAGCTTTAAGGGCAAGCATGCTTTGTCTAATTAAGAGCTCAACAACCTTATGTGTGTCTCTGAAGTGAAATGGGACTGGTGTGTGAAGGTGGGGATGTTTAGTGGTTGGCAGGTGGGACAGTAAGATTGGGGACATATTTTTCCTTTTTTGCTCTAGAGGCAGATGTTTCGTGCCTCTACTTTGGGGGGATTGCTTAACATCTACACAGACTATCCATAAAAACTTTTCTTCTTTCATTTACTATTTAGATGTTCCAGGAAAAAAAACGACAACTATTTAGATGTTCTTGAAAAGATTGCTAATTTAGTTGAGATTCCTGCACTCTTCTCATATAAGATTATTAAAACTTTATACCTTGCAAAATCTGATGCAGCTGTCTGTTGACTTTTTAGCCTTCATTTGCAAATCAAATTAGCCCTCTAGATAATTTCTGCTATTTGGATACTGAGCTGATTATTTTCTGTATATGGGCTTTTTGTTTTCTCTTTGACTGACTAATGAAGTTCTTGACATTGGGCCAATTCTTCAGATTTGCACAGTAACTTCCAGTAATTGATTTATTAGAAAAAACCCTCTTTTAACAAAGAAATTAGGTAACTGAAGGGATCACTTCCCTCTCATCTTAAACTAGTTGGCTTGCAGTATTCAAGGTCAGGCAAAGCTGTAGCAATCTTGTCATGACCTTACCTATTTTTTTGCAGCCTCACTAATTTTAGTCATGATAAAGACAAGGCATTGATTGATGTCTGTCAGTGCAGGATCAGCTGATCTTACCAAGCTCTTTTTTAGCTCTGCAGTGATGTTACAGTCTAAAATGCAGTTTCTCTTTGAGATTGTACTTTTCTTGTGTGGCATTTATATCTACAGAAAATCACTCCGCTATTTCTAATTAAGAGACTTTAGACTAGAGGTAACATTTTTGGTAAGGAATACTCAAGACAAAGACTGCAGAACATGAAAAAGGTATTGTGGTACCTAATATTAAAGGAAAGAAGAGTTTCAAGAACTCAAAATGAAGGATAGTATTGTAATTCAGATTTGGTTCCCACAGAAAATGTCACCCCAAGCAAAGTTAATGGGATGCAGATTTGGCAATGTGGGAGGTCAGAAGAATAAGAACGAGAGCAGTACCCCTCTCAGTTGTATCCCAGAGAGTATTCAGAAATGGAAGGGTCATAAATTGGTACCCTGGTCATTCAGTCTGGCTACCTTCAAGCATGACATTTGTATCATGGGAAAAATTCTGACTCTCAAACAGCAGCGTTTTTCACTAATGCTGTCCTTTAGAAGGTAACCCAAGTTTCCTTTTGACTATAAGCCCCTTGTGGCTTATATTTTATCATGATTGTTTGCAGCCTAACTCAATCTGATGAACACTTTCAGGTTTTCAAAGACACTATGGGAAGAATCAAAGTAAATGGGAAGACTGTTGTCTACAGACCCACATGTGTTTAGCTAGCAATTCTCAATAGAACAGCAATGCAGAGTGTTTGGGTTGCAGATACTCCTGGATATACATACAAACACATTTTTTCCTGGTTGTTTTGAAAGGCATCTACTAAATTAGCATTATGTTTTTTAAAGTTTGGCTCTGTAATTTTAATTGTACATATGCAAAGGTGGGTTGTTAAGTTAGCTGCAAAAAGTACACGTGGAAATACTGTATTACACTTTTGAAAATAAGATTTAGCCTTCTAAACTGCTTGAGTGTTACAGAGTCATCCAAATCAGCTATGACTTGTATGGAATTATGTTGAACCTTTTTGCTTTGCTTGAAATTCATGTCATGCAGCAATGATGGTGTTTTTTTCAATTCTCTGTATTTTAAGGATGCTGATAAAGCACTGGAGTAATGCCAGGTATTTTAGGAAACACGTTGCTGCTTCTCTGGCTTGCCAGATGTTGCACTATATTGAGTTTGTTGCTGGAATAAAGAGTAACTTTACTGTATTTCCTTAACTATGGTGATTCAGTGTTACAGAAAAATCTCCACCTTTAAAATGAGAGATGTTGTTATCACCTTGTCTTCAAACAAATCACTTGGATAACATTCACTGTAATGCATGTAACTGTTTTCTTTCTCTTTTACAATCTCCTTTAGTGAGTGGCAGCAGCTGAGCCTCATTTTTATCATGTGGCTTTGTTGTTCAGAATTACTGATCAGTCGTTATGATTTATAACAGCGAAAGTCTTTGATGCTTTAAAACAATGAAACACAGACATAGACATATTTAAATGAGTCCAACAGATGCATTGTCTGAGTCTGTGCAGTACCAAAGGAGAGAGCTATGGCTGAGACAGGATTATTTCCTGCTGGAGTTTTGCCAAAGGAAAACTGGCAGTGGTCACACTGTTTTTTACTGGATGCCTCTGCTAATGTGTGTGTTTAATAAAGCACTAACATCTGGGCCCACAGGGTGAACTTCATGTATATAAAGAATATAACTCTTCAAATTCAGTACTTATTTGCAAACTTGTAGCTCAAGAGAAAAACATCCCAGAGTGTCAGCTTTGGGGCCACTTTGTGCTTTAAAACTACTTTGGGTTTGTGGAGCTGAAATATTAGATAAGCTTTGCTCCTTCCCATGCCTCCTATTCAATTGCTGTGTTCTCTTTATGGCCACACAGGGATTTACATGGCATGGCCCCAGGCTTCTGCACGCAGCCAGAACTACTGCAATTATTGATCTCCACCGGACAGCCAAGGAATGAAATCACAGGAAAATAGAGCTGTGTCTTGGGATGGTTACCACTAAGGTAAGGCACGTGGAAGGGTAGAGCACAGGAAGACATCAGTCATCTTGGCTGATGGCAAGCTGCCTACATATATTCCTCAGTCCATTTCTCCCTTCTCTGTATTTCTTTCCCTCATCCTTGTAACTTTCTTGATACATAGCATTTTGAGTTGGTACTGTAAGCAGGTGTAACTTGAGCATGGAGTTGTGAGCACAAGCAGGTGGGCTTGAATGTTCTGCAACTCTGTTTTTTTCCCCACCAAGAGGGAAGTTCTGCTGGGTGCTCAGTTCTGCTGGCCTTTTGAAATATTTCTTCTCACACCCAGTGAGAATCTTGTTGGATTTCTTCCTGGATCTTTGGATTTTCATTGTGTTTCTTCCTGGTTTTCTGTAGTATGTGGACCAAATCCTGAGGCCTCCTCATACAGGAGAAGCCGTGAGTTTCTCTTTATTTTTGTTAAGCAGTATACCAATGTGCAAGCATAGGTTGTTGTGTAATAGAAATATGCTGGTCTGTTTGCTCACACATCATACTGTATTGATGACAAATACCTAATGTCTGAGGAAAAAGAGAGGTGAAGATAAGTTAATCCTTACTGCTGGTGTCAATGCTTTGAGTGGTCTGAAGAACTCTGAAAGAGATCCCAATAGATGGATGGAATTTTGTTCCATAAACAAAGTGGCTGCATAGAACTAGACAATCTGTAACTTAGCAAGACAAAAGGAGTTCCTACAGAGAAGGCAGCTGTTTTTTGGTAGTCTGTCTTCTACAGTAATGTCTTAAGTCAGTTTCTCCATCTCTATCCAAATATGTGAAGCATGCAGTTTTATAAAACCATGATGAATTAGATCAGCTTGTACAAGGGACTGCGTGGGAAGGAAAGAGCAAGAGCAACTTCAGACATAAAGTGGGAGAATATAATTATTCACAACTCACAACTTTTGCATAACATATCTTAAGGGTAAATGTGCAAGTGGAGTCCCCTATCAGTGCTGAGCAAGCAACTTCTACCTGCGTGCATGTTAGGATGGCCTATGTTTGACTTTTAAAACGATATCCGGATTTTCTGATACTGCTTTTTGCAGAGGCATTTTATAGATATTTGTGCTAGTGCCGTTATTTCTGCTTCTGCCTCTAATCAGAGCACATCTTGTTGTCTGTGCATATCCAACCAGGTTTATAAGACTAACGTTCTGAACCAAGTAATTAATCATTTCTGATTATCAAATTCATACATAATCAGCTTTTCACCCACGGGAATAGCAAATTAGATCTTCCCTCAGTAAAATGAAAAATTAACACTCTTCCTATGAAACCACTGACAGCACATAATTACTGTAAGAAGATAAATTACATGGAATAATTTTATAAAAAAATAGATCAGTGCATCCTCTATTTTTTTCTCATATATCCTTATGTTGGCGTGCTTCAAAAATAAGCTTCTTTTTCTGTGACTTCATTGATAAATCTCATGACTGCTGTGGTCTCTTGTTGATAGATTGAGTCAATAATGATTGAACAGACGTTTTTAATGATAACAACAGTTATTAATGAGAACTGCACCATTTTTGTCATGCCTGAGGTCTGAAGGGAACATGAACATAACAGCCCTGACTCTTAATTTTATGCTCACTTTTGAGCCACATTATACATTCTAGGGTTCTGGGACACTTTAGTGTTCAGGGTTGGTCTCACATATGTTCAGCTGCCCTACCTCCTGCTGGGCTGTGGGAAACCAAGGATAGCTGGCATTGCTCCTTCTCCCATCCTGTTTTGTGGACAAGTCTCTCCTATTGCTGTAAGGAGCCACACTGCCAGTGCTGTGCTGCACATCAAAACCCTTCTTTGGACTTCAGTCCCTGAAAGGGAGCATTTCCATCCCTTTTCTGCTGCCTGTGTAATGCAAATGAACTGGGATGCCCTGGGGCAGCTAATGTATGCAGATGTAACTACATGCATTAGAACAGAGCTAGGCATTCTCCAATCTTTTCCATTTTAAAGATCTCATAACAGAAGAGTCTATTAAATCTACTAATTGTAATCAGGACTTGTAGATTTGGCAGCTTTCCCTTACTCCCTAGCCAGCTTTACTATTTCTGCCAAGCTACCCCTTCCTTTCCAGAGCTGACTCAGCTCTTTGCAAGGCTCAACCTGAGGCAGCTTGTCCCATCTTTGGAAAACGGACTCATGGATTTCTTTCCACAGATGTAATGAGTTCTGCAGAGTAATTTGTTCATCTTCAATTCTATTCATCACCTCAGGGGCAAAATTCACTGTTTCAGTACAGACTTAACATGCCTTCCAGAAATGATTAGTCTTCATTGTATTATAGGCTCTCCCTCATTGTGCAGGAAACTCCCTCAGAGTGCAGCATTGCATTATGCGGTGAGTTGGTAACAAAAAGTGTCCCACAGCAAGGGTGCAGTACAAGGTATCTCTCCAGCCTTGTGCTCAGAGAATGTATTGTGGGATTTTTCAAGTACACAGCAAACATTTCCTGACCATGAAACATGAACTTAGACTTCACTGAAGCATGTATCCTAATGGAAACTTGGTGCATACTTGGGTCCTTGCATACCGTTCTATACCTTGCTGTATGCATATCTGGCATTATAGTTTGGTTTTAAAGTGCCCTCGCAACAGTTTGATCATTCAAATAAAACACAAGTACATTCCCTCATGAATAGAAGTGTCTGTGCAAACGTTTGTACGTACACCTGCCTGCCTAGCTTATTTACCAGAGAAAAGCAATGAGTAACAGTGATCTTGCCTGTTTGTGCAGAGTTGGAATTTCGTAACATAGTGCTGTAGATTTTGTTAAGAGTTAAAATTTAGACAATGTGGAAGCTGGCACATACTGAATGGCCATAATTTTCTATTTGATCTCTGCAGGCAAGATTATTGATATGTTAATTATTTGTAGGGAGATGAAAGTATATACATAGGTAGATTTGAGGCAAGAAATTTTCTTTAGTTTTGTTTGAGGCTAATTTCCTGGTGCTTGGTAGGGCTAGATGTAGGCACAGGCAAAGGCAGCAGAAATAGGGATGGCAGAATGGGCCCTGGCAGAGCCCTGAAAACCAGACTGGCAGCTGCTGCTGCCAGGAGGAGATGATGATATATGAAACAGCAACTACTTTGGGAAAACAGTGCGTGTGAGCCTTTCCTGGATCCCGTTTATGTTTGTTGTTGGTTTTTTTTTTTAATTGGTGGGATAAAATCAGCTCTGAATATAATCTAACCTAGGCACTTCATCTCTAGGGCAGCACATCTTAGTTTGCTTATGCTGATAAGAAGCCTTGACCCAGTTCTGGTAGCTGACTTGCATTCGTGTGCAACTGTTCATTAGCCACCTTACACAAATCAGATACTGTTCTAAAAACCAAAACAATCTTCAGACAAAACTACTTTCTGAATGGTGGCAGACATTCGTGGATATTTACAGATTAAATACTTAGGCATTCATGAAATATTTCAAGATTAGCAGAACAATTGAGGAAAAAGTCAGCTTTTTCAGGAGAGTAGTTCCCTGTGGACTCCTACAATGTATGAGGACAAAAGTGTCAAAGTGAAGAAATACAGGGCAGTTGTTTCAGTTGTCAGTTGCAGAGAAGGCTCTCATGCTATTGTGACGCATTTTGGAGGGACTTAGAAACAGCCACTTCTGAAGTGGTGGACGAAGAGATGGATAAAGACAGACTATGAATAATCATTAAGTGTTGCTTCTACTTTTCCACAATTCTGTCCAGAAAAACTGTAATAATGTCTTCAGTTGTTGCTGATTCAAATGAATAAGTTTTTCTCCAGTGGCACACATCCAACTATTTCTGTCTTTCTGGCTTTACAAGGTGAAATACTCTTCTCTTGTGCTCAGAAGCATGATCCCTTCTGTGGCCACTAAACTGGCCACAGATCTGAATTTCTGGGTAGGAGCCCAAACTGCCAATTCTTGCACAATTTTAGGTGCAGCAATTTCTGAGAGACAAATATTGTTGCACTTAGCAGGAATGTTGCCATGCTGTGGCAAAAATGAGTCCTTCTTCATTAACAGAGGGTTGACAGTGAAGAGCCACAACATACAGCACTCTGTACCCATGTGATTAAATGTCTAGTCAATGCTCCAAAAAAAATCACTTGACAAACTTTATTTCAGTAGTTACTGGCACCTTCAGATCCCTTGCTATGATTTTTTTTTTGTTCATTGGCTTTCTAGCAGTCTGACAAAGCACTGTGTGTCATTGATTCTTTTTTCTGTGCTAGCATCAGGATTGGATGTCTCATCAATAGTATCATAGTTTACAGTTGTGAGTGCAACTAATTAAAAGGTCAGATCAGTTAGGTCTATAGTGGCATGCTCTCTCTTGGAGGAAAAAAACAGTTTGGTGGGCAAGGATGAGCTTTCTAGAGCTACTTGTTGCCTAAGAAGTCCAATAGACCCTTGTTGCAATTCTGAAAATCCACACAAGTTCTGTTCATCTGCTTATCTGTGAAAAATCTGTCCTTTGCCTACTTGAATGGTGTTGTTGAAGATGGTGGCGCAAGTCCTGCTGAAGTCCATGGTGTAGAATTTGGCCTTACCACAGATTGTTTGTGATCATAAGCATCATTGCTTTCCTGACAAGGAGGAAGTACATGGAGAAGTGATGAGGCAGAGCCCTGTTTTGTATCTAAGCAAGCACTTGGAGGTGTTGCTGAATTAGAGCTGTAAAATACGATAGTCTCTGACCCCTGGCCTACCAGACATCAACTGCCTGTCTGGGCAAGTGTTTAGGGAATCTTAAAAATGGCTGGCATGGTACTGACGGAATAGCTGCCTCACAGGATTAATTGTTCTGTTTTACCAAGTATTTTTAGAGACCTAGGACCTGCAAGCCACGTGACACAGTATCCACAGCTATTCCATTCACTGCTGCTAAGGTTGTCAGAGTCATTTTATGGAGTCAGACACTTGCAGTATTACTGCAAGAGGTGCTAGATGGTACTATTAAATGTGACAGTTCTGCCTTAGTCATGATTTCAGCATTCCTTCAATAATATGTAATAATGCCACACTAGAAGTTTCATACAAATTAGAAACACAGCTTGCCCAGGAATGTGTTGTATGCCTGAAGTACCCAATTTTATCCTGACGTGAATTTACCCTAGCAGTTCTACTGGAATTTTACTTATTGTTACTTCATACTCATAAAACTGAAATGGTTAAATATTCCTTAGCCACTTAGGGAGGAAGAAGTTTCTTTCCTGCAGCAACAGAACAGGCTCTTTGCTGTGCTTTCCATTGTCAGTGCCAGCCTTTGCCTTCAGAGGCTGGCACGTCCATTTTGCAGATATCCCAGTCTCTCTCTAGGAAACATGATTTCAGTTTCTCATGCATTGTGCATGTTTGAGGGTAGGAAGCAAGTCAAAAGGGAAAAGCAATTATTTTCCTTAAGTTCTTTATTGAAGGTAATGGTTTGCTAAAATGTGAGTGAGAGATTTCTCGACTTGTTACTTACCCGAACTGAACTTTTTCATCATTTTCTACTGCAGCCCAAGAATTACAGATGTGAGGAAAACATTTGTAATTGCACTTTATTTACAACAATAGGAACCTGGAATCCACTTTGTAAATACTTTGATACTGTAGTTACCTTCCAGAGACTTGTTAACATAATGTAGTTCTGTGCACTTCTGTTGCACAGACTGATTTGCATGAAGTTGAGCCAAGGAGGGAGGAGGGGAAGGCTGTGCAGTGTGGCTTTACAGCTACAGTATGGAGTCAGCAGTGCCGTGGTGGTAGCCACAGATCTTTGTGCCCTAACCACAGTGCAACAGGGTTGTGTGCCACTTTGCCTAGGAGACATCACTTACACCATGTGATTGGACATGGTTGATCAGCATTTGTTGCATATGTTTACAAAGGCTGTATCTCCTTTTTGTGAGGCAAACATTGGCCTCACAGGATTTGCCAAAAAACCAGAAAACAGAGGTTGGTATTTGCTCAACTAGTTTATCAGTGTAACTGCAGGGGTGAGCTGATATGGCCAAGTCTCCTAGAACCCAGTCTCTTCCATAAACTGAATGCATTAACTGTAGGCAGGAGTGGCCTTTTTAAGATGTACAATATGAATGAATTTTATACTTGACTTCAGCTCTGTTTTCCCCCTTGTAATGCACTTGGTTAAGGCAGAGTTCCATCTGCTCAGCTGAAAGCTTTCCAAAGCTGAGACTGCAATCTTCTTGTAAGAGCAACAAGGGTTTTACATGATCATGGTGCTCTTGTGCTAAGGCACTGCTGGGTATAGGGGAGATGCTTCCAAGGTACTGAAATAATGCCATCCTCAGACAGGAAGGGCACACACGTAAGTCTCCACTAAATCTTTTAATGAGTGTCACAAAATTATGAATGACATGCAGCAAGGAGTCAACCCAGGATACATGCAGCCTGTCTCATGAGACTTGCGTGGATTACTATCCCTTTCATGTTTGTAAGATAGGTAGCATGCCCTGAATACAGCCATCTTAAATGGTATACTGCTCCATTCCCCACTGAATTAGACCTAGGATGCCCAGGCCTCTAATGTGGCTGACTTGTGAGGTACGTGAGAAAGCAAAACCACAATGTCAGTGAGCTGTAAGTCAGATTGCAAACTCAAACCAAACCAACAACAAAGAAAATAAATTAAAGGCAAATGAAAATGCAGCAATGACTAAGTGCTTAAATAAAATTAAGAGACCTCTGAACACATGAAGGACTAGGAGGACAGGCGTTAGCAGGGAAATTGGATTCCAAGAAGCCATCCTATTGTATGGTGTTAGAATTAACGGAAGTTCAAATGACGAACACAAATTGTTTAAGTCTTGGTCAATAGAATAATTTGTAATTTCACCCCAAGATTTTATTTCTCAGTTCTGTGATGTTCCATGTCAGTAATTGTTTTTTCTCACTGGAATTTAAGGAAAAAATCTAACCCTGTAACACTGGGCATTTCAGTGGTAACATAAAAGGCTTTGACAGTGATTGCCCCTTACAAGTCACCAGAGACCAGACATGAATCATGAGGTCTCAGAGGTTATATTGCTTATATACCAAGGATGCCAAAGCCTAGGTGCTGAGAACTTTGTGGCTTTCCGTGCTTTCTGTGGCTGGAAATTGGCTGGAATTGTCACTAGCTTATGTGGGTGTCTTTCCAGTAGGTACTGATGATCACATTACAACACTCAGAGGTGGACGAAGTTGAGGAGGTGAATCTCTGTTTTGAATTCAGGGGAAGGGGTTGGAAATAGCTGGCTGTTTGACTAGATGTAGCCAGGTATATGATGTGTGACCAAAATCAAGTCTATGTTTTGATACAGATTTTAGTTAAATCTGAACTGTTGTGGAGCTAAACTCAGGAACCGCCTCTGTAGATAGACTGAAGTAGTGCAGACTGTAAAAGCACCTAAGCATCAGTGCAAGCCACATTATTTAGATTCTGTTTTGAAATATCATTTAAAGGATCTCTATTAAGTGTCTGTTCACATCAGTGAGTGCCTTAAAACAGTTGCAGCTCAGTTACTACACATTTAGTTCTTTTGTACTTTGCCTCCTTGAAAGCAGCCATAAATACTCCACATTGAGCTATATGGCTTAAATCTTACTGAAGCAGAGTTGAAATCCCAGTCAGTTGAAAGTCCTGCACTCAGATGTCAAAATCTTGCCCCTCAGTGTAAGTCAGGTTGTCCCACTGCAGGAAAAAGGTCCAGCACTGTAGCATAGGTACAGCTTAGCCCATCTCATGTGACTGGAGTTGTGCAACTGGAGTTTCCTGGAGTACCAGGAAAACAGCTAGTAACTGGTTACAGTTTGAAATAGTGAAGATATTTGACAAAGGGATGTGATGGTTTAGGAGTTACTTGCCCCCTCACTCTTATGAAATCACCCAGACTAGACTTAGACGTATGGAAGTTAAGGAATGAAGCTTTATATTTACAGCTTACACACACACACACACACACATATATATATATATACATACACACACACACATTACAGCTTACAATATACAAGCAGATATTCGCAATATTTACATCTATACACAGAAATATACAAGTTAAAAGTAATACAGAAACACAACACCCCTCCCAGAAATCAGTCGCCTGGAGGGGCTCCCACACACTCTTCCACCTTTTTTCCACCCCTCTACCTTATCCCAGAGTTTGTCTTACATGCAAGGTGAGTTTGGAGTATCGGCAAGGGGGGTTAGAAGCAAAAGGATTAGTTACACAGAAGCAGCCCAGGGAGAAACACAGACTCCAACAGACACACACAATCACTGACTGTCTTATCTATATTTGTGTTCAAACACACCAATATAGATAAGACTCATTTTTATACATCTCAGCAAACCTAGGAGTGAAGTAGACATCACCATTGTTTTCATAGCCTATAATCTATTTTTTCTCACTAAAATATTCCAATTAGCCTCAAACTAGCACAGGGGGTTAAAAAAGGAAAGGGAGAGCATGGCATCTGATTTTCTATGCATTAGTGGCTGTGGAGGGAGTTGGTTACAACTTCACGGTTTTGCGAGGAAATTTATACTGCTTCAGAAAACCTGGCCACAGGGCAACAGTGCTTACCAGCCATATAACTCAGAATCCCTTTCTGGCTCTTGGGCAGATTTTGCAGATGTTTCTTGTGTGCTTACACACAGCTGTGTACTTACACACAGCAACTCAACAAGGGAACCTCAAGGAAGAGGAAAAACACGTTGCTTCAGTGCACGTGGCCAGCTCTGGGCTTCTGCAACAGCACAGTTAATTTCCTCCCAGATAAGTCAGAGCTGTTTGTCACAACAACAATCATAACTCCTAGTACTTGATATCTGCAGGTTTACAGCTGACTTGAAAAAAAGGTGTTGTGGGTAACTTGACATGCATCAATGCTTTTGAGAAAATTATTTCCTGTTATTGATAAATGCAAGGATTGACTTGTGGGTCAGTGAACTGAAAAAACATAGAAATGATGCACTGTGTATCTTTGTCTCTCTCACTTTTAAATGAGGGATTCAAGGTAGAGCACTGAGGTTTTTCTGTTTCACCTTTTGGTGGGTTTTCAATGCATTGGTTGCCTTGACATTTTGTATCATATCAGTTTATGAAATTTCCAGTTGTTTGCTTTATTAAAATCAGAAGAAGGTTGAAAACAAACCCAGCAAAATAACCATAGGGATAAACAGATGTGTTTGTAGATCTGTCTAATTTTGGGGGCCCTTTAAATAAACTCATTATATGTCTGCTATTCCAGTGACAAAACTTCTGTAAAATATATTAAGACTACCTGAGATCTTGAATTTTCTTCTGAGTTTGTTACATGCCCTGATATCCTGCAGAAGACTTAAAGCATTTAAAGAAAGAATAAATCAATTCATTCTTTCCTTAACTCTGAATTTGTAAAATGGAAACCAACAGCTGCTTCAGAGCCAAGAGAGAAATCAAAAGCCTGTAGCAGGTGGTACCATATATGTATGTCTAATTGCAACCTAACAATCTCCTAGCTAGTTACCAAATAATGAGGAATTACACCATGACTCAGGCAAAGAAGGGGAGAAAATAAAATGGGAAAAAGAAAGTTTTGGTACAGGAAATTAGCATCTTTACAGAGGAGAGTAAAGAGTGTTACTAGAAGAAGTGAGTCATGTCTCTTTTGAAACATTTTGACTAGACACCATTTAGAGAAACTGCCTATCAATGCCAAGAAGAGTGGTGAAATGATGACATGTCCAGTATAGGGCCCAATATAAGTAAACCTGATAGACTTGGGCAGGTAGTATGCAGGCCATGGTTGAAAGACTGATCTAAAGCGCCAAATTTGTCGACTGTGCTAGTTTAACACATCAGGGCAGAAGATAAAAGATGAAACAAAATGGAGTGCTATATATAAATATTTTACAAGCTTATATGAGATGTGGTGCTCCAAGTTTGCTGGATTAGCCTTTCTTTGGCTGATATTTTATGGTGTTTCAGTTGCATAGAAATGAGAGTGAGATGAATTATGGTAAATGGAGTTATATTCTGACTCGCACCGGTTTAGATGAAAAAATAAAAGGATGGCATGGCAACTGTGCTCTATGAAAGAATCAGTACTGAAAAAAGTCTAGTGAAATGGGAAAGACATGAAACAAAAAATGGAAAAGACATGCTTTGGGGGCTCTGAAGAGGGAAATTGCTACCATTTGTGATATTACAGATTTTAAATGAGATGTTGATTCAAAAGAAACATAAATGAACAAGTATATACCAGCAATTCCCTTGCAAGAGAACTCTATTAAAGCACTATATTTTTTTGTATGGAGCTCAAAGTGCCACAGCAAACCAGCATGGATAGTAACACTGATGTTGAAAAATCTAGGGTCACAATTGCTAAGTTGGGTCAAAGCTGGCATAGCATATCTTTGGCATGTGAGTCTCTTTTCACTTGAGCAGTGCAAGTCTGAAGTCAGCAGGATTACACAGAGGTAAAGCTAGCATGACAGAGAAGGGAGCATTAGTCCATTTACAGTTGCTGTCTCCACATTCTGATGGTAATTTATTTTAAAACTGAGCTTTTCACTTACCCCCTAAAGGCATAATATGTTTGCATCTCCTGTGATCAAATCAATCTTCTATCTTATTGTCAGCCATTCACTGATAGCAATCCTCAGTTCATTCTTTCTTTTAATGTTATCTTACCATATAGAGAAACCATAAATGATTTCTTTGCCTGGAGGCCATGAAGTGCTGCTAACTCAAACTGATTTATGCAATGCTTTTTTGGAGTTTCACTGGGCAGCACGCTGAAGATGCTTTTCAAAAATATTTAAAATCAAAGCATTCAGTATAATAACACAAGCCAAAGAGTGCTCTCTTCCCTTAGTTGCCACTTTTCAGTAGGTGAAATGTGCTCCTATGTAGTCCCAATAAGGTCGTGTACCACTGAAACCAGCCTTGAAGGGCTTGTATCACTGTAACTCTCATAACAGCAACCTGATTATCAGTGCTATGCCTTAAATAAATAAATAAATACACCCCAATCCTACAATTCATTTTGCAATTTTCCTTTAGAACAGTGACTGAAACCCAGGGTTCCTGGAGTTCTTCACAACTCCCAAGGTGCTCTGACTCAGATCTAAAAAACAGAATTGAGAAGAAATATGAATTATATTCTTAGAGGAGAGCAAATTGTTGACAGGCTAAGAGGGGCAGTTTTAATGACTTTCAGACTGCCTGAAACAGCTGATAGAATCGTAGAATCATAGAATGGCTTAGGTTGGAAGGGACCTCAAGGATCATCCAGCTCCAACCCCCCGCCACAGGCAGGGACACCTCCCACTAGAGCAGGTTGCTCAAGGCCTCATCCAGCCTGGCTTTAAACGCCTCCAGGGAGGAAGCATCCACAACCTCCCTGGGCAACCCGTTCCAGTGTCTTACCACCCTCACTGTAAAGAACTTCCTCCTAACATAATGATCTTTGAATGGACCATGTGGGTGAAGTATCTAAGTGCTGAAGCTTCTCTAGCCTGACTGCCACTTCAGCTGCTTTGAATGCTGACACTTCGATGCTTTAGGAAAGTCACTGAGTATATTTTAATTATTTATCAGCTGACTACAGTAAATAGAGGAAAAGAGCAGGCAGCACACAGAATGCTGCTGTTATGTAGCACAATATTAGGAACACTGGAAGGCAGTGTACTATGCTGTGCTATGTACTGTGCCTGTGCCATTTGCTGACCTTCAGTTTGCTGATGAATTCTGCATAATTAAAAGCAGCAAAAATGAGCTGATAGCCTTCTGATCCTGGCCCTACTGTCTGAATAGTGGTGACAAGGCAGACACTGCTCTGGCACAGAAATGAAAAGCAGTCTCTGTCCCGGGGGACAGAGACAAGATTTTCTGTGTGAACCTGCAGTTTTCATGTGTTTTCAGCTCCACAGACACTTGGGAGAGGCTGGCCCCTGCCCTCCCTGTGTTTGCACAACAGAGCGTCTGGATATAAATGGATGATGCATAGATCAAGACTGATGGCCAGGGAGCTTCTTTTGTCATTTATTCAGGTGGGAGGAAAATACAGAACCTGCTGTACCACTTGGCTCTGGGGATGTTGCTGCTGGGCATGAAAGAAGAGCTGTGCTTCCCACAAATATGGTCTGGAAAAGGTATTCCTTTATATCCCTTTTTTCTTCTCAATGACCTGTCCATGTAACCCCAACGCTAGAAGAAGCATTTTCCAGAGTTTTCATTGTGTTTGTTGCTTTGTTTGTTGTTGTTTTTTTTTATTTTAGACAAATGAAGCACGAGAAACACTTGTAAGTGCTGGAAAACAGGAAAACGTCTTTTACTTCACATGCGTGGGTAGGAAAAAACACAAATGTCCCTGAAGTATCAGGTTCTGCCATGGTTTTGAGTAGTGTGAAGCCTCAAGTAAAACATGTACTGCAAGTAAATTGCAGCCTGTTTTCTGTTAAGTGGTTGGGGTGGAGGAGGTTCCCAGCACACAAGTGCCATGTGTTCCACATTGCCTGCTCCAGCAGGAGACTGCTGGCCCTGGGAGATGAGGGCGGGAGGCTGAGGCTGGATTCAACTTAAAGCTTGCCAAAGGGAATGAAAGAGGATGACATAGCTGAACAATGAAGGTTTAATTTTGTCCTCTCCACTTAAGCAAAGCTCCACACCATGTAACAATTTTACAAAGTGCCAGAGAATGTTAAGGTCACATGAGCTTATTTCTGCTTTTCACAGTGGAAATGTGTGTGACAGCAATAGCTTCAATTTGTTGGCTGGGTTTTCTTGTTTTTTTTGTTTTGTTTTGTTTTTTATATAGTAACATCTGGCCATGTGTTCAAACTCTTTGTGTTTGGGAACAGTTGTTGAAGTGTTTGTTTTCTCATGCCAATGGATTCCCTGACTTGGGATGAAGTTTGTCAAAGAAGATCAGTGCCTTTCTCACACTCTTCCAGCTTGCTGCTGTGAGACAGTGTTGTTTCCCAAGCACTTTTAAACTAGTTTGATACACTTCTCTGTTTGTGAACTGTAAATTGATGACAGATACACACTACACTTGATCTTAGCCAGGTGGGGCTCTTCTGTCAGGCAACCAGCAATAGAACAAGGGGACACAGTCTCAAGTTGTGCCGAGGGAAGTATAGGCTGGATGTTAGGAGGAAGTTCTTCACAGAGAGAGTGATTTGCCATTGGAATGGGCTGCCCAGGGAGGTGGTGGAGTCACCGTCCCTGGGGGTGTTCAAGAACAGACTGGCTGAGGCATTTAGTGCCATGGTCTAGATGACTTCCAACCTGGTTGATTCTATCATTCTGTTTTATGATACTTAATGCCTGGGGTGAGTGGGAGCCATCCACAAAATGGCCCAAAAGCTGCTTCTTTATCCCAGGGTATAATTACACTATCATGTTAATTTTCTTCCAGTTTTCTTTTAAATTAAATTTAAACAAACAAATTCTTCCTTATAACAAAGCTGTCACTATCTGTTTTCATCCTGTCTCTCTGATTCCCCAAGCCAGCACCTCAACAAAATCCTGAGCCTTTTCTCAGTTGCCTGAAGTCTACAGGGCCCTTCCTATTGGCTCCTGGAATCAGATTGTTCTTACTAGTATGAGTTTAATTAATAGATTTCCCCCCACACTGATATTCCCAATTACTTTTGTTGTCCAGATGCTCTTTAGGCAAAAGTAAGTCTGAGATAAAGAGGTAATCACAGGTGATGGGGTGCAGCTTGTCAGGGTCAGGGCTATTGCAGGCTCTGTGTTTTAATGAAAGTAAAAATGGGTAACGCTTTCTCATTCACAACAATCTAGTGGACAGAAACCTACAGCCTTGCTGCTGAAATGCTGGGTTCTCCTAAAATGAAATTTTAGCAAGAGTTGTCCTTCTGCCCACAGAAAAGGTCAGGACAGGCTAAGGATGAAGAGCCTAACTTTGAGCTTTGCTTTAGAGGTACTTCAGTGTATCAAAAGCAACATCTGTTTCTTAATTAGGTGCCGCTGATTAGTGATACCATTCTGAAATGTATTCCACTTAAAGATGTGGGAATCTCAGGATTGCATGTCCTACCCATCAATATATTGAGGCCAATCCCATCAGTGCACCAACTTCACATAGAAGAAATGTTCAACTATATCTTACTACTCAGAAGATACTCTTTTGTTGTTTGTGAGTTTGCTTTTTAATATTCAGTCCGCAAGGACTAGCTGCAATGGCGGTATGGTGCGAGATTTTATTTTTCAAAATGAATATAGTGGATTAATTTTGATACTCAGGCTCTTGCCACGGAGCAGGATTTTTACTAATAGATTCTTTGCAACAGTTATGAAAACATTACAGAGGAAAACTGAGTCTACAACACTTAAAAATAACGAGCAAGAACACAAACATTAAAGTATTAGAACTGGAAAGATATTCTTGTGGTTGATTATACCACTTGTCCACTAGAAAGACTTGAAAAGTTCCTTTCTGCTTAAGGCAGAAGGCACTTGGATTCCATTGAAGAATTTTACAGAGTTTTGCAAAGAGGCTTTTGAGTGTTTACTCAGAAAAGTTATCTCAGGATTCCAGGGGATAACTAGTTTCCAGACAGTACCCATACACTTGAAGGGAGTTCTGTCAGTGTCTTAAGTCATTAAGACTTCTGAATCTTCCCAGGCTCTAACAGGATGCTGGGATAGAGGCAGACAATCTCTGACCTGATCCTGGTTCTTCTTGGATGACTTCAGACTTGGCATGGAGGTTTGCAGAGGTGCAGGCAGGATGTCTTGCAGATGTGCAGATGGGCTTGATGTTGTGCTGGCTAAGCAAGCCTATTGTGTGAAGGTACTTAATGCCTAATCCTGGTAAACTTGAGGCCAGGCAGTTTCCAGGTAGACAAAGTATCAGGGCTTGTTATGTAGCAGGTAGAGCATGGCAGGATGCAATGCCAGAGAGCAATGAGACTGCTTTGCCTTACTGTGCTTCTATGTC
This sequence comes from Tricholaema leucomelas, assembly GCA_013400475.1. Classification (NCBI taxonomy): domain Eukaryota; kingdom Metazoa; phylum Chordata; class Aves; order Piciformes; family Lybiidae; genus Tricholaema lacrymosa; species Tricholaema leucomelas. Next base: position 118,378 of record WAAF01007265.1, on the reverse strand, counting down.
AGAAGCATATTAAGGCAGAGCACAGTGTCTTTACATGCTTATCTCTTTTTATCAATGTAGCCAAAGACCAGTGGCTCCTTGGCCACAGACCAGCCAATCAGAATGGCAGTTTGACAAACTTAACCGTGTTAGGTAAAGTCAGAGCTTACTTTTACCTTTTTAGGGCAGAACAGTAACACGTGTATAAACACATGTGGGTACCCTGTTTGCAAGTTTGGAAGGGGAAGAGGAGACTGGAAGGCATCAGGGCCTTTGTTTTCTTTTCCTGCCCTTGCTTCCCCCACAACAGGGGAGAGAGGGAACAGAGAAACATATCTGGGCAAGCCAAGACATGTTTAGGCCTATTTTGGCGTTCTACAACACTAGGTGAAGCTGCATAGACTGGCTGGCCCTAAACTTACTGCAAAGGAGGAGTATCTCTTTAAGTCAAGTCAAATCATAAAATCTATGTGGAAGCTGATATAAACAACTGAAGTCACTGCATGTGACCTGGAGAGGAGGAAGTCAGTTGGACGCTGCCATTTTTAAGTGCTTCACACCCATCCCCGCCCCCCCCCGCCCCCTCACTGCACATACAGCACAAGATTCTTCCACCTGGTAGCTCTCACAATGGAATTCCCAACTACAAATGGGAAGTGTCTACCTCCTACCTTGCATTGTCTGTCCATGAATGGGGGTGGGCTGGGGCCATGGGGTAAGGAACATCCAGAAAACCCCTTCACACATGACTCCTTGGAGTTGCTCTCGCAGCCCATGGCAGTACCACAGAGTATGGCCTGCAGGCAGCTACAGTTATTAGGGCTGAACCTAGAAATTCTCCTCTCTCAGTGACACTTCAGTCTTTGTAGCTCATCGCATGCGAAATACAGGGAAGCGCTGTCTGCCAATACAGCTGTTTTTAAAGTGTTAAACACTCTGAATCAAGAGCTAGCATGTTTTGACATGGTGAATTATCCTTTTTGAAGTGTCCTTGCTTCGTTGTTCATTTTCATGAGCCTTATTTGTACTAGCAAGTTGCTGCTTCAACATAGCAACGTCATCTGATGCATTTAAGATTTATACGTACTGTACCTGCTGGACAAATAGCACCCACCCAGGAAGCCCTAAGAACATGTATTTCAGGTGCTTTAGAGCACTAATCCTTCCTCTCTTAGCAGTTGAAGGTTGTTTCTGAACTGTGCTTTTTGGAGAAGGACTCCTGTGTGTGTCTGTCTGGGCAGGGGAGAGGTTTTAAAGAAATACTCGTTTAATAAAACCTGCCAGTAAATACTTTGTAGTGCACGGGTCATCCCTGCCATGCTTTTGGAAATCAAAACCACCTTTTTGCAAAGTCGCCTTTACAGCTTTAGCCTTGCGTCATGAGTTCAAGGTAGACAAGCCTATGAGTTATTCTTCCGAAGAACTGAACTGAAAACCCAAAGCCCTCCTGATGAGCGCACCGGACTCCCCGCAGCAGCGCGGCCGCCAGGGGGGGCCCGGGCCCTGCTGCGGTCCCTGTCCTGCTGAGGCCCCAGCCCGGCTCTCAGCCGCAGTCAGCAGGGCCTCGAGGGGACACGGTCGGGCACTTCCTGGGCCAGGTCCTTGTGCCAAGTCCAGACAACCACAGAAAAATAATATCGGCGCCACACCTGAAGGACAAATGCAGGCGTCCCGTGTTGCTCGGAGAAGAGATTCCTTCTGTCGCAGCCTTGCCAGGCCCTGGCCAGCTCCCAGGGTTTCCCCTGTTACTGGTACAGGAGCTGTAATAAAACCCTGCCACAATTTGTATCCCTTCCGGTTTAAAAGTGGTTTATTGCAGACACAGGAAGCATTGTTGACAGCGTGTTTTAATTATGCTCTGAAGCTAATCAAAGAAAGAGAAACCGTTTTGAACACAGGAAGCTAAACAGCTAATTAATTATATATTTGAGTGCCTATTTCCAGGGGGGTTGTACAAGTACTTAACTGTTCCTGAACTCCCAGCACATCAGCAATCTGGTGAATAGCTATAAAGTGCAGGCTTTATTAGGAAGGGGAAGGGGAGAATACGCACCACCCGGTGTTAGGCACCTGCTCCCTCTTCGCAGTCACTAGAGGGAGAGAGGCAATTGCCATCAGGAGACTGAAGCACTCTGTAAAACCCCTAGCTCTTCTCACTAACTGCGAAGGAAGTCTGACGAGACTAAATGGATATTAAGTACGTAAACCAGGCTAGCTGCTTCATTTCACCACTGTCTGATGGCACTGCTGTGGACCTGCAGCTAATTGCCATGATTGCCATATCCAATTTACTTCTATGAACTGTTGCTGGAGGCAATAAGGTTCCCACTAAAACTTTTCTATCCCTCATTTTTTCTTCATTTTTAGAGTAAAATCTTTCTTTGGTATTAAAAGCAGAGATGTATATATTTGAATGAAGCTCACAAAGCTATGTGGTGCATAATGCGTGATGTCTAGTGCTGTACTGCCTGGTCTGAATAGGTAACAGCCATATGGCACACATTCTGCTTCCCAAAGAAAAGTGTCCCAGTGTCTCAAACAGCTTCTCTTCCTATACCAGACGTATTAGCTGGACAGCACAAACCCTTTCTGTAAGTCTCAAGATCAAACTGGAGATTATTTGAATCACAGCAAATAAATCTATGTAAGTAAACTGCAAAAGCACTGATAATCAGAATGCTACCAGAGCATTCAGGATCTTCTGCACCTTTAAAAAACACTACAGAAATAATCTTCTCTGGTTTGAATCACTAGATAATTGTTATGAAATTGTAGCTTAACTGGTACAAAACAAGCAGGAGAGAGAAAAGACTCAGACCCAGAACACGTATGTTTTCAGCAGGTTCTAAATGTTCACTGCCCCTGTAACCCGCTTGTTCTGTTTTCTTTGAGCTCATTTTCTGTGTCAAGCACTCCATAAATGTGAACTTCAGCTCCTCTGCAGGAAAAAGAATGATAGAAAATTATTCATCCACTATTGGCTGTGCTGCAGGCATAGTGTTTTTAATTGAGTATTCAGCCAACCTGTTTGGCAGGCCTTCCTGGCTTTGCAGTTAAGATTCCTACTTGCAGCATGCAGGATAATTACAGAGAGAATGCAGAGGTTGTTCAAGTTCTTATGCACTGCAGAACTGTGGGGAGAAAGTTCATGGATCCCAGCTGGCTCTGTGCAGTGTCTGTTAAGCATCATGCATGCCTGTGCCTTTGACACTCCATTTCAAGGGGACTTGCCAAAGGATTTTGTGCCTTGTCTTTCTCACTGCATCTGCATTCCTCTGTTGTTTCTCAGTATCAGTAACAGGACACTTGAGTTAGGGCTCAATTGTCTCTTGTTCTTTGTGGGTAATGGGGCGGGATGTGGGGGGTCGGGGGCACGGCACACATTCAAATGGAGAAAAGCAGCAGCGAAACTCCTTTCAAATCAGCTTGAAAACCCACAGTCCCCACTTCCTACTACTCTGGTGCTGAAGTCCTGCCAGGATCTCGAGAAAAAAAAGAAGCACCGAGACAATTGCGCTTTTGTCCAGGGTTTGTTAGTTAATCTCCGAACACCTCGGGACGCCTCTGTAAATCTGCATTCATCAGAAAGAAACTGGAAGCAGGGACAGACGGTGGGCTGCTTACCGTGCGGGTGGCATTGCCCACCGCTACGAGCGCCGGGCCGGGCGACGGCAGCCTTGTCCTGCCACGGTCGCAGGCGGGTGCCGGGCGCATCTCGGCTCCGCGGGGCCACACAGCCCACGAAGATCCACCGCCACAGGCGCATTTTGCAGGTCACTTCCCTCTGCTCTGCTGTGCTGTGCTGTACACACGGCCCCGGTGCGCGGCGCGGAGGCAGTTGAGGCGCTGCTAGAATCCCTCCCCGTTTGCTCCACTCCTCCGGGAGCAAAGCCCAGCACTTTCCCCCTCCCTCCGCCCGCGGCGCGGGTGGGAGGCGCCCAGCGGCACTAGAAAAGGGCCGGCTCGGGGCTGGCCGCGGTTGTCCAGCTGCCGCTGCAGGTGGAGTGCGTGGCCGGTTAACGGCGGGGAAGCGAGAGCTGCCGCAAGGAGTGAGTGGCTTGCGTTGATAAGGTACGTCCTCTGCTATGGGACAAAATGAAGTGCAGCTCATCTGAGAGGGACGTTTTCCCCTGACAGTGCTGGTTTATCTCTTCAGCGGTGTAGTGTTGCTCTTGAGCCAAACACAGTGGACTTCCCTAGACAGTGTGCTGGGAAGAGGCTGTTTTGAGCCTGTGGACTGACGGGGTTTGTGTTAGTCCTGCCTCGATTAGCACCATCCGTCCTCTCTCGGTTGTAGTGTGTCCAAGAAGAATGTTTATGTATTCTTGCATCTTTGTATGTCTGCAGGTGGGTTCGCACTTCAAGCTTTTCTTCTTTGAGGATCTCCTGCCCTGCTGTAGTGATGTGGTTCTTGGAAAAGATCCGATCATCACATGAAACTGGAAACCTCCCTAGCTCCTCCTTCCTGGGACTGCCACCTGCCCAAAATCTGCCTGAAAAAGCCCGAATGGGGACTGTTGCTTTTCCTAATGTGCTCACCCCTGACAGAATCCCTGAATTCTGCATCCCCCCAAGACTGACCAGTTCCAGCCCTGTTAAAGGCACAGGTTTTCACCAGGACCACAGTCCAGAAGATGCAGATTGTAATTCTTCTGACTATAGCCACAACTCTTCCTTACCACATCTCATTCAGGTGGAAAGTGCTGAAGAGATTCCATCCCTGGAGGAAGAAAGCACCAACTCAGACCCACAGTCCCAAGCAGCACTTTCCCTGCCTCACTTTCCCAGAGCTCCCACTTCTTATGGCTTCTGCACTTTACTGGAGAGTCCCCACACCAGGAGAAAAGAGTCCATCTTCCATACTGACACATATGGTGCTCTGCCCAGCCTGATACTGTCTCGATCCAGAGCTAACACTTTCAGTGGCAAAGGGAGTACATCTAATCCCATTGCTATCAGCTTTGCTTCTGTGAAGCTGCCTCCGAAGCATCTCTCTCTGCATAGGCAAGGTGCCTGCGACAGCGATACTGCCTCCTCCAGCGACTCCTCTCCTTTCAGCTCTCCACTTCTCAGCAGGTCTCCTCCCAGATCCTGCTCCCTGATCAAAACACAAAGTCAGGAGGGATTGCTCTGCCGAGCGCTGAAAGCCAAGAACAAATCCAGCATGGCCAGGAACAATTCTCTTTCTACAGAGGAAAGCAGCTCCACTGATAACAGCCCCAGTGTCATCAGGCGGGCCTCGGAGGGGCTGCTTGCCATGCAGAGCTTTAGCACATCCTGTTCTCCCCTCTTTCCCCTGGATCTGGCCCGCAGCCGGGAGAGACTGGTGGGAGAGAGCACTGTGGTTATGGACAAGGGTGGCATGTTGAGGCTATCAGCTGAATACTGCTCAGAGAATGAAAGGCTGAGGATCCGCCTGATCAGTGCAGAGGGTTTATATGATGACTCTGTAGAGTCCAAACACATCAACTGCTGCATCACTTTTTCCCTGGTGCCAGGGAAAACACAGAAGCAGAGAAGCACTGTTATAAAGAGAAGCAAAAATCCTATCTTCAATGAGGACTTCTTTTTTGATGGCATTGCTGAAGAAGAGCTTTACAGCCTCTCTGTAAGGATGAAAGCAATGAATAAAGGGTGGAGTATGAAACGAGACTATACCTTAGGAGAACGGGAATTGTCTTTGATGAGTATGTTCTCAGTGTAATACTTAAAATACTCAGACTAATTTTGTCTTCTGAAAGTTTTCTACTAAATAAAGTTTTGGGTGCACTCCTTTTTTTCAAAGAATACTTGAAAGCACTGTGTTTCTTGGTATTACTCTCATACTGCTGTGATTCATTTTGCTGCTCAACACTTTCAACTTTGTGAGGTATTTGCTGTTGCACTAAAAAATGGCTGTAGAAAAGGAGAGGAGAGGAGAAGGGCTAGTTTGCCATTAAGATAAAGGATTAGGCAGTTACCCAGTCAAAACTGATCTTATTTCTGGCTTTCAGAGTGGGGAAGGGTTGTTGTTCACTCACTCTGGTCCCTAAGCAGGTACACAGCATGTGCACGCAGTGTACTGGCACTGCACAGGCACAGAATGCTGTTGCAGCTCTCAGATACTACATCAGTTACCAGGCCCTCTTGACAGCACTCACATCCACAAAAAAGAATACTTTAGGCATTCCTATGTCTGGGAAGGGCAAAGAGTGTTGTGGAACTTGTTTGAGAATTAGCCATTCTTCTACAATGTGAGGGCAGGATTTGGACTCTTGAAGCAGATACAAGTTTGTGTTGAGAAAAACAAGGTCAGCTCCTGAGCAGCAGCTGAAAAACACTGCAGGCTGGGCTGTTTATTTCTCCACAGACCTAGTCTATCAATACTGAAGAGTGAGTGGTTGCTGCCTGGAGTCGCTACCAAGTGGGTGATAACTGTAGCACAATTAGAAGCTTCATTTACCTTTCCTTTCCCTGGCTGGTTTCACAGCTGTCAGGACGAAGTTGCCAGGTAGTCGTGGTTTGGTCAGGAATGTACCCTGGAGCTATAACACTCAGCAATTCAAATATTGAATCCTTTCTGAAACTGAAGCAGGTGGGTTTAGATAGCAATACAAAGGCAAAGGATAGTTTGGATTAAATTCCTGCTTCAGCTAATGACATGCTGCATACCTCGGTCAAGTAATTGTGCTAAAATTAGGATCATCATTCCCTATCCTGTACCAGCAAATGGTGAGTGGCTCAGACCACTTGGTTGCTTTAACACCACCAGAAACACAAAGGTGCAGTGCTCCTGGATGCCTGAGTCCATCTTCCTTCTTTTTGATTTTTTTTCCCTGAGGAGGACTGGGGGCTAGGTAAAATGTGGAAACTGCAGCAGTGCAAGTAGGAGGAGGCAGACGTTTTCTCTTGAAAGTCCAGGCCTGTTGCAGCCTCCCCTGATTAAAGTGCATGCTTCATTACGTGGAAGTAGATAAGCCTTAATGGAGAAACAATCCACACAGGCATGAGGCACAGAAAAGGAAGGTTTTCCTCGGTGTTCTTGGTGAGGATCTAGAAACAGCGCCTTCCTTGTGCTAAATCTACAGCTTAAAAGCTCTTTTGAAAGTTTTTTTACCAGATCTTCCCCCTACGCTGTTCTGGCAAGAGTGTAATTACCTGGAAATCAATGGGACTATTCATGACAGGCTCTGTTTTCAGACTTTAGTACCTCAGGAAGGACTTTTTTCCTTCTGATAGCAGAAAAAGCCCAGAAGATGTGAACTGTGACTGCAAGTGCTCAGAAATGCTCACAGCTAGTCCTTGATCCAGCTCATGTGTGATGCTACTAAAAACAGAATCCTCATGCAAAGGACAACTTGTATAGGAAAATAGCTGGGTCTATTCCCAGAAGCTGATTAAAATCAAATGGAATAATAATCCCTTTGTGCCAAAGGAAAGAAATAAAAATACTGAAAGGCTGTGCAGCTGTAAGTGATCTATCCTTGACTCTGGGCAAGCTGGGTATAAGGGAAAGCCTAAATGAAGTGGGTGGAAGTAAAATGTAAAAAAAGTAATGTCAAGAGTGAATCAAAACTGTTGCAGAAAGTTAGGCTTATTTAAGTAGTTATTGCAGGCAGTGTCCTGAAGGAAGGCAGAGGTTCCCTCTTCAGGCTCATCACTCATTCACCATCACATTTTAGTTCTGCGGACTCAAGGTCTCTTCACAGGTATACCTTCATGGAGAAAAAGGCTGAGGTAACATGGAAGAGAATGGTTATGTTTATCAGAGGACCACAAACAGACACACTACAGTGGACATCTGTTTGCCCTGTGATATATGCCATGCTGGTGCTTTACTGCAGGAACACAGAATGATGGAATGGTTGAGGTGGAAAGGGGCCTCTGGAGACAGTATTGCCTGACTTCTGAAAGCAGGATCAGCTTCAGCAGGCTGCCCACAAACAAGTCCAGCTGTGTTTAGTGTCTCTAAGGGCAGAGAATCCACAGCCCACTTGGGAGCTCTACTCCACTCTTTCACCATCCTAACAATAAAAAAAGTGTTTTTTTCTGCATAAGCAGAATTTCAGGTGCCACTCATTGCCTCTTGTCCTGTTACTGGATACCCCTGAGAAGAGCCTGCCTCTACCCTTTTCACTCCCTCTCAGAAGTTTCATATACACCCAGCAGGTTTTCACTGAGCCTTCTCTTCTGCAGGCTAATGGGCATAGTGTAGTTACTGGCACACCAGAGAAGTGCTTGTGAAGTCTCATTCTTTGTCAGGCAGAGAAGGAGTTAAGGTCCTGGAGAAAGACCTCCCTTCCTGTCACAGGAGAGTAACTTTCCATCTGGGATCATTTAGTCAGATACTTTAAAAGGCGAGGGCTGCATTTTTGGTTGGTTGAAGGAAAACTGAGCTGTTTTTAAGGCTCTCCAAACAATGACTAATATCTGAGAAAGCCTCCTTACAGACGTTTGATGATAAGCCTGTGTGCTGGAGAGTGACTTTCTCCTTCATCTAGAAGCAGCAGGAGACTTGCAGGCCTATGTCAAAGGCAGAGTTTAAGCCTAGCAATGACAGCTGAACTTTGCCTACATTTCTCTGGTAAAGAACCTAACCTCAGGTTTTTATTGATTGTTTTGTTCTTTAACACAAGAACTTTGAATTAGGTTCCTATTCAGCAACATTAGTCAGACTAGAGACTGAAAATGACTGAAAACCAGTGAAAAACAGGTAAATGGGTTTGGTGCTCTCTTTCCCTCCTCCCCCTTTTTTAGAGTGTTTTTCTTACATTTTGGAGTATTAGATCCCTTCTGAACTTCTGGGGTGTTGTTTATCAGGGTGATGTTTTTATTGGCAATACAAAGCCATAACACAGTGGAAACACTTCAATTTGCTTGACTGTTAGAGGACGTGGGACTTGTTTTCTTGTGCTGTTGGAGGCCAGCTAAGCTGTAAGTGGTAAACTCCTACACTGCTGCCTGTGCCGCAGCTGCTTTCCGAAAGCGTCAGCCTTATTGGGCCATTACGTAAAGCACCTGCATAAGCAAACAAGAAGGCAACTGGATACTTCCGCCTGGAACAACTCCTGATGCATCAGTGCCTTTGGGAGAGTCAGCAGCAAGGAGAAAAATCCACCTCCTGACAAAAGCAAACAGCCACTCAGTTAAGAAATTCTCTCTTTGAAAGTTCTGTTAATTTTTCAGATACCATAACAATATGGTAGTGTAAATGATTCCTTCTAGCAGACTGGTTCAGATTAGTCTGATCACCTGTACTCAGTGGTGTGCACTGCTTGGAAGAGCACCTTGAAAATTTCACTTAAAACCTCTGACAATTGTTAGAGGAAAGTAAGGTCTTTCTGCCAAGATCTTGGACTCATGTTTTGCTAAGCAAATATTTGTTTCAGCTGCAGTGTAAGTACTACCTGTGCTTTCTTCAAGCCCAATTATTTTAAGCATGCCTCTTCAGTTCTGGACAGCAGTTGCTATAAAGCAAGTCTTATGTTTTTCTTTCCAGAGATCCACAAAGGTTTGTTGTCAATGTAGCGGAGTAGGTACAATCCAGTTCTTCTAACTGTGCTGCTTTTCAGGTAAAGTTCAGGAATAACACCAAGGGAAGCAAATATTTATGACCTAAAAAGCCTAACAGGACAGATGCGTAGACTGGGGATTAGGCAGCACAGTGTCTGCAGTATCAAATTCCATTTATTGCACCACTTGTTCTAAGCTGATCCCATTTCCAAGACTGGCTCTGGAGGGGCGCTGCTGAAAACAGTACCTACACTGCCCTAAGTGTCTTCTCTGTGGGGGCTCTTTGAGGAGGCTGATACTTCTGTTCCTGCAGCTTGGCTTTGCAGTCAGCCATAGCGATTGTGCTGGAAGACTGAAAATGTGATGGGGCCTCCTGGGCAAAAATTCTTCTAGTTTTTAGTTTAACCATTTTAATTTCTTCATAGAACTGAGGAAAGTACATCTAGATGAAGGCATAAATCTGTGAAAAGCCTGGGTTTGGGTTGCTAAGATACTTCCCCCAGACTGGGAAATTTGTCCAAGAGAAACTGTGTAAACTGGATTGCTCAGCATCAGGACTTCTCTGCAGAGAGGGCATACTATAGGTGGTGTGCTTGATGGGCCATCCCCATGCTTTCTAGCAAATGCTGACTGCCTCAGAGAGGGACAGCTGTCCTGCATCTAGGTTAGAGAGCTTCTAGCTTGCATAGGTGGCTAAATTGTTTGGCATGATATTTGGCCGGGGTAGGAAAGGTAATGAGTCACATCTACTTTCTGCAGCAGGATGTTTGGTTAAAACAGTGTCCTTACACTCACAAAATGAGCGGCATAATTAGATGCTGTTTTCCATCACTGTTCTCTAACAAAAACAAGGTGTGTAAGATTAATTTGCATATGTAAAGGAGATGGCATTTCAGCACAGACTTCATGCTGATGAGTGTCCCTGAAATGTACCCTAATATCATTAGTAGTAATGGTTTAGAAGAAAAGACCAAAATTATTCTGCACAATCTGTCCTCACAGTGGAGGCAGAATGAAGACTCATGTTGCAGTGTCTGTGAACTAACCATCCTTGCACCAAGCTGACTGACACAAAACACAGGTGGCAGGAGGGGACAGAGCTGCAGATGCCCAACAGCAGACCTCAGGTTGGTGTGTGCATTGCACTGTGCCACCTGTGGAGTGGGTAAAAAGAACTACTGTGTTCATTGGCTTTTTGTGCCTCCCCCAGGATTGCTAAGCAGGTAATGTGGTTTATGCTGCTGGTTCTTTGCATTTAGGGGTTCCTTATGAGAGAAGAGCTTCCAGTCGGGTGTTGGGTTTTTGTTTGTTTTGTTCTCCTGTCAGAAACAGAAACAGTTTGCTAGGCTGATGGTGATATATGGCAACTGGGCTGAGGTACTGGTAACTGAGCACAGTCTCAGAGATGAGAGAAAGGGTCCAGCAAACAGGAGTGAAAAGAATTAACAACCTTGTTTGACTAGAAACCACCACAGATTATCAGATGGCTCTGTCCTCTGATTTAATTTTTCCTTCTGCTACTCCTTTTCTGTTTCTAGCTATAAATGTTCTAATGCTGCAAACTTAGCTATCCTGAGTGGTACAGTGAGAACTTGACCTTGTCAAGCATTGTATGTACTAGGCAGGAAAGCACTGAACAAGATTTTCCACCTTGTTTCCTTTCTGTTAAATCTTACTGATTTTTCTACTTGCATTTCTCAGTCTCAGTAGTGCAAATCCAGGAAGCACTTGAAGGAGCACAAGATGTGAGAGAAAGCTGCTGAAAGAGACTTAGATTTGCTTCTTTTCAGTGAGAGGTCAGCCAAATTTCTGGGTCTTGCTATGTAGAAAAGGCACATACAGGAAAGCAAGTCACAATGTGTCTGGTTAAAACTACTGCCGTGAAGCACAGTGGAGGTCAAACTAGTTTTCCATCCCTACTTGCTGTGGATTTTGTATGGGTACATCTCACTACATTCCTCAGTTTCCTGTAAGGAAGAGCTTTTGCCTATACTGACATAATAGATGAGAAAGACATTGAGAAAAGCACTCAAGTAGGAGGGTTGTATTCAAGGTGCTCATTTTCATATGTGCAGAGGCAAAGGATGAGATGAAGTAGCTTGCAGTGGCACTGCATGATTTCTCATTATTATTTGTATCATCCCCTTATGAAAGTGCACAGTTCCAGAAGTTGAAGCCATTTAACTTCAGTCTTAGCTCCGGTTTTGCTTTTTTTTTGTTTATGTGGTTGAGGTTTTTTTTGGTCAAACCTTCCTGTGGTAATGATTAGCTCTTTCCAGCAAGCAATAAACCTGATATTACCATACCAGTAAATACGATAGCAGTAACAGATGCTGTCTTGAAATGCCAGAGCCAACTGAAGTTTGGCTGCGGTTTCTTTGATTTCATCAGATGAGGTAATTTATGTAACCGTGATTCTAAACAATACTCTGGTTGTAAGCATGTATTGGTTGACCCCTTCTGGCAGCCCAGTGCTACACCTGTCAGAATGGCATTCTGCTGAGATCCCAATCATTACATTTTACAGAAATTGGGCACTGGGCACAGCTCACTTTTGGACTGCTGGATACCGGAGGTGCAGCTGAGCTGGAGGCGGCAGCAGTACTGCTGCATGTACTTAAACTGTGTGATAAAGCTTTAGTGTTAGAGACAGGCTCAGCAGGACTAAACTCTGAAGTCAGGGAGTGGGAAGTGGGGAAGGGAATCAGCTAGTGAAGCTTGTTAATGGCAAGTAGCTGATGCCGAGTATCGGCAAAAAGCAACATTGTCAATGATGAAAAAGCTGCCATGGCAAAAGCTGACTTTGACAACTCTAGTTGCCTTTGTGTGAGCAGCTCAGCAGTGCAAGATTGCCTCATCTGATCCCACAAGCGAGTGGCCCTTGAGACTTGCACTTGTTGTCTGCTTTCAGGACATAGCGCTGGTAGAAGTGACTTCCACCTCCAGCAGGTAATAACCCTTTCTGAGGGGTTCAGAAGGTGACACCTGCCGGACTGGTGTCCTGAATTTCCTCATACACAAGACCTGACTAACCTTGTCCTCAAAACAAGGTTACAGCAAACTATAACCCAGCCACAAGGTGTGTTTACAGGGCTCTGATATATTGCAAGTTTGCCCAGTGGCTGTGTTTGTCGTGTTTGTATTTGTTAAATGATGTAATTTCTTGAACTAGTATGAACTGTGTAACTGATTTCTTGAAATTCGTTTTCTTTAACAGTGCAAGTGTAAGTCTTGTTAGGAAATGGCATTCATTTATGAGAAGCTGCATGCAGCAGGAATACTGAGAAAGGGGGATCTATGCACCAGAACACAAATCGTGCTCCCTAATTACCGGGTGTCCAGGTAAACACCTCTTTCCTCTGCCCTTGTCCAGGGGTAACCAGTCTTCTTGTACCTATGAAAGAGCTATGGAGCAATACCTAATCTTGTTGTCAACAAAGTACTTGGGACATCCAGAGATAAGTGGTGTTCTCCTGCCATGTGTGCACCATTTGAGGACAGAAGACAGCTGGGTTGGAAGTGGAAGCTTTGTCAAGTGGGGTGCTGTAAAGGAGAGTATCTAAGTAGGTGCAACTGGCTGCAGAAACATCTCCTCAGACAGGATAAAATTTCTGATTTCTGTTCAGAAAAGCTCCTACATTATTCTACAGCTTTCTTGCCCATTAACCCAGCTGCCTTTGTAGCAGGATGCTTTGCTGGGTTATGTACTTTATTTAGAAGAATCTGAAACAAAACCATTAGTATGAAACGGTTGTTAAAACTGGGAGCTATTCCCAACCCGAGTCTGCATAAAACTTAAGCACAAATCTAATCCAATAATTTCTTAAGATTTGTCCTAAATATTTCTATTGGAAAAAAAGTGGGCACATCTAGTAATGCAGTCAAAGAGGCATGTGAAGCATCTTCCTTTAGCCATCTGCTTTAAAGATGCCCTTACTAGGAATGAACAGGTTAATGTTGCCTTACGGATGGGACTTGATGGAAGTTACAGGACAATAGACACATCCAGCTGGCAGGAATAATCTGTGACCCGTGGAAGTTACTGCAGGGGCACAAGTGAAGATGAGGCTTTGATGCTGAAGGGACAGCAGAAGCAGGATGTTTGAGAATTACGTAAGTACAAAGGGATATTTAATCCGTTGGACCTTTCTAAAAGTCAAAATAGAGCATGCTCTTAGGGAAGTTACTGGGAGAAAAAATAATCAAGTAGAAAACCAAAATGCAAGACTAGGTGTATCAGTGGGGTGCTAATCTGCTCCACTTATTTATATTTCCACTCTGTGTTTAACCAAATTCTGTTTGAAGACTGAGTACCATTTGTAGTTCAGTTTTTCTTGATAAGAACTCCCTATTTCTAAAGAAAAGTGGTCTTTGTTATGGCTTTGGCCCATGCATTTTTCTCAACTTCAGAATCCCAGAATAGCTGAGGCTGCCAGGGACACAGCGATCACCTAGTCCAAACCCTTGTTCAAAGAAGCATCAGCTACCGCAGGCTGCTCAGGACCATGTCCAGTCAGATTCTGACTATCTCCTAAGGATGGAGACCCTACAGCCACTCAGAGCAACCTGTTCTAGTAAACTGTCAGAGTGAAAACTTTGTGTGATTTTTCTCCTCTTGTTCCTTTTGTGTCCTCATGTCTGCAAATGGAATTTCCAGTGTTTCAGTTTGTGCCCATTTCCTCATGTCCATCCTGGTATCACTGAGAAAAATCTAGCTCTATCTTTACTTCCTCAAACCATACCTCCCTTGTTCCTTTCAGTCAGTTTCACTTTCCAAGTACAGATTACTTTCTGGGACATGTCTGCTAATACTAGAAATGTAATATAAGAAGTCTTGCTCTTTTTGGCTTTCTTTAAGTATTACAAATATCTGTGGTCTGCTGCTGATCACATTACATGCAAATGGAATCTCAGAAGAACGCTTTAAACGCTAGGTACATGTATGTGTGATGTACTGTCATCAGTATAAAATGCAATCAGTAGTGGAAAACTGAGACTTAGAACCTGAAAAGCTGAAAGCCTCACATAGTTGCCTGTAAGAAATGTTGCAGTATTAAAGCCTCCTCTTCCATTATTTGCCTGTAATGGAGAACTTGATGCTCATAACTAAAATCCAAAATTAGTAGTGTGGGCCATCAGAGAAATGCAGCACAACTAATGGTCATGTTCCTTATAGAAAACAGGTGTTTTCCAACAGTGGGGAACTAGAAAGTCTATAGAAAAAGAAGTACACAAATGGAATACAGCAGAGAGATGAACCAGACTGTATTAAACTAATAAACATCACTGCTGATGTTTGCATTTGGTATGGGTAAGTCAGCAAAGATCTCAAGCTATTTGGACTGTGGATTGCAGAGAGTTAAAATACTGAAAGCTCTGAGGGCAGGGGTTTTCAGTCGTTGGCTGAAATGGATAATAAAAATACATGTTACTGAGAAGCACCAAGATTTATTGCATCTCTGGTGGTGCTGATATGGGGCAGGATGGGATGTAAGTTGTGTCAAGTTGTGAATATCTAGTAGGCATAAATATTTAGTATGTGTGATGCCAAACACTGTAAGATGTAAGCATCAGTTTCTTATGGTAAGAAAATACTTTCGTACCTAAAGAATGAGGGGGGGTGTGCAGAGCTCAAATCAGACTTCGTTAGGAACTTATCTGCTTGCAGTGGGGACAACACACCGTAATGAGAAAGGTCTTAAACCTTATGACACACAAGCAATAGTTCAGAGTAATAGATACACAAAGCCAGCTTCCCACGTGACTGCTCTTTTTCACCTGTACCAGACAATTACTTGACAGCTTTCATTAACAGTGAAAATACGTCAACTGATACCTTGCTTAATGGAAAGCTTGCCTGTATACTGCTTGCTCTGCTAAATAAGATACTGTTATCTATGGCCTCCCCTTTTTCTTGAATTGCAGGAGGCTTAAAAGGGAAATCGTGCAGGAAGCTGAAGACAGGATTAGTCTGAGAAGCCACACTTGTATGGTTTTCCACAACAACAGAGGTTGAATTTCCTCGTCTGTGTCTAATCTAAGAGTTCAGCTAGGGGAACCAAAACTGCCTGAAGTTTCAGGAGGGAACTGCTCTAGAGAGGTATTTCTGTAGAAGTCTGGGGCTGTGCAGCTGTCAATAAGCAACAGCTCATCCTGATGCTGAGAAAAGAAAGCTCAAATGGCATGGATGGTTCTTCGTTGTGCCTGGGAGAGGTATGTAGCCAAGAAGTCTAGCTGGAATACAGGCAACTTAAAGGGATTCATTTAGGAAAATAACATCTGCATTGCATCCAGTAAAGCATCTCTTGAAGACACTTCTGGTTTGGGCTTGGGTTTTTTTCTTTTTTTTTTTTTCTCTAATTCTGCAGCCTGCAAACATTTGCCACTCAGTTACTGCCATTTTTGAATTAGGTAGATAAATGTTGTCATTGCTTGTTCAATCAGTGTTGGAGGAGGCCCCAGCAGAAAGCTTGAGTGAGGGTACAGCTGCCTGCACAGCTGTACCTATCCCTTACAGGTCATCTTTCTGTGTTCTAGGTAAAATGCTTCTGTAGAGAGTGGCTTGGGATAAAAGTCGTGCTGCAAACACAAGGAATTGTAACACAACTAGAGTGACTTCTGATTCTGTCTTTAAACCTCTCTTTAAGATTCTGACTTTAGGAAAGGATATAAATATTCTCTTGATAAGTACAGGTGCCTTGGGATTACTGCAGAGGGCTCTATGTTGTACCATCTGCTTGAAAAACAAGTTGCCAATTTCATAATCTGTGGTCTGTGCCTCAACCCCTCTCCAGGTTTCTAGGGAGAAAGGTGCCCTTTCAGCAACTCCCCCATATGCTGACACTGGGAGAAGCCTCTCTGGTAGCCACCCCAGTGCTCTTTAGGGATACTGAGTGGTCCCAAATTGTGGCTGTTGCTGCCCTTCAAGATGTAATAGGAGATGCTACTGAATGATTAGCAGGCAGGCTTACAAGCAGTGGCTACTAAATCAAATTATTTATAATGATCAGAAAACACTGTCAACAAACTGGTAGTTATTTCAAGGCTAAATTCAGTAATGACCTAGCTGTTTTGCAGTGCAGTGTCTTACCTAATGTATCATTAGCTGATACCTTGCTCTTTTATCTGCTGTTGCTGTTTCTAAGGTAAGGCTCCCTAAGCTTTTCTCCCAGACTTCTAGAATACCACTTCTGTATTTTTTCTGCCTCTTCTCTCGTAGAAATGATTGTCTTTTTCCATTTTCCTCCTTTGTATACAGTAAACTCTTCCTTTCTCCCTGGCCTGTCCTCTGATGAAAATCTTTTTTTGAGAAGGACAGATCTGACTGCCTATTTTATTTTACCTTTCCCCATATCTCTACCTCCTCACCCTCTCCTAAGTTTTTCTGCCTCTTTGCAACAGCTTTATTTACCTTTGGCAATGTCTTCCTTGCTCCATTCCCTTTTGGGCCTCCCACCCCCTTCTGGCCTTGGTAGTTCTGGAGCAAAGCAAGTTCTACTTAATGTATTTTTCCATTTGGGCTACTAAAACTGGGTCATTTTCAATTGTGATACGAAACAGATGTCATGATTCCTAAGTGGCTTAGCACTGACATCACTTACCTCCCATTTCCAGTAGGCAATTCCATCTGAAGTATGGACTGGTAAGATCTGAGCACCTGCAGAAAGTGTGAGTTTCAGTACAAATCATTGTTGCTTTATTTAAATCTAAATCTACAGGATAAGGACAATATTGGTACATGCTAATATAGCACAGTTAGGCCAGCTCTTCTCTTGCAAACATCATACTTTTTTACATCACAGGTAGTGTCACCAGTTGAAACATTAGTCCCTTTACTAATGGTTGGACTGGTGTGCACCCAAACTGAAAAAGTAATCTTCATCATGTAGACTGCTTCAAGCTATTACTTTATGTAATATTTCTGGACTTGAAGTTGTTACACACAGACCCTGAGTAAAATAAAAGGGCTAGCTGATGAAGAAGAGGCAATCATCTTCAGTGCTGGTGTTCCCCTTCCTGGGAAGGCTACATCACACAGTGACTGGCTTTTTGTTTTCTCCTCTCCTGAGCCACTTGCTGCCACAGCAGGCAGCCTGCGGCTGTAACAGGCACATGTCTGCCTTGCCTATGCTTTCAGTTAGCTTTGACTCTATTAACTATTTCCAGATGCAGTGCCTGAGCATTCACTTTTCATGTTGCACCTTATTTTGTGCTTTAACTGTAAAGATAAGAGATGGGCTCTTTGCTGATGGACCCTTTGGCCCCCAGCATTTCCAAGTCTGGCATCTCCCCTGCTTAAAGTATCCTGACAAAAATGATTTGGAAAGGCTGAAGGCTTGCCTCTTGGATAAATTACCAGTGCACAACACTGTATCAAGAGCCTGTTAAATAGGTCAGTATGTTTTGTATTTTATTTGAGGGTTCTGTAATTAGATTCTTGTCTGTCATATGCAAGAGTAGAACAGTCATTGCTCTTTTTTGACTTTCTATTTTCTTCAGTACTGTCCTAAATTGAGTTTCTTTCTTCAATGTAATGCCAGATCCATAATCCGGAGTGACAGCAGTTTAAAGACAGGAATAGTTTTATGTTTTTCTGAAGAGTGACTCTGAACCCTGATTGTAAAAGAATTCACTAAATAAACATGCATTATTCTATGGTGCATGTGGTACAGTGAAATCTGAAGAGAAGGTTTGGCCTAGGACACATCAGAAGAGAGAAGCTTATAGCTACTATCTAAGTAACATTAGGTTTTTTTGAAGAGAAAGGCAGAACTGAGTTAGTGCCAGTGGCACTATGTGCAACTGAAGAGGTAGTATACCTCCTTTACTTTCCACTGGTCTCTTTTCATCTGATACTGTACAGTCTTTTTCATCTGTCTCTGTATGCCTTCAGTTTTGTTAGGATTAGTGGGGATGGACACTTTGGATGTGGGCTATATGCAGAAAAAACAGAGTAATTTAAAACTGGCCTCTCTGTATCTAGACTTAAGTGGCTAAGTAACCAGGAAATTATGCTGTTTTCATCTATCATGTTGTAAAGATTGTGAGATACAAAAATAGGGAAAGTAGCAGGTACATGCCATAGTTCTCTCAAGAAAATGTAGGTATAACAGCAGCAACAACAGAAATACGAGTCTATTGAAGGGAGGCTTGGGCCTTGAAACAGAGTATTAAATATGTTCAAGTGAAATATCTGGAAACAAATGGATAACATAGCTAAGAAGATTATTTTCTATCTGATACATCATACAGAAAGCTAGAGATCATAGAACTGTCAGGGCTGGAAGGGGCCTCAGGGATCATCTAGCTCCAGCCCCGCTGCCATGGGCAGGGACACCTCACACTAGATGAACCGCAGCTTACTTGACATTTAATGACAAGAGCATTTGGGGCTCTGCAAAGCTATGGAATTGTCACATAAGTACCAGAATTGGTCTGGTGACTGATTTGGAAAATGGGGGTAGCAATTACCTGCTTTAGAAAGAGCTAGCAACACAATACAGCTTGGCTAGTCTGTGCTGCTCTTACACACTGAGTAGCCATAGGTGCTAGCAGACTTGTTAGCTACATACACATGGTTGAAGTAACACAGGCCTGTGCTAGCAGAATGTCTGTGAACTACAAAAGACGGCGAGATAATAAGATGCGAAGGGAGAGAAGAGAGCTCGAGCACATCATGCAAAACAGGTTTGTTCTACACCATGTCTACTTCCAAGTCATAGAAGTATAAACATGAAAAAATCTGGACTGAGGAGAATATGGTACATGGAACAGAAAACATTTAGCAAGGAAAATGATATTAAAGTACGTTTTAGTGACCTCCTAATTTAATGAGACATTGCACCTCAGTGGAACAAGCAGTCTGTGCAACAGAAAAGTTCAGGAAATAAAACAAGGCCTCCTATATCTCATGATTTTAAAATGATTCTAGGGGGAAAAAAAAAAGGTGGAGGAGACAAAGAAGGGGCAAATAGAAGCAGAGCCATAGTGATGTCAAGCTAGCTTTCCAGGTGAAAAGAGGAGGACTTCCCCCCCCACACTCCTAGTTTCTCAGCCTCTCTATAGTGGCACCAATAAATGTTTTACATATTAATGATTGATAAATGTAACAGAATTCTATTCTGTACACATGAGTGGGAAGCACAGAGACAGGCTCTTCATCCCTACTCACTGAGTATGAAGCAAATTGATAATTTATGCCACTGCTGAATCAGACCAGGCACCAGTGCATTGTCATGATTAATTTAACAAAGCTTACTTAGAAATTACACTGCAAATGATAGCTAATGGCATGATGTTTCACTCTTGTAAGCACGTATTAGATGTTAACTTTTAAGAAAGAACAAAGAAATGAAAGCCTGTTTTTCCAAGTCAGTTTGACAGATAAAATGGGAAGTTGCATACTTCTGACTTCTCCCACATCGATATGTAATTGCCCAGGTGTTGTGTCAGCTTGAAGCTGTCTGAAGCAACTTTTAAGAGGGTAACAGCTTCTCCCCATGCAAGATCAAGGATTGAAAATAAGTATAATGTGTCATCAAGATGAGTGCTTATCTATCTTATTTGTGAGCCCACAATGGTTACAGACATCAACTTGCAAGGCTGCCAGCACCACTAGGCTTACTTGGGATGTTCTGGAGTTAACTATTGCATCACACCTGGGATGCAGTACACACTCCCACCTGCCCTCCCCGCTGGGCCCTGCCTCCTTATCCACCCTGGTCAAATGTATTTGAAGGACACTCTGCAACTGTAACTATGTGCCCTTCTCCCACTTGATTCCATGAACTGCTGATGTTGCTTGGTGAAGCTGTGACTTGCCAAACAAGTTCTTGAGGGAAGGTTGGCAAAACCTTTTTGTTCAGCAGCTCCGCAGTTAACACACTTCCTAGACTGTAACAAAACTGTTGACCATTGGATCTAGTACATAAACAAATGAACTTGAATATAAAACTGCTTTTATCCTGTAATTTAATGTTTTTTGTGGTGGAAATTGCCAAATCCTCATTTCACATAAACAGATCTGTGACTCATTACAGTTGAGTATATTTGTTATACGTGTCAGTTCTTTTCAAAACACACATGTTTAAACAGATGGCTTATGTTGACTATTAATGCAGTTCCTGCAATTAAGTTCAGTCTGGATGAAGTAGACAAGAGACTGACATTCTATTGACATCAAAGCTAGTGTATTGCATCTTTTCCTCATGAATGTTCAGATTCAGATCTGACAGTACAGCCTTACTGAAATGTCAACTGTGATAAGTTACGATGTAACTGAAGAGGACAGATAAGGTGCCTGGCATCTTGCTAATTTACTTTTTGGCTGGGAGTTACTATTTGAATATTCATGTTGTTATGTTTTAATGGTGAAAGTCCATGTTTGAACGAATCATAAATAAACATAGCAAGAGGGTTTAACTTGGCTTTATAGATGTGGTGGGCTCAAAGTGCAGGCAAACTAACTTCCACCATAGAGCAAACCCAAGAACATCGTGATGCTGTGCTCTTCTCACCAGTGCCTACTGAAGCAGTTCCATGGCTCGTAAATATTGTTGTCAGGTTGCAGTCCTGCAGGCAAGGCAGCTATGCTAGAAACTAGACATGGGAATCTACCTGGTGAAACCCAAATCTTTTATGTTGTTTATGCAGGGTGTTGCAATAGTGGCTGGCAAAGAGGGAGTGTGAGGGCAGCTCAGATAACACAGCCCACACTACAGAAGTGGGGCTGCTTTGAGGCTTCCTGACCTACTGCCCATTTCATTGTGATTAAAGACAGGTTTGTCCTTGAAGAATTTGCTGCAGAACTTTTGAAACTGATGTAAATATTTATTCCTGTAGCAAAGACTTTCATGCATTAGCTGTATGTTATAAGAAAAAGTGTTCCCCTTTCTTTTGAACTTTACTAGTTTAATTTATCTGCTAGTCCTGCATCAGAAGAAACACTATAAACACTTGCTCCCTGTTCACTGTCTTTTGCCACTCATGATTTTATGGGTCCATTCTATCACCTCATGTGTTTTGTAGCCTGAGGAGTTCTATGCTATTTGTGATATGGATATATTTCTGATATACCTATCTTTATCGCTTTTTTCCTCTGTTACCTTACTGATACTTTACTGGCCTATCTCAGTCAATTTCAGATAAACCTCTGCAGCAGGTAGCATGTTGGCCCTGAAGTTGGAGTCTCATGGCTTCATTTCAGTAAAGAGGATCTCCTGCCCTCTGTGACCTGTTGAGGTGTTGATCGTAGCTTCTGGAGTAACATAGAACAGGTATGATATATTTAGGGAAATAAGAGTAGCTGTTTGAAACAGCTTAACAAGCATGTTGTGTCTGCTAGATACTGCCTCCTTTTCCTCCTTCCTTGGTGCTCTTCTAAAGCAAATTTCATCTTCTGCTACTTCTATTACAGTCCTTGCTTAAATTTGGTAGTAAAAAAAAAAACCCTCACAATGTGTGTTTCACATATCTTGTTGGATAGAGATGGTTTTGAATGTTCCTTCTAAACACAGATGCATGGGAGTAGCTTTGTTACAGCACAAAGCTGTGTAGTATTTATGCTGTTTTGGTATCTGCCTTAGGAGAGCCTGTGACACACATTCTTGAAAGCCCTCCAAGTGTCACTGTGTGATGCTGGACAAGGCTGAGGCTGAAGAGAACAAGGTCCCATTTATTTCCAAGTCTGGCACATTGTCAGCATTCCAGGGCTGGTGCTGAACAGCAGTGAAACACTGCCTCCGTGCTGAAATACCACCCTCAGTTGGAGAAGAGAGCTCATTTTTCACTCACACTAATGTATATACCCAGCCAGTCATATGCAACAATTTAATTAAGCCTGAACAGGAGGAGAAACTTGATAACTACAACCTAAAAAAACCCACTAGTCAGCCCTCTTCAAGTGGTCATTGTTGGAATTAAAAACTCTGCAGTGTTTCTGGGAATGCCTTAGCAAAGCTCATCAGGAATTTGTAGTCAAATTTCTTGTGATTTGTTTTCAACTAGCTTTAACAGAATTTACACAAGAATAAAAGGGACAACTAGATCTCCTATTACATAAAATCTGTTTGCTTTAATTTTGGTGAATATACTGTATAAATATGAACTTAACAGTTAGTTATTACTCCAGCACTCTAAAATAGTATTCTGTGGAAAAATATCCACACAATCAAGCAACCCCCCAGTCCCCCATCACTCCGAAGTCCAAACCCACCCTTTGAGAAAGCCAGTGAAATAGCCTGGCTATAGTAGACTCATTTCCTAAAAAGCTATAGTTATCATTTCAGTTGACACACAGCTCCAGGAAGGAAGTCTTAGGCCCAAAGGGATGAACAGACTTAATGTTTTTTCAGTAAGGGGTAACTACAGCAACCACCAGGCTTGGCTATTAGTTCTCTACAGAAAGAGAGAAGCAAAGTTAAGTCATGCTGCAGCTTGATTAAATATTTGTGAAGCTGATTTAATGTCCTTGCACCAAGTGAATGTATTATGCTCTAAACAGCTGTGTAAAAATAACCTAAAAAAAACAGATGCTTTTTATAACTTCTCTTGCAAAATGGTTCCAGAGCACAGGTGCCAAAATCGGCAGGCAGCTGATGAGAATTATAGCTCATAACACTGGGTATGCTGTTTTCTTGAGACTCCTTGTTTTCAGAGTTGCATTACAGCCATTTGGAATTTGTCAAATTTTAAGTGTTTGGTCTTGTTTTCTAGCCTGAATATTAACTTTCTGTAAGGACAGAGTTTAGGAACAAGATATTTTTATTTTAATTCTTGCCTCCAAAGGCTTGGAAAACTTACTCAAATGCAGCATTGGTATGGCTCTTGCAGCAGGCATAGACCTCTTGATGGTCTCATGCAAGCTTGAAAGCGTCAATGAATTGTACTTTGCACATAATCCATGCAGACTTCCATCTCAGTAGCTAAAATCTCAGTGAGTCTTATCTGTGTGTGCATACGTGATAAAATTAACTTTTTCTTATTTCTAATCAAGCTGTGTGTGCATCAGCTCTAAAGAGTAATTAAGCCTGATTCAACCCATGTGTGCAGTTAAGAGTCAGACCTTACCCATCAAAGCTGCTCTGACTCCAGCACAGAGCTTGTCTTTTTTATGCTGCCATTGATCCTCCTGCTAGAACTTAATGGGTGTATGAGGAGTGAAGGCCAAGGGGAGGTAGATGTGTCACCTCAGAGAGCTGGCAGGACATGGCAGCCCTTTGTGGGAGAGGAGTCAAGCTAGGAGAAGAGGCAAAGCAATGGAGATTTGGGAAGCACTGTAGCTGCACTGGCTGATGTGAGGAAACAAACAACAGCAGCAGTTTCTCAAGCAGCAAAACCAGTTTATTGGTTTTGAGGACAAAATATTCCAGGTTAATAGACTTTTAAATATACTTATTTAATTTATTTTCTGAAAGTTAGGTTCTAAACCAAACTATTTTGAAAGAATAATATTAATCATAGCATAATTGCTACCATAGCAGGAAGCACCCAGATCTTTCCTGGAGCAGGAGTGACCCAAATTATTTCTGAAGGATACTGGGAAAGGGAAACAGTTGATCAAAATGCTGAGAATGGGTGGAGGAAGCAGCCTAGGTAGCTTAGACTCAGAGATAACTTGATGAACACTGCTTGTTACCCATGAATCCCTGCAGGTAACATGCATTCATTTAAGAAATGCTCAAATAAAAGTTATGGCAGAAAGTGAAGGAAAAACGATTGCATTTTCACAGCCAGTATTTCTTGAATTCTACCCCCTACTATGTTAAACAAATGATATAATTTTGCTGGTGCCATATTTTCAGCCTTGTTTTTAAGGTTTAAGTTCCTCATGCCATGAAAAAGGAAAACTAGTTTGTTAAGAGATTGTAGACAGTTTCTATTGGCTTAGGCAGTGATTCAGATTTTGTCTGGCATTAAAGACCAGTCTCTACTTCCTTTTGGCTTGTGGATAAACATTTTTTTTGTGTGACAAACTTTCCACAACCACACAAGTAAATGGAGGAGCCTTACATATGAAACAAGTAAGAGTCCTACTCTTCAAAAAGTTACGTCAAGCTTTGAAACAGCAGCTATCAGTCTAACACTATGACTGCTGCACATTGGTAGGATTCTTGTGCTGTGCTTTTGTGTCCTGTGCTGACAGATATAAGGATAGGGTGTCTTCCTGGTAGCAGCCTTAATAAGCTGATAGGTCATAAAGCTTGATACTCAGATAGAAATAGATGCGAATGCTGATTGGATGTTTGCTTAGGTTTCGGTTGGTGTTGCTGTTTTTTTGTGGTTTTTTGGGGAGGTTGTTTGTTTGGGTTTTTTTGGGGGTGTTATTTATTTTTGAGGGGGGGAGAGTTGTTTGTTTCTGTTGTATTTTGTTGAGTTGGGTTTTTTTTACCCCTCAACATTTGGTGCAAGTGAACAGGCTTTGTTTTTTTCCATCTAGTGGCAGCCTGTCTGCACACAAGAAAGCCACAAAAAAGCCACTTGCTCTTTATGTAGAGTATTAATCATCATTCAGGGAAAGACGATCTCATCAAGCAGCTTCCCCATGCTGTTTTTGGCACACTGGAGATGACCTTTTTCTTCTCTATGTCATTTGGCTCAGTGCTATAAGCAGGATATACACACCTTCAAGGCACAAAACAATTATTTGTTGCCTTATGCACACAGTGGATAGGTGGGACTAGTGATTTCCCAGACGAAGGAGAGCTGGCAGGGACCTGGCAGTGAGAGGAGGTATGACCATGCATTTATGTTATGAATTACATCATCCTGCTATGCACTGGAACCATCCAGGAAATATTCCCTTTCTTTTATAAAAGCCTTTGATCTGCTTCCTGGGAAAAGAAACAGTTTTTAATCTTTCTTGTTTACAGAGCAAGACTTCTTTATTTGTTATTTAAGTTAATGAAAGAGCATGGAAACTTATCTGGTATTTCCAGGGAAATTTTTTGCTGTAAAAATTTGAAACCAGATTACACAGTCAATTAATAGAGGAATAATACATTGCTGAAAGGAAACTTTTCTTCAGAAAAAAAAAAAAAAAAAAAAAGAGAAATGTAAAACTGCAGAACTGTGTTGTTAAGCAGTCTCATTTTTTGCAGGTTTCTAGGTCAGATCCTCACTCTCGGGATGAGTATGCTCTTTACTCAACCAGGGTAAATCTCTGCCAGCATTGGCCTCACTAGCTTATGTCCCTCTGTAACGTTTTGACAGCTATGAAGAAAAGCTGTATCCCTGTCATTTCTCAATTTGCTAGGCTAACCAAGCTAAACCCTACTCTTCTTCTGTAAAATATGCATTCTAGTGGATATATTTTCATATTTCATTACAAGAAGTGACCTACTTTAATAAGAGCCTTTGTTTTTCAAAGTTCTAACTTGTGTTGCATGAGAGATGCACAAAGGGCTATTAAATATGAAAGCATAATACAATTGCGTGCTTTTTCTTATTATTTTTTCTCATTTTTCTTTTTATTCTTCTTTTTCCTTTTTTTTTCTTTTTTTTTTCCTTCTTATTATGAGAAAGGTCAGTATTAACCTTCCAGAAGCACATCATATAAGATCAGCTATCATAAACTTAAAATTCACAGTATAATAGTCAAATCAAAATGACAGTTGAGATTAGACTTTGTGTTACTAATCTCTTGTCTTAGGCCACCAGTTTATGAAGTCATAAAGATAGTACAGTGTGTAATAAAAGTGTGTGTCCAACAAAGAGAAGAATTGCTATTTGTTAATTTTGCATCAGGTGATTGAAAGAGGAGTTGTTTCCTTTTGGTAAAGGCCTATCTGTAATAGAAGACTTCAGCAACCTGGGGATTTCTAGTGTCAAGGTTTACTGAACAAAAGACACGGCCTGGAAGAGAAGATAAAGCCTGTGTAGTTAGTCTTAAAGAACTATAGTGTTCTAACAGCCCTTTGCAGTTTTTCGCTTCAAGTCTTCCTCCTGAGATTTTCATTGCAGCAGAGTAGTTATTACTTGCCTTTACCCATATCAGTGTAAACTTTGTCAAGGATTTGCTGATAAGGTTCATTTCTGGACCAGTTTTAGGATTAACGACAGGCCAAAGGGGATGAGGGTTTAAAGTACAATATAACTAACAGGATTATGAGCTGGAGTTTGCTTTTCAGCTAACTATGGAGTTTCTTTACAAAAGCAGTACTGCTTGATCTTCTGTGCTGGCATACAGGTTAGTTGTGTGCTTTGGACACCAGCTGCGTGACCCAGACCTTTAAACTTTAAAATCTTTAAACTTAAGTCCTGTTCAGAGCTGATCTTCCTCACTCTATGCTACAGAAGAAAAATCTCAGAAAAGATCCATCTATCTTTTTAGGTTAGGTACCCACAATTGCAGAGCTGGAAACTTGCTATGCTTTTATGTTTTTAAATTTGAGAACATATAACAACTCCTGCGCCAAATGTAATCTTCAAGGTAATTAGTCTGTGTCTACTGAAGCTTCCCAAATTCCGGGCCATCTGATCACTCTTTTTCTTTAACAAAAATTAAAATTCTAAAAATAAATCCTACAATGGTGGAAGTGTATCTCTCCCAGTTGCCATCTCTTGCCTTTGCAGAAGGTAAATGGGTTGTATTTTGGAGTTTGATCTATTTTAGACCCTAGTCGAATATTTTGTGGTTTTAGTGCTTCTTAAATATTCAGTAAAATGTGTTTTTCAAAATATTTCTTAAGTTAAAGAAATGTATTGGTGCTTAACAGCACTAAGAACAAAATACAAAAATTGGAAAAAAGTATTTTTCCAGTCACTGCCTGAAAAACTCATTTATGATTGAACTTACTGATGGCATTATTAATTATAATATGCTTTTATCCTTTCCTGACTGCACTAATTCCCAGAAATATTGTAAGTGGTGCTTCTGCACACAGTTTAACTCCCAAGTAAACATACCCATCTGCTCAGTGTTTTCCTTCCTGCATAACTTTTACCTCAGTGGTAAAAGCAGCTGACTGAGGGCATTAGGCAAGAAATACATCTGTTCCTACAGACTGTCTTGTGATAATGAAATCGGAAATCAGGTGATGTTACTTCTATCACATAATATCTATGTTGGCAATTGCCAGCTAGATTTCAGGCATCCTGGTGACAGGAAGCTGCAGTGCCTATTTCCTTCGGTACCTAAGTAGCAAGAAACATCTTTGTTCACTTGTAGATAGCTCTACTTTGGAGGATGTTTCAGTTTCAATTAGCTTTTGTATGTTCTCAAAGTAGATAATATTTGATCAGGTTATGGGCCAAATTGTTGTCATGAAACTGTTATGATTCCACTGATACAAAGTATTTTTCTTGTTCTCAAAAAGTACCACCATCTTCAAATACAATCAGTTCAATGGCAGAGCTATAAGCAGTGTTCATCTGAAGTTTAGGATAGTAAAAGAACCTTTCTAAACTCTGTTAGAACTTGGAGGTAGGTTTCCTTTTATATTGGTGATGAGTTTCAGAAATAGGATGCTAGCAAAATTCAGCTCATCAAACCTATCTTTATGCAATGGCATAAACCTATGTTTATGTACTTTGTACATAAAAATCTCAATCTGGCAGTTATACACCTGAGAATTTCCTCCAAGCAAGTACCAGTTTTAGAGGCCACACAGCCTCTGCAGGGATGAAATCTCATTGCAGATCAGACAGTTTCAACACCACAACCATGGTTTGTGTGTTACTCTTGAGTTATATTAAAATACTGAATACAGAACCTGGGCTGCTAGTTCCTGTAACAACAAGTACTTGTTATGTTCATACCAGATTCTTCTGATCAAGTGAAAACAGATAAGCTACATAGAATGCGTGTTATATGGGCAGTTGTACCCTACTTGTGCTCAGCTGCCTTGGTCCTCACTGGAGAGCACTGTCCCACCAGAGAGTTAGCCAGTAGAATTTTGTTTGGAGGATGTATGTCTCCATGCCAACTTCAGCTTCTCATATAGTGTTGACAAGAGGTTTTTCTTCAGTTCAGAAGATGAGGAGATACCTTTTAAAATGAGGACTGGCTTTTCTAATCTAGCTAAATCCTTCCCATTTTGAAACAAGTGTTTAATTTAAACCCAGTGTTAATCTCATCCTGTGCATTCTAGAGGAGACAAAAAATAAATTAAAAAGAGAAAATCTAAATTACAAGGACTGCCACTTCCTCAGAGCTGCAGGAGGAAGTTTAATGTTGGGACAAGACACTGAGGTAGGGATCTAACCAGCACAGAATTTGGTATCCCATAAAGATGAATGAGTTAAATAAGAACAGCATGACCAGGCAGGGTACAGGATGCACTGGAGATTGTCATGCAGAGGTTTCAGCTGTAGCAAAACCATTTAGTTGAATGTTTTAAATGAGATAAATAATGACCAAAATAAGATAAAGAAATGTCTCAACATTAGAGGTTTTTGATCAAGCAGCAGAATTCAGATGGATCTATGTGCCCATGCAGTTAACTCATTGATAAGATTGGGTTTTGGTATCATGTTTAAAGTAACAGGGCTTTTGATGTGCGTCTGTAGTTCAGGACTGCTCCTTTGCATACTTCAAATGCATAAAACAAGAGTTTTGTCATTCAGATAGTCTGATTTCCACAGACTCTTGCAGCACTGCATGTAAGTGCTTAGTTTGTGTCTGTGTTTAATATTTAACAGAGTCCTCCTTTGCTATAGTAACAACAGGAAAAAAGTACATATGGTTCACTGCTGTCAAAAATAAAGACGTACAAGCCTGGTAAGCAGGGGCTCTTAATTTCTTTCTCATCTGCCAGATATAACCTTTCACCTAAAAAACCCAATCACCTGTAAAAGGTAGTTGCTATGCTATTATTTTTATTAGGTATTATTAAATAGCTTTTACTTCCTTCTGATAAGGGACAGCTTACAAGGGATACAACAGCTTAAAATACAATTTATATCCATAAGCTTCAGCCTTTCCAAGTCACGTATGCTTACTGTTCAGGGGGTTAATGTTTCATGAGAAATGAGTACTTATGAAATGAGGCTATATCTATAAATAGTTCTATTATTGAATTCTGGTGTTTAGGGCCGAGGAGTATGCTGAAAAAGAAGGGTTTTTGTATCCCAATATCTTCTACAACTAACAAATACTGTAGTCTAGGCCAGATTGCCTTCATTGCATCCTAAGCAGAATGCAAGAGGCTGTGGGGGCAGTTCCTTTTTTTACCTAGAGGTCAGGAAAACTAGAGTACAGACAGGACTGTCAAAATAATAACTTGAATTGAATGTTGTACTTCCTGCTTTATCTACCTTAACATTACTCTCCTGCACATACCTACCTTTTATGAAAACTAAACTGAAACTCTCCTTTAGAGTTCAGCCTGCATTTACATTGCACAAGGTTGTCTCCGCATCTGGTTGCCCACTTTGCCAGTCCATGTCCTATTTGTAAGTCAAGTCAGCTCTTGGAATTTTTGGCTATTGCAGTTAGTGTCTGACAATTCTTGTACAGTGAAGTGTTTTCAATGCTGGCCTCAGGGCAAGGAAACAGTGTTTGTGTTTCAGCCACATGGCAAAGGCCTGTGAAGCTTGCTCACACTGCAGCTACATTATCTGTAGGTGTGGACATCAGTATGTGCAGCAAGATGAGAAATTCTGCAAGCAAAAAGGAGTTTTGGGGAGCAAAAGACAAAGAAAAGCTACTTTGTTTTCTCTGGCACGTGCCAACTTCATGTCCTGGAAATGTTTTCTTTTTCTCTTTTTGACCATTCCTGACTTTCATAGCAGGCCTATCTTACAAAGGATTGTGGAGTTGTGTTTGTCTTCAAATCTTGGTGCTGTTTCTAAATTTCATATTCTGTCTACACCTACACATTTGCTGAATATATGGCCTCAGCAGTCAAAAAATAAAGTAAAATCTAAAAAAAAAATCTAGCTTTATTTGGGTTTCCTTGCAAGTCTTTAGATGCCAAAAAGAGGCAAGAGCTTCAGTAGGTGTAAAGTCAGTACTTTCTGAAGATAACAAGCATTCAAAAGCATTTTACAAATTTTCATGTGGAGTTCAATGATGCTATTGATATATGGGATAGGATATAATTTTGTCCTGCAGGTACACATATCAGAGGCTC
Source organism: Tricholaema leucomelas (assembly GCA_013400475.1). Lineage (NCBI taxonomy): Eukaryota > Metazoa > Chordata > Aves > Piciformes > Lybiidae > Tricholaema lacrymosa > Tricholaema leucomelas. The sequence continues at coordinate 87,836 of WAAF01007265.1, read as the reverse complement.
ACAGGATGTTAGGGGTTGGAAGGGACTCAAGATCACTGAGTCCATGGATCCCTTCCAACTCCTAACATCCTGTGATACGTGTACCTGCAGGACAAAATTATATCATCTCCTTGTTGCAAATGAAAACACATGCTTTCATACTCTTTGGCAAAGTGAAAGGTGGTGATAGCTAACCATGACGCTGCCGTCCTGCTTTCTGTTTTGGCATTCTGATTTACAGCATTGAAAAGTTTTGCATTTAGCACAGCCTGAGTATTAAACTTGATGTCTACAACAATTTTACAAGCTGTTAAAGTTTCCAATGGAAATGAAGTCTAGATTTCACTAAAACAATAAAAATATTTACATGGAGCTCTTATTTGGGTGGTGGCACTGTGGGACTAGCTCATTGCCTGTGGGGAGAAAAGCTGCAAGTTTTGGCTACAACTTTAAGTATTTGATTGTCAGCAGAAGCCAAAGAATACCGAGTCGTGAAGAAGAGAGCAAGGTCAAACGTAAGAGTGAAAAGGGGAGATAGACTTTCTATCTTAACATCAGGCTTGAGCTGCTCAGTATCCCTTGGCAGTTGGAAAGAACTAACAAATAAAGAATTTATGGGCAAATATTATGTGTTTAAGTACAGTATTCGGACATGTTATATATTAAGACCTAACCTTCAAGTGTCTTACTTGTGAGATAATTGATGACTTGCTACTTACATTCATGTACTTGTATACTTCTTATGTGAGAACCCTGGTATAACCCTGGTATAACGAACACCTAGGTTGTGCATATAAACCAATAAAGCTGGAATGGCAAGTGTATTTAAATATGATAATCTCTGAAATTAGATAAGCTTTAAAAATGCTACTCAGAGACTTGCTCTCACATGAACAGTGAGTCTCAAAGTGAAGTGGAAATATAAAGACCATGTTTTTCTGTTATGAGAGATTACAGTAACCCCCAGGCTGTCTTTGCATTCTTGCTGAGATGGGTGGAGAGATGCATCTCCAGAACTAGCAACTTCCTTTCTCATAAGTATGCCCTTGCAGTGCAGTAATAGATTGCTTGCAGGGCCTGAAGAACTCACGACCCACTGGGGAGAACTCAGCATAAGTTCAGCTCTGAATAATGGATTTTGCATCTCTTGAAGCATGCAGCCTTGTGTGCAAGAGGAACCCTGTGCCAACTTCATAATTGAAGGCAAAAGAGAGAAAGAATGTGTTTGCATTAAGAAGCATGGATTTGCAGTATCAGAAGAAAACACAGAAATAAACCTGTAAAATAAAACTCGTGGTACTAATAGTATTGTAATTTATTCTAAGATTCCTCCTGTATTGCACCTGTACCTTAACTCATTGAAATGGCTGATGTAACAAGTTGCTGAAATGTATATATAGAAGTCGGCAATCTCTGCAGCCTTCTAACTGTATCTTTCTTGCTTTTACTGTCAAAGGGTCAGCCACCTGCTTTTTCCTTCAATGCAATCCTTCCTTTTTTTCCTCTACTCCACCCCTTCCCTCTTTCTTGCCTGTTCTTTCTTCCCTTTTGTTAGAACTAGATCACATGGAAATATGGGAGATAGTCATATCCTTTCTCCTTCTGTGTAGAGTAACCTAACTGAAAATTTATTGTGCTGTGTAACTAGCATTTTTTTTTTAATTGTTCTTGTTTTTGTTGTTGTTGACTTCTGCTTGTGGACTTTTGAAGACATTCTGATGAAACTGTGTGTCTTTATAGAGTGAGAAATATCAAATGCCGACATTCCCTGGTATGTTTGAATCCACTCTGTCTCCAAGAACAGAGAAGCTTTCCCGTAAACGTTCCCCTTTTAAGAGTGTCATAATGTCTAGGCTTAATATATTTTTGTCAAGTCACCATGGACTACATTTTCATAATTTTTGGGGAACTTCCAACAAACACATATCTGACCCCAAATTTCTGTTTGATTAGTTAACATTATTAAGTAATAGGGTTAAAGAAATTACCTGCTTTGTTGGTAAATGTGGATACAATCAATGTATTAAACTCCAAATCCTCCAGTAATCTCTTTAATTTAACAGTCTAACACTCTAGCAGTCTGACTATCAACCTGTATTACTGTATCTGACTTTTTGTTACTGCTTTAAATGTTTAATACCTGTTCTTCTTTACGGTACCTATAATGTTAAGTACTTATGTATCATTGCTCTAGTTCCAGCTCTATTCCTGCAGGAAAAGCCTTCCTTTAGCAAGTTCACCTGCTAGGACTGTACAGATATCAGATCAGCACACTCCTGTGATGAAGGGAGAAAATTCTCCCCAGGAAAAGGCAGGTCCTTGCAGCCTGGTAGAGAGGGAAATTACCTGTTACCGTACCTAATTATGAGTGGTGACTAATGGTACAGAAGGAAGTGGAGTTCAGCGCTGCGTAACTGAGACTCAAATCCACCTATTACTTTTACAGTTAGTAAATTTTAACAAGACAGTAAATAAAATCTCAACTTACATGATACCTAATTAGTGAAATTAATTATGGATGGAATGAAGTTTCAAGTGGATATAAGGAGAACTTCCACAGTGAGAGTGTTTAAGTGCTGGAACAGACACTGTGCAGTCTCTGACCTTGGGGACTTTTGAAATTGAACTCAACAGGGCCTGAAGAAACCTTATTTCACTTTGAAGTCTTTGAAGTTAGTACTGGACTGAGCAGGAAGTAAGACTAGATGTTTCCAGATATTCTTTCCAACCTATTCTGTGTGTGTTTTTCTCCGACTCATTGATCCCAATTGATGCATTTTTTATCTTGCAGTCTTTGGCAAACATCAGGGGGTCTGAGCCACACATTGCTGAGAAGATACTGTGACTCAGGAAATGCTGGGAATAACTCTTAACACATGGTGACTTCTTATATTGTACCTATACTGATTGTAACAGTTACTAAAGGTTATGTAAGTTTCAAACTTACAAAACAGAAAGAAGAATCACACATGATGGTTGTTTCATTATGTAACATACGTTAATTGCCATGAAAGATATATATTGCCAAGAAGAAAAATGTGAAGAAAGCTGTTTGAAATAATACTTGCTGTGTAAGGCTTAGTTTGGAAGTAGTTAAGCCCATCTTTATTCAGAGGGTTTTCTAAGAATTTTTCCTGTGACTTAAGTGCTGGCTTTGCTAGGTGACCTCTTGGCTGACTGTGCAGTTGCTGCAATGCATTAGCAAACAGGTCAACTTATATGAATGTATTCAGCCTCCACTAAAAATTGTAAGGCATCTTATAAATAGCTACTCTAAAAAATAAGTGACCACAAATATTTTGTATTTCCTGTTCCACAGAGGTTTTTTTTTCTTTTGGTGAGAAAAGAAACTCTTTTATTGGATTTTTCTGAGTTCATAGTAAGTGGGACATGTGGAATTTTTACTCACTGTATTATTTAAAGACTGGGAATTCACTTCCACATCTAGGAATTTAACAACTGGGTAAGTAAACAGTAACTGTGCAACATTCTACTGTCTTTAACTATTTCCAAATCAAACTTTGGCAATATGGCAAAAACATGCGTACTGTTCCCTCCCTCTGTCAAGTACAAAAATAAGTGCCTTAATCATGTAGTTCCCTCTGAAAGTGAAACAATAAAAACTTGCACCAAGTGAAATTCTCAGTAGCTAAAAGCAAAAATTCCCACCCCTCAGAGTGGATATATAAGGAACCATGGGCTCAGAGAAGCTGTTGCACAACCAGTTTCACAGATTTTCAAAACTTGTCCACCTTACTTTTGGCAATCTCATCTAACTCATCACAAGTCTTCTCCTCTCTGTAGGCTTTGTACTGAGAATTGATTCTGCATTATCTGGCTGATTTCCCAACTGCTAATAGGCATACACTCTGTTTGGTGAGGTACAGTGGATAGAATTTCCCATCTGTTCACTTGCCAACAGTCAGATGGCAGGAGCTGGAGATTTTGTAATATTAATGCAATAAAAGAGGAGAAGAAAGCTTGGTTATTGAGCTATCAATCCATGTACCCACCTCAGATCAGCATGAGAATTGCTGTAACTATTATTTATTTATGCATGCAAAACTCTGTAACCAGTAACACTGTACAAGTATTTGTTGTTGCAATGTGTAATTCTATTAATAAACCTGAAGCTTCAATAGTTTCAATGTACATTTCTTGGGTTTTCTAGGCTTAATTTTTTGTAATGGCTTCCCTAAAACGTCTGAGCAAATCTTGATGCATAAATAAATAGCAAACTCAAAAAAAAATTAAGTGTGACAATGTTGTATTTATGTTTCCTTTTCAGTTTTTATGCAGTGATGGAATCATCAAATCCTCCTCTTCAATGACGTGCTACAATAATACACAAGGAGCCTCTATACATCAGCCAGATGATGTTGTTTTTCATGAATTTCAGAGAATGAAACTATCAATTCCATTTGTGTTTATCAAACTATGCCTATCCAATGCTGGTATTTAGAAAAAATGGGCAGAATGGGTCTTTTCCCTGAAGCGAATGAACATTACCTGTGTATTCAGTGAATAGTAAGCAGATACCAACATCTCTGTTTGTCCTTCTAACTACAGAACTCATATGTCATTTAACTGTATTTGAAGTTTAGTTGTTTGGTTCCCCCCCTATTTAAGGCTGTTTAGTTTTTTCATTGAGAACACACAAGGCATGGTACCCACCAACAGAGAGAGCTACATTAGTGTAATTTCTGAGTGGCATCTTATTGCCAAGGGAGGCTCAGGAAGACTAACAGGATTGTTTGATAAAAGAGGTGCAAAAATATTTTTTTTTCCAGTAATATATCAGTACTTCAAATAATCACAATTTCTGTTAAAATTGCCATCTTCATGTCTTTTACATCGTTACTTCTGTTCAATTTCCTTCTGTTTCTAAAAATCTATGTTGCTTTTACTGACATGGGATGTATAACAGAGACATGGCTCGCTGGGGTTCTTTGCCAGTAAAATCACATTACTTCAGGAGCAATTTTTTGATCTGCTAAGGCACATATTGATGTTTCTTAGAAAAGCATGTTAGTAAGCAGCAGCAGAAATTTAATTTACTCAAATATATGCTGGTGATTGTCAGAGTTTTGAGTGCTTCAGATTCTTTAGGTAAACACTAGGTCAGCTAGAAAATTATTTAACCATGTACAAGCTGCCTTGTTTTTCAACACCCTTTATAGTAGCAATTATCTTTTCTTGGGTTTTGTGCTGTGTAGAAATTGTTATGATCATTATGAGGAGCAAAGAAGAAAATGAATATATTATTCTGGATATATTGTCTAATTGTTAGAGAGAACTTTTTAAGAACATTGTTTTGCACAACTGTTCTTACATTTACATAGACTAAGAGCGTGACCTGCCACTGTTTAGCCAGTACTTCTGCTCAAGCCTTAGTTATTCAGCTGTGGTTTGTATATACAAAAGCAGAATAAGTTAAAACATGTTTAAACTTCATCCTAAAAATACCACAAATGAAAGTTTGTTACCTTACAGAACAGCAGCAGTTCACAATTTTCTGTTTTCTTGCATCTTCCCAATGATAGCAATTGCTTCAAAGAGCCAGCACTGCACAAAAACAAGTTAAAAAATGAAAAAAAATCCGAATTGCCATTTTCTGTACTTTAAATAGGGAGAAAAAAATGCTAACTAGGTAAACTATCTGAAGCTAAATAGATCATAAAGTGACAATTGAGTAATTGTCAACTAAAATTGGTACGAAAGGTATGAAAGCAATCAATTTAATGCTATGCTGCTCAAGTATTTGAAGAAATGCTTTTAGTCAGAGTTGCTTTATTCTAGGAGTCAGTGCACCCTCTTCTTGTAATGGAAAGAAACAAACCTTCCAAACAAGTATTATTGCTAAGCCACTGGCTAAAACATGCATAGGCTGCAGTTAGATTTATAGAGACCTTAGCGACCTCTGCAGTCACAGAGAAGTTGAGTGGGTTGATACTCCACATTTGTGTACATCTTCTTGCGCTGCTTGCATACTCTGGTCTGGACTCTGCATTCTACCACGTATTTAGCAAACTGAAAATACATCTGACACATCATTAGTTGCAAGAGGTCTCATGTATGTGTCCACTATTGAACAGATCCAAGCAGAGCATTTTGGATTTACCTCAGTGGCAGCAACACAGAATTAGAGGGCAACAGTTGCTGATGGACCTTTCCTTGATTATTTTCCTGAAACTATTTGTGATTTTGTAACATTCTCTTGCATAAAGTTCCACAATATGTTTGTACGCTTTGTCTCACCCTGTTCACAGTCTGATGATGTTCAAGTGGTAGTATTGGTAGTATTTATTTCCTTTCTCTGACATGCTTTTTTAGACTGAATGTGTAATTTGGAGCTCCAAGGTGCTGGTTTTCCATGAAGAATGTTTTGAGATAATCCTCCAGAAAGTTAAAACTTGTGTTGACATCATAACTTGCAGTCTCACAAGAGTAGCATGCTCTTACTTGCAGTACTATTAACTCCAAAAAAATCTTCATTTTACCATCGACGTTCTTGTGTTCCTTTCCTCTTAAGAGTTTTCATGTCACTTGAACAGGTGGATTAAGGGAAATTGGTTTTCTTATTAATCCAAGTTCCGCCTAATTCCAGCCGAAGCGGCGGAGAGGTGTCCACCCTGGAAAACAGTCGTCACGGGCACGTATCCCAGGCGAGCAGGCGGCGGGCACGGGCGCTGCGAGGCCCACCGCCTGTACACTCAAGACGCTACGCCGTGCCTCAGGCGATTCCCGCCCAGACCTGCGCGCCAGCCTGGGGGTACCGCGGAACCACCGTGCCACACCGCCAGGGGGCGCCGCCTGCAGAAGCGCTTTCCCCATCCCACAGTTCACCACTGCGGTTCTGAGCTGGCACCAGCTTGCCCCGCCCGGGTCCTCCGCCCGGGTTTTGCGTGGGGGAACGCGCTCACGGGGGAGCTGATGGTTGGGGGATACCGGACAGGCCCCTCAAGCCCTCGGCAGACGCACCCGCAGTTCCGCTCCGCGCCAGCGCCGCAGGGCCTGTGCCGTGCCACGCCCCCACCCTCTCACGTGATTTCTGGGGCCGCTCTCGGCGCTGGTGTACGCCGCGCTCCGCTGCCCCCTCCTCTGCTCTACCCTCCCCTGGCGGTGGGCCGCGGCTGGCGTTCGGTGGCGCCCGCCGGCGCCCGCCTCCGCTATGGTGCTGGAGTCGGTCGTGGCGGATCTCCTGAACCGCTTCCTGGGCGACTATGTGGAGAACCTGAACAAGTCTCAGCTCAAGCTGGGCATTTGGGGGGGTAAGGAGCCCCTTCCCTTTTCCGCCGCTGCGCTACGAGGCTGTCGCCGGGCGCTTCCTCGTAGTGTGGCGGGGAGCCTGTTTCTTAGGCTGCGGTCCTCCCGTGAGGGATTGGTGGGCTGTAAAACCGCCGTCCCTTCTGAGGGACAGTCGGTCTGTGGGATTGAGATCTCCTGTGAGGAGAGGACAAGCCGCGGAGCTGTGGCCCTCCGTGACAGACCATCGGTCAGTCTATGGTCGCGGCCCTATCACCCTCTCCTTTTTCCCACGTTGAGGGGCCGTCGGTCCCTCGAGAGAGACGGTTAGTCAGTGTGTGACCATTACTCGCCGTGATTGACCGTCGGTCGCTGTGCCTGTGTCGCCTGGCCCCCTGTTCCTCCTTCCCTCGTCTCGAGGGGCGGGCAGTCGGGTCGCTCTGTGAGTCTGCGGCTCCCCGAGGTGGCGGCCGATGGCTAGCGCTGTGCGTGGCTGTGAGGATCGGGGTCAGCCTGTGGGGAAAGTGGGTGAGAGTCCAGTGCTCTTGTAGAGCAGCCTGTTATGTGGGGAGAAAGAGCCAACTTAGGGGCTCCCGACTGGGTTTGGGTAGTTGAATAGCTTTCTAGCTGGGGCAGTTGTGCCAAGAGGCAGAATTTTGCAAGACGCAGAGGTACGGTGTGAGCACACGTTCCTAGCCTCGTGAGTGCTCTGAGGCAAGAAACCATCCGCAAAGAGAAAACCCCTCCATTTTCTTTCTTGTCTTGAGAAAATACTGTGTGGAAACGTGAGTGTGCTCTTGGGTTTGTCAGCCGCACAGTGGAGTGTGCGTGGCGGCCCTAGGAAGAGAGGAGGCTTTGGTTGCAGAGCAGCTGATGTGAGAGAGTTGTTTCTCACCTGGTGATTTCATGGTGTAAATAATGTGAATTAAACAGACGTGATAGAGGAAGAGCACGGTGTAGCTACTCTCAGTGAATAGAATCAAACTTTGCGGTTAGCTGTGCCTTAGGCATGCAAAAAACCCAGTTGAAATATTATGTAGAGAAGGCTGGCCCCTTTAGATGCCCTCTGTATATATATGGCATGAGGCTTTTCTCATCATCTTATTTTCACTTTGTCCTTGGTAATAAGTATTTTAAAAATTATGAATTATTAAAAAGGGAAGATAGTTCTGAGAATTTTGGCATTAAAGCAGCAAAAGATACAATATTTGTGCTTTCCTCATCTGTAATTCTGTGTGCCAGTGTTCCCTCTGGAAATCCTGTGATGTTGCCTGTGTCAGGAAAAATTAATGTGCTTGTGAAGATAAGCGTTATGTTTTTGTAGCTCTGTGGTTCATGATTTTCTTGCTGTGTAAAAGTCATCCAACCACAAGGTGCAGTTTGCATTGTCTACCCTACCTTGAAAGAACTATAATTATCATTCACAAGAAAGTGAATAAGAAAATTGTCTTCTTATTATAAGTGCATTTAGTAGAGTGGAAACATGCAAACATCTAAATCGGTTTTATTTATATCATTTCTTCCACCATGAAATTTTGCCTCAATAACCAATGTTTAATGACTCTTAAAAAGATTCCCACACTTAACTGTGCTATTCTGTAACTAGAGTAAAGGTTTTCAGTTTTTAACCATGTGCACTTGGAAAGGTTGTATTAGCGTTTCTTCTTCCAATTTACATAAGCCACTTATTCTGTACTATTTTTTTTTTTTCTAAACAGGTAATGTGGCACTTGACAATTTGCAGATAAAGGAGAATGCATTAGTGAGTATTCTAATAATTTTGAAATTGTTATGGGTCTCAAAATTAATCATAGCATAACGTATTGCTGTAGTCTCATGTTGCACAGTATGTCCGCTTGATTGATTATTGGAAACAAGTCCTCGGTTAACTGCTTCTAATTTTGTTCATGTTACTGGAACAGGAAAAGAAAAAAAGCTGTGGCTAAAAAGGTAGTTGTGTTCCTTCAGAAGGAAGGAGCTTGTCAGCAGAGATTTTTGAAGTAAATGTCCCAGTGTTTTATGCGTACATACTCGTGGGGTTTGTTCCAGTACTTAAAGCTTGAAATAGTACAACTTTAGATACTTCTATGTTTTCGTTACCATTTTGGTCATCCAGTACAACATAAAGGATTTAATTTCTACTGTGAATGCTACTGTGTAATCATAGCTCTCTTAAGTTATGGATTTTGTTCTTTACTTGTATTTCCACTCAGGAGATGTTTGTATGTTTCTGAATGATTTAGTAGATCTAAAGGTTTTGCATAGGCTTGTGATTTTTTTTTTTTTTTCCCTTTCCCACAACTTGGATTGAATAGGTGGATTTTTCAAGGCCTGTCTTCTGCAAAATGATTGATCCAATTGAAGTCTTGTGAAAGGCAGTGTTTCCTTCCTCAGTTCTTGGTGTGGGGATGAAGGGAGAAAAAGTTTATCCTACATGAGCTGATGGGACTGAAGTTTTCTGTGTAGTTGCTGCTTACTGAAGGTGACAGGTGTTAAGATGTCTACTCCCAGAGAGTAAACATAGTTATCCAAATGCTCCAGTTCCTTTTAAAATATTAATGACAGAGTGAAGGAAACCCAAAAAAGTGCCCTTATTCTTGTCTGGGAAAAAAGTAGTTATTTTTTATGTTCTGTACCTAAGCTAACGATCACCTGTACTAGTGAGACAATCTAAGTGCAGTCTTCAGTGTGCTTCAGACTTCACTGAACAGATACACTTCTGTGACTTGAAAACATGTTTGATTTTTATTACTTGTTTATCGTCAATGTTCTTGAGGTTCATACTTACCTGCCCCCTCTGTATTCCTGATAGCCTTGTGCTTGAAAACTGTTGATACAAACATCTTTGGAATCTGGCATTTGCAAATGAAGGAGGAAAGTCTTATCTACTACATCTTTCCTTTCATGATGACAGGAAGGTTGATTACGTTTCTAGCAGTTCAGACTTCAAAAAAATTCATAGTCATATATGTGACTGACCAGAGCTGAGCATGAGATGAGACAAATTCAAGGGTAATTCTGTGTACTTCCGCTTTATTTAGTCCCTGTTTTTATATCCTTGGTATCCCTGTGGTTATATTCCTGGTTTTGCAGTACACTATCCAGGAGAGAGACTCTGTGAGGTTTTAGTTGATGGTAGTAATTATTTCTTTGTCACATACTCATCTTTATGAGCCTATCTTGTTCTTGATGTTTGTCAGGCACTTTGCAGATAGCTTTTCAGAATAATTAATGAGATGTTTTTGGTATGTTTTTAAATATTAATCACTATCATTAAAAAAACCTCAACTGTGTAGCAGATGAAATTCTTGTGTATAGATAAAGTATTACTTTTCAGTAATCATTGGAGTGAGGCATTTTCATACTTGACAGGGGAGAGCTGTCAGATGTATGTGAATGCCTTGTTGTAAGGCTTTCTACATGCCTAACCATATTTATGGATTCCTCAGTTCATGTGAGTATTGTAAATTAATGAAATCTATGTCATATGAAGAAGTATTTCTGTTCTGGAAGTTCAGGTTTGGAAAAAAAACTTTTATCAGAAGCCAAGATAATAATTGTGCTGAATAACCCAGCTTATCTTCAAGATACATAGATCTGTTTAATACCTTTTTGTCTTTACAGAGTGAACTGGATGTACCTTTTAGAATAAAAGTTGGTCAGATAGGTGAGTTGTGTGTGGCATGTGATTTTGATGTTTTTTTTAATTTTTTTTTTGTGTGTGTCTCTGAGAGTGTTAAAATGCCAGTCCTACCTTGGAATTTATTTTATCAAACTTGCTGAAGTGATTCTCATGTTTACATTTGCTGTGTTGAGATTACCATAGAAGACTAACGTGATTGCTGTAGATAAATCATAAAATGTTTTCTAGCAAATCCTGTTTGCGTAACTTCGTAGGCTGTTATGAAGAACAGGTCTGCAAGGTTCTTCCCAGATAGATGCATGATTAGGGAAGGTGTTTGATATAGACAGAATATATATGGCTCTTTAAAGGACAGGGTAGGGATACGAGGAATTTAAATAAGATTCCTGAAACTTACGAACATGCCAAGTGTTCAGGGACTATGGGGTGGGGTATGTTTGTTTGTTTGTTTGTTTTGTTGTTCTTGTTTGTGTTTTTAATAATTCCTTTCCCCAGTGGCCAGCATTGCATTTTTTCATGTGAAACAATTGTTGGAGATAAGTGTATTTTTATCTTCTCTGCTTTCCAGAGGAAAGCATCCCAGTAAACTGAACTTCAGTCATATTCTCAGGTTTTGATCTGAAGTCTTTTGACTCAATCTGCATCTTCTTCTTGATATCTATGGCTTACATTTTCTCTGTATGTATTTTATCATTCCAGGGCCTTCATAAAATGTTAGGCCTGTATGCTTTGTCCTTGCCCTCTAAGGTGTTTAGATGTAAAGGTGTAGGGCTAATACTCTTGGGTGGTGGAGGTGTTGTTTGGAGTAAGCACAGAAGACTTTTGTGTGGTTATAACTCTTCATCTGCTTCATCTAGATAAACTCACTCTGAAGATTCCTTGGAAGAATCTCTATGGAGAGGCGGTTGTTGCAACTCTGGAAGGGTTGTATCTTCTAGTAGTTCCTGGAGCAAGTATGTAGATTTATCAACTCAAGGGAAAAGAAAAATATCTAAGGGTACCATGTAAATGAAGAGCTAATTGCAAGTAGTTCATGTAAGCTGCCATTTTTACATTCTGTCCCTCAGGGAAATTTCTAGACAAATGGAGGCAAGTTAATGGAAAAATGATGGGAGAAAATGATACTTACTGCTTTAATGGAAATCTTTGGCTCTATCCATTTCAAGTGCAACTCAACATTCAGGTTTCCTCTGAAACGTTCTTATTTTGAATTTTCATTTCTGGCATGGTTTACATCTTTTAGTGGCTGCATAATGCAGTTCATCTGCTTATAACTGTGTCAATCAAATGTAGCAGTTCCACTGGAACTTTTTTGGGTTTGTGCGTATGGTTTTTTTTCCTCTGACATGAGAACCTTTGATATATTAAGAAAACTAGAGTGTCAGCTGTATGTGCAGCTTAGGAACCTGCGTTATACTGCACAGACCATACTTAACGGTCCAAATTTCTATGGAAAGATGCTTCTGTGAAATAATACTAAATGTTGGAAAAATCCTTCTAAATTACAGCAATTTCAGAGGCTACATGCAGCTTGCAGCAGTTAAACCTTGAACAACCTATATCTCAAACAAGGTGTTCTGCAACATAATCTTAATATGGTGTATTTTGCTTGACTGCACATTTATGTGGCTTGAAATTCAGGATTGAAACTATCCCAACTTGATTTACAGGCATTAGATATGATGCAGAGAAAGAAGAAAAATACTTGCAAGATAATAAACAGAAGGAACTGGCAAGAATTGAGGAAGCCTTGCAGAAAGCAGCAGAAAAAGGTATTGAGTTAATGTATTGCTCCATTAGAAATTGAGAAGTCAATTATAAAATAGGACCTAATGAATTTTGAGGTTTTTATTTTCTAAATTGTTCAACTGACTGTACCACAGTGCTTTGAAAATCCATTTTTCTCTAAAGCTTAGAAGAAATATTATTTGTTCTGTTTATCCTTTGGTTATCCATTCAGCTTCAGTTGGAAATGGGAATTTGATAATTGTCTTATTTTAGTCCTTTTTTTTTACCCCTCTTAAACCTTTAGCTAACAGGACCAAATCAAAATTGCATTGCATGAGGCAAACTTTATCTTGCTTTACAGCTTCACTGCTATCGGTTCCTTTTCAGTTCCTGCTGTCCTTTAATTATGTGCTGCATTTTTACTGGTTTGAGAAATGAGACTCTCCTCATACGGACATAATGCATGGCACAAGGAAACAGTTGAGGTAGAACACAGGAAACTTTATTTACACTTCTGGTCTAAGTCACTAAAACTGTTTAAGCTTTCAATTTGAGGTTAAAATAACTGGTCATTTCAGTCCAGTTAACTTGATTTATGGCTTTGTGTTATTTTTTATTAAAAAAACTCCAATCTTCAACAAAACTATGCCATAGATTAGGCTCGTTTGTGCAGAGGCCAAGCTCAGAACTGTCTATGTGGTATCAGAAGAATCTATTAACAAAAGATTTTGAGTGAAGTGCAACCTGTTTGTTGAATGTTATAATGGTTCAGATACTTCTCTAGGATATCTGTAAATGCTGCAAGTCATTTGCCTTAGAAAAGTTACTGAAAATGAAATGATACTTAAAAGATGTGGAAAAAGATTTGATTGTAGTCCTATTGCTTGCTGAATTGTCCACTGAGAGAATTCTACTACCTTGTTCTTGTGTGCTTGTTTCAGATGTACCCTTGGTGTTTCACGCAAACAGCAATCTAGCTGTCAGTTTACAGGGAAGAAAGAAACTTAAAGGCTTTATTTCTTATCTTTAGTATGCCAAAAACTGTTACGAGAACTAAGAAAATGTCTGTGAAGGCATTTTGCAGCCATGAATTCATACTGGGCAAGGGAGCATTTTCAGAGACTTAACGATGAAGATTATGTAGGGCTTGATTTTGTGAAGCGACAGTGTTTCAGCCTATATTCTTTGTACCAGTAGCAATGGGATGAAGTGATATTATGCCAAGAAAAAAAATAATATAATGAACACTGCTTGAGGATTTTTAGTTCTGAAACTCCATAGAATTCAGAATGAGTCTGCACACTTAAGACACCTGTGTTTTGGTTTGTGTTTTTCTTTTTTCTTTTCCAAAGAAGCTCACTACATCCAGCATTTGAAAGGCTTTTCAAAAAAAGGAAGGGAAAGAAAAAAGCAGATAAATACGATACCTCAGTAGCTCAACTTCTTCTGTAGAGGACTGCAGTAATTAGAATTAAATGGATGTTTTTCAGTTTTAAGCTTTCAACCTTGTTAGAGGAAAGCTAGAGGAACATTCAAAATGGATTATTTTAAATTGTAGTTATCTTGTCAGTCATACAACACCATGTTCCTCCAGATGTTTTCCAGCTATGATCATAGTTATTTATGTTTGTGTTCAGGCCATGTACTAGAATATTGTACTTTGCAGGACTTGTGTCATTCTCGTATGAAGAGATTCTTTGCTGTTGCTGGACGCATAAATCCTAAGGCCCAGGTTGCTTTACTGCACCATAAACTTCTATGAAATTCATTTCTTTCTGTAGGCTTTTAAGAGCATGAACTAGCTGATAAAAATCTAGGCATCATATTGAATAGAAAGTTAGCAGGATCCCATGATTTTCAGTCATATTTACTTTCAGTAGTTATCATCATGGGTTTAGAATCTTGATTTCATACTTGCACGTGAGAGTTCTAGAGATAATTTATTTAGATGGGATGCTCTAATTAACTAAAAGAGGGTAGATTCACAATAGGTACAAGGGGAAAAAAAAATTACCATGCAGGTGGTAAAATGCTGGCACAGGTTGCCCAGAGAGGTGGTAGATACTCCATCCCTGGAACATTTAAGGTCAGGTTGAATGAGGCTTTGAGCAACCTGATCCAACTAAAGATGTCTCTGCTTGCTGCAGAGTGGAGTTGGACTGTGTGAATTTCAAAGGACCTTTCAAACCCAAAACATTCTATAATTCTCTGTTTCTGTTCTGCTTTCTAAGCTATGAAAAACTGTCAATATCAAAACTTGTATATGGAGACCAAAGCTTGCAGCTCTTCTATTTTACTGGTTATAAATAAAATGGAAGTTGCATAATTTCCCTGTCTACATCAGCATTACTCTGGCTGCCAGATATTTAATGGAAATACTATCGTGTCATATGAGTTGTTAAACGTGACATTAAATCAGGAGCTGATTTTTCTTCTTTTAAACAAAATGTATTGTTTCTGGTTATTTGCTGCCATGTGGATCAAGGCACTCATTCACAGGATTCCTTGTATGGGTTGGAGAGTCTGGTTTACAAGGACCCCAAGCATGGTGGGTATGCAATGTTAGTTACATTTTGCATGTTTAATGGGCATGCATCTTACATTTTCACAAGCACTCCCCAAAGCTACCAAATGTTGAATAAGAGAAGAACACTGGTTTGCTAATCATCTACATGTTGGTGGCTCTAGAAATGAGATTTAAATGCCTCAAGTGGAAACTTCAAATGACTAGTCCTGTCTTCATTGAATGGTTATTGAAGCACACTGAGCCTATTTGGAAATGTTTCCTGCAGCCACGCTGAGTTCAAGAATGGCATAAAATGTTGACAGTTCTTCTGTGGTTTTAACAGATGAGGTGTCTTTATTTGGACTGCTGTCAGGTTAGGCAAGTTTCCATTGACAGTCAAAGGAACTGGTACTATGTTGCACCCGCAGGACTTTTCATGAACCACATTTTCTGAAATGTTGTTCTTAGCCAAAATTACTTTGGAGGCATTTATCTGAGTGCAGGTTTAAAATGAACTTAAAAACATACAGTTAGTTTCTCCTCAGTAAAAGATGTGGGTAATCAAGAGAGCAATCATATTGCCTTAGTTATGTCATACATGGGAGTGGAACCTGTGAAGTGCAAACTCAATAGTAAGTGAAGGAAGCAGTCTCTTAAAAATATCTTTTATAGAGAATGATTTGTACTGTTAAAAGGGACCACAAAAAAAAGAGACAGCTTTGTCGGTGTAGTTTTTCCCTTTTGTTATTTGATGGTGGGGTGAGCACCTTACCTGCCAGACAGGTTGAAATCCTAGCAGACGCTTTGTCTGCTGTTGTTTGAACAGGCATGCAAGTTACATAAAAATGATGTTGTTCCCTCTAGTTAAATACACGGTTGGCATTTCCTTCCTCCTTGCTTTAATGAGATAGACCCATCTTGTGCTACAGTTTCTTAGTTATGTACAGGCAACCCTAGTGCTCAGTTCTTTTGCTCTGTATGTCCAGAGAAGGGAAAGCAAAAATGCAACTCGGCAAACTGATGTTCTTGGGAAATATGGAAAAAACATGGGCATGAGTTCAATTCATGAAGTGATTGGAGGGTCATAATTCATGTGTGGATACTAGAATTTCATTTCCTCTAAAGCTTTTAAAGAGTTGTCTTTTTTGTATGCCCTTTCTGCAGTTACTTCTGTTGCTTTTTCAGTTAACTTTCATACCGTACTGTTGATTAGCATGAGAATCTTATTTAAGTGCTCTTGGGGGTTTCCATGTACACTGCAAATGTCATAATCTGCAAGTTATGCCCTTGTATGGCAGAAACTGCTTCTAGATTGACATTGCTTTTTTTTTTTTTTTTTTTAATACCTCACTGTCCCCCCTGCCCAAACATGCATATTATTAACTTTTCAGTTAGGACAATTAATGCTTCTCAAGTAACTAAAAAAATAAGGCACCTAGATTACAGAAAAAATTATTTACCACACTTTGTGATAAGCAGTTGTGGCTCTGTTTTTAGATCTCTCCTGTGTGAGTGATCTGAAATTAGGTTATGCAACACTCTCAAGACATCTGACTAAGGGTTTGCTGAGAAGCTTGGTGATTATTTGTAATTCCTCAAACTCTCGATGTTACATAAGGAATATGTTGAATTAAGTGTAGTTGAATTAAATGCCTTCACCTAACAGTTGGTGGGACAACTGATCCCATCGAAACCTGAATACTTAATCAGATGTTTTTACTGGCTGCTTGGTCTTCTTGGACCTTGAACTTCAATGATATCTAACAAATTAAACTCTTTGAAACCTCTCCAAAACAAACCCAACCAACAACAACAAAAAAAGAACCAACAAAAAGAGGCAACGCTTCAGTTGCTTAATTGAAATTGACTTTTAATTATGAAAAATAAGATTCTGTGCTATGAGAAGTAACTGGTTGTTTCTTTAACAGATCTGCAATGCTTTAAAAGCTTTTGGTGCAATCTTACTAACACGTTCTGCTTTAAGACCAGCTACTTTCTTATGTCTTTTCTTCTGCTTCTAACATTTCTGTTTTACTAATGGGAATTCTATTCTTTCCCCAAAAAATGCTTGCACTGAAAAAGGACGTAAGCGTAAAAAATATAAAAAGCATTTTAAGAGACCCTTTAAAAGTCATGATCATTCAAAAGGTGGGTAAAAGTGATGGCTTTTAATGTCTTAAAGGCTTACTTGGCTTTATGTTTCCATTAGATTTTCTTAGGCTTCGATGTGCGTTCACTGATACTTCTTTTTTCTTTCCCTCTGTTGGAAAGAGGGGATGTAGGTTTCAGAAGGCTCTTTTGTTACTTATTCTCTGGAGAGTTATTATTTTTCTTTATTTAGATAGCACATGTTGAAGAAACAGGCACTTATCTGTAGCATTTCCACCCAAAATGTATGCATTTGGTAGGAAGAGTGGCACTCAGCCACTCAGCTGTGACTGTTGGAGAAATTGCATGGGGAAGAGATGTCTATTTGTCTAATTTAGATAATGTTCCAGTAAGAGCCATGTAAAGTAAATTTGATACTGTATGGATGATATAGCAGTAAACAGTCTTTTTACCGTGTGTTTTAGCTTCTCTTCTAAATAGCTAGCATAGTATTTTGACTGATACTTTAGAAGCAATGAAATGGACGTTTTTCCCCTAGAGGATAATTGTTCCTAAGTACCAAACCGTGCAGGTCTTCGGTATGAATGTGGGACTTAAGAATGAGTTGCTGTATCCCATGTAGTTGTATTGCTGCCTCTTTGATCTTGAGAGTGCAAACTTGAAATTGAAGTAAAAACTTCGTGAGAACCCTTGATAAGCTTTGTAAGGTGGCAAACTTCTATGGCTGCTGGTAGCTGCGTAGGAGAATGTTAGGGAGTTGCCTGCATCTACTTGAAGGTCGTGAAACTTTGATAAGCACTTCTGCCTTCTTTCTTTATCAATAATGTGTTGGTTTCTGTTAATGGGGAGTGAGAATTGTGAGGAAATGATAAATAGGAGGAAACATGAGGTCCATGTAAAGTAGTATAATGATTTCTTCTGAGTTTCTGACTCTTTGCTTGAAATCAAACATGTTTGACTAAGGTACTCTTATACCCTGTTCAGTAGCAAAGCCCTTCAATTTTTTTAAAGACTTCCTTGAACCTCTTCTAGAACTTAAAAAAGATTAGATTTCCTCATTTTTACAGAAAGATGTACAAAGTTTTATCTCCTATGTGCAGCATGCGTTACATACTAAACCAAAGTTACAAATGGTTAAAGTAAGCTGAGAAGTCCAGCTCGGAGTGCAACTCTAAGCTGAAGTCAAAACCTGCAGGCCTTATTTCTGTTTGGGTAGCCATGACTTCAACTTGAGTGATCTGTAGAATTTCCAGTGGAAGTGTGGAACCTTGGTAGGATGATTTGTAGCATTCACTGGGATAGCCACTCTTTACGGTGGATGCTGGAAAAAAGAAGGTAGCCTGTACTGAGAGCTAGAGAGCAAGCAGCTCATCTAGCCATATTTTAAGTGAAATGTTAAGATACTTGGCCTGAGATAATATTTTTTAGAGTTATGCCATTGAGGAATGAGGGATTGCAAATGCTGCATCCTACTCCTCAGCCCCACACCTCTACACTTGTGTGTCTTGGGTGGATGCTGAACTTCTCTGCTACCCTATCTTGGTCAACGTAAGTTTATCTATCACTGCATGGAATAGCAAAGTGTCTGATACTGACCTAACTTTAGTGGTCACAGTAGACGTCCAGTATGTAAGAAGTGGAATATTTCAGAGTAACTATTTGTTATCACTTCTGATGGGACAGCTGTTTAACTTTCTCAGGGAGTATTGTATGAAAAAAGCTGTAAGGGACTGGTCTCTTCTTGTGCAAGTATCTTTTTTTACCTGGTTCTTCAAGAGTATTTGGTGCTAAATTACACAGTCATACTTCCTTGTTGAAACTCCTAGGTAATTGCTGAGGGACTCTTTTAACAGAGAAGCTTTTATCTTAGGAGGAGTCGGGAGAAGTATATTAAATGAGAACTTGCTGTAAGCTAAGCTGTTTTGACTGAAATGTCGACGTGTACTTTCTCATGGTGTGTTGTGCACATGTAGCTAAATCACATCTTCAGAATATGAATATAAAGAAAAGAAATGCACTGTGTGGTCTAAAGTGGACACCTGATTAACATAGCAAACAATACATTTAAATACAGCTGAAGATGCAACTACTTCCACAGATTGCTGACTAAAATTTTTGTTTTAGACAAACCAAAGGAAGAGAAGAAAGATACTTTCCTAGAAAAACTTGCAACTCAAGTTATAAAAAATGTGCAAGTCAAAATCACAGGCATTCATATTAAATATGAAGATGATGTAAGTATCTGGAACATACTTTCTTCGTTTTAAATTGAACTCCAGTGTAGTCATGGTGGTCTAGTCGCAGTATCACAGTATCACCAAGGTTGGAAGAGACCTCCTAGATCATCAAGTAGAAACCATTACCTGTCACCTTAAAAAAGCTGCTGTGGTTCCTTCTGCAGCTCTTCAAACAAAATATTTTAGATAGGACTGAGAACCAGAAATATTTTTTTATATGTGAAATAGATATTGTCTGTTTTTCCTTGTTTAATAAATATGAGTGGTGGCAGTTTGGCATGTATTACTGTGTGCAGTTATGTATGTAATTTTTCCATGTCCTGGATATACTCCACTGATGGGGTTATGAATGAATTTGAAAGCAAGTAGTTGAAAACACTGAGGTGCTAAATGAGAATGCTTATGTGAATGAAACTGTTATTATTCCAGCCTGCTTCCATCTCTCTTTACGAAAATAACAAGTAAATAAAAAATACAAATAATAACAATAAATTACAATTGACTGTAAAATAAAAACATGGGATATAAAGTATTTCTCAAACCTGTTTTGGAACTATTTTCAGAGACATTGAATTAAAAAAAGTTGGAAGAATGAAAGCTATAAAATGATATAGTTTACTGAGGTGTACCGTTATTCTTAAATCTCCTGTGTAGAGATTTTAGAAGTTACAGGGTTTTCAGCATGAAATCCCAAGTCCTTATACTACAGCCATGTTAGTTCAGATCCAGCTTGGAGGGTTCCAATAATACTTCAACTATAGTAATCCATCAGAGGGAGATCCTCGAAAACAGTCAGGATTTCAGTCAACTTCAATTAAATGATACCTCTTTTGTTTGCAGCAAGAGAAATGAATAGCTGTTATTTTTCTGTTTCTGTAGATCACAGATCCACAGTGCCCAATTTCCTTGGGAATGACTTTGGGAGAGCTTAGTTTACTGGTAATGTCTGTGTGCCTATGTGTTCCTGAATTTTAGATTTACTGTTCTTGGAGTAGCACAGTAAGAAGAGATAATTAAAACATGCATGTAGCTGAAAGCACATCCATGCAAATTGTATTTGAAGTTTGTACAAGCAGAAGGGAAGATGCATGAGTAGCTTTACAACTGAGTATATTTACTTCCATAGGTCAGGTTATTGCCAGGCTTAATAAGTAAATTAGAACTAACATTACATTGCGATGATAAAGAATGTGGTATTTGGAGAAATGTGGGAAGAAAATTTCAGCTAAGCCCTGTTTTTGTTAGATGATAAGGATTCTATGGGTGGGACAGGCATTGAAATTAAAAATAAGGTGACAGGTTTCATACTGGATTTTGACTTCTGTGTAAGCAGTATAGATGCTGTAATCAAGTAGCACAAGTACAAGATAAAACTAGAAGTGTGTTTGATACAGAGGATGAATTCTATAATTTTTTTATCTTTTAGACAACAAATGAGAACTGGACACCTTCTATTCTGAATGAAGCTGCAAAAATAATATACAAGGTAATGTACTGCTTGTGGTTTTATTGGGGGGTTTTGTTTGGTTGGTGTTTTGTTTTTCTGTACAAGTGAAAATAATGACTGATCCTGGAGAGAAGTAATCTGGGTTTTTAAATAAAAATTATAAAAATAGTTGGCAAATATTCCTTTTTCTAAACTTTGCAGTCTGTTGAAACACAGCGTAAATAATTATGTAAGGCATAATTTTCAGCTCTATGGTTTAAATAATTTCTCTTAACTGCAGAGTGATGTCTTCACTAAATGCTTTACATAGCAAATCTGTCTGGTGACCATGATTTCAAATAGATTGTCCATTCGCTGTTTCCTACTCTAGTTTGCATGCCTAATGTAGTTAGGTTTCTGGTACCTAAGTAGTGTCATTGTTCTCCCTGCCTTTGATCCCTGTGCTGAAAAGAGTGTCTGAAGACATTAGAAATAACCATATGCAAGGAGGTTAATAGACTGGCTTCTTATTATACCAGATGTTGGTTTTGTGCATCCTTGCCTCTACAATCCAATCATATTTAACAGATGTGCATGGTCTTCTGTGCTTTAAGAACTTGCTTTTGAGCAGTTAGTTTTCACTTCAAAAATAGTATTGTAAGATTAAATACAGCTCAGTGTTAATGGAGATCTAAGTTCATAGAATGGGTGGAATACTGAGTATGGAATCTGCTGAATGTTGTGTGGTTTTCTTTTTTCTTCCTGTACAGCTTTTGTGCCTGGACAGCCTGAGTGCTTACTGGAACATACACAGCAAAATGTATTATCGTGGCTCCCGTGAGCAAATACTGGTAACGTAGAAGAAAATGTGTTTAGCAATACTATATTCTATAGCTATTGTTGTACTCAGAACGGCACTATACTAGTTTGCACCCCAGTTCTCCCACTTTCCCATCAGCAGTACTGTGATAGCAGTGTTGCATGTTAATCCATTTGCACCACTGATAGCTAGTATGTCTTTGTTAACTTCATATGTTATCAGCTCCCTTAGGTTTTACTGTTAAATCATGTTCTATTGGCATATTCATCTTGGTTTTGTGCTGTGTACCCAGTAGTGTTTACTTGAATATCTGAGCTGTATGAGCTATTACATAGCTAGTGTAATGAAAAAGGCAATATTGAAATAATAAACAAGGATAGAATTAAAAAACTAAATAAATCACAGAACAGGAAGTTACACCTTGTTATCAAGGTTGCCTAAGCTGAACTGAAGCGATAGAGTGAAGAGAGAGAGAAAAGACGATGATGTTAAAAAGGAGGGGGTTTTTGTGCTTCCTAATAAACAAAAACTTAGGTGTGTAGGTGTCCATTGTCAAACGCAAACAAACAAAAAGCTGCAGAGAACTAACGCTCTCTGAGGTAGCAGTGCATATTATGAGAAGTAGTTTTGGCGAAATATTCAACAGCATTGGTAGGATAAATTCCGGGAGAATGAATATGCTATGCTTGACCAGAGGTGATTATAGCTTTAAATGTGGGATGCACAGTCAGACTGGATTATGTCTTAGAAGTGTTTATCTGTGTATGCTGTATCTCAGTCTGAAGTGAAATAGAAACCAAGACACAGTTTGAATTGACTGCGGCCAAAACCTTGGTGCTTCAAATGTGTCATTCCAGGACTTCCAGATCCTTTGTGAATCAGTCCTTGACATGCTTGTGGATAGGTAGCTTTATGGGCTTACTTGATACTGTCTGGCAGCTTAGATCTCAGCCCTTTTCAAGAAATCAAGTTGTTATCAACAATGCTGCAAGTGAAGATGCTGGTGTGGTTTTACTGAACTTCCGTGTATCAGGAAGTACCACTTTGTGTTCCAGTATGAAGCAAGTTTTGAATGTGTTCTTCGTGAAAGAATCCTACAAGTTTTCATGACTGTAAAATGTCAGTTGCCTTTTCTAAAGTGTGCACGTGAATTTTACTTTGAGTGCTAGGGGAAAGCAGTTCTTATTTTTAAGCAGCATTATCATGAAATGAGATTTATCATAGCAGTCAATTGGTCTGTACTATATTAAGAATAAACAGTGAATTCTGTAGCAATTCTGTTACTCTGTACAGTAGTCTTCACACTTACAGTATATGTGGCTCGTTGTGAGATTAGCTGTCTCCGTTTAGTCTCATTTAAAGTTAGCTTTTATTATTACAAATCACACAGGAAGTAGATGGATATATAAATATGTTTAATGAGCAGGTGTATCTCATAAAATGCAAACCAGATTTGAAATTAAGTGAGTGAAGGGTTAGGTTGAAGAAATTAGTAGCTATAAAGTATTTCCTGTGTAAAAACCGCTGTTAATATGGATGGGTTTTATGAAATAGGATGGGAACAAGCACTCATTTGCCTTCATTTAATAGCTAGTAGGTACATCTTAAAAGCAGAGCTCCTGCTTTAACTGATTATCTCATTTCAGGATTACAGTAGCATAAAGTGTTTGGATATGAACATTGCATTCTCAATGAATTGCCAAGGAATTGTAACATGGGACAGATCTTATTTTGAGTTAAGACTTGGTTCTAGCACTGTATTTCTGAGGTCTCTTGGACTGTCCTGTTGTTTTCCTGATTTCTTTCTTATCTTTAATTCTTCGCGTACCTGCAGAATACCAGAAAGTTCAAGTGGCCTTTTGATGTGCTAAAAAATGAGAAAGAGTAGAATAGAAATAGATACTTCTGCTGCCTTCAAGAAGTTTAAAAGCAAATGCTTGATGGGTTGGGCTTGCATATTTGAGTGTACACATGAGCTATGTTTCTAAATTAACACACTTAAATTGTTACTGCAAGATTTAGGTGAAAGTTGAATGAAATGTGTACTAACCTTGCACTTGTTATCAGTAACGGAAAGCTAATTTTAACCTGCTGTGCTGAAATCCTTCACTCTTAAGTATTTGTGCATTATTAGCTTTCCTGTTTGGGAAGGTCCTTTCAAATAGCATGTGAAATTCAGCTGGCCTACTGAAAGCTTAGAGAAGTAAGCAAGTAATACTCTTCAGCAATGCAGCAATGGATAGATGGTATCATATTCCTTTACAGGATCAGCTGAAAAGAGGAATTCCATGTAGTGACAATCAGCCTCGAGACTACCAGTATAGTAAGTAATCTAGGAATGAGTTCATCTAAACTATGCTGTGCATAACCTCATCACACAAGCATGCTCATGCTACATTTATTTTTAAAAGACCCTAATGTAATAGAAGATATTAGAGTCTGTATTCTTTTTGGCTAGCGCTGAGCTATCTCAATTCTTGCTAAGAGGTTCATCCTGATTCTGTGGATCTTGAGCATACATGACATTACTACTAAGTGCTTGATGTGTCAGGCAGCAGAAATAAGTACTCAGAGATCTCTTCCTGTACTGTAATTAAAACCATAAAATTAATCTCAGTGTTTAATATGTTTTAAGTTTTTAGACCAGTGTCAGCCTCCGCAAGACTGTTCATAAACCCACATGCAGAAGCAGAATTAAAAACTCCCAAGCTTGATTGTAATGTAGAAGTCCAGAGAATTGCCATTGAATTCACTAAGCCACAGGTAAATTGACTTAGTATTTCTTATCAGCTGCTTGAGTTTGTGAAGTGTGAGTTTTTTTTTGTTAGAGAACATTCTTTGGGAATTTTCTGTTGGTGTGCAATTAGCCGGTTTAGCAGTAACTAGGGAAAAGTGTTGGATCACCTTCCCTTTGTGTAACAGTTGCTTCCTGGTGCTGGATCCTGATGCTCTAACCCTGTTACTTGTGGGCCCTCTGTAGACCAATTGATCTGTATTGAGCCCTTACAATTGTGTTCCCTTCATACAGAGAATTGAATAATTCCTAGGAGTAGCCCTTAATTTATAAAACTGTAAGTTAACATTGTAACTGTAGCCAAGATACAAGCAGGAATGGGAATGAATGATGTGTACTGGTTTTGACGACAAAGCCAGCTGAAGACAGCTCCCGAGACATCGTAGTGCCTTGATTTATTCAGTAAAAGTTTGCAGTTAGTTTGCTAGAGAGCTTTTTAGCTTTTACTCGTGTCAGAATGTAATCCAAGTTCTGATCAGTACTGTTAAGGTTAGCAAAGGCAGATCTAAAACTGGAGAAACTTTTTTTGACAAATTAACAATCTGTAGTCGGTTTGAGAACGCTTGAGGCTTTGTGCTGAGCAGGCCAACGGAAACATGAATAGTTTTAGTTCTGAAAGAAAACCAGACATTTATAAAGTGGTATCCTTTGAGAGCAGTGAGAATTGTTGGTCTACTTTCACATAATAAATATGCTTAATTTTTTGTATGGTTTGGGGACTACTGAAGACCATGGTATATATGTACTTGAAGCACTATGTGCAATAAAATATCAATGTCTATTAAGAAGCTTGTTTTTCTTTCAGTACCTCAGCATGATAAACCTTCTGGAGTCCATAGATTACATGGTTCGCAATGCACCGTACAGAAGATTTAGGCCAAATGTATGTCTGCATAAAAATGCCAGACAATGGTAAGTTTTGTATGTTCATACATTCTGGGAGATGCTGGAGTCATCTCCAGTTCTCATCATTCTCCTCTGTTTAAATGTAGTTTTAAAAGTAAATAGCATATACCCCTGTGACTTTTACACAGCACTACTTAGCAAAGTAGAAAAGGCTTGCAGAAGAGAACACATGGAAGAACCAAGTGATGAAAGTTTGACATGCAAAGCTAACTAGCCCTGATCACTGAAATGGCTAAAGAAAATTTTCATGTTTCCTCTAGAAGCTGAAAGACAATTTTAGGAAGACCATAGGAAAAAATAGCAAATCTGTTACAAGGGAGATGTGTATGTCAACTAATTTTTGTAGGTGGAAGTATGCAGGCAACAGTGTTCTTGAAGTTCACATCAGAAGATATACACGAATGTGGTCATGGAGCAACATAAAACAGCATAGGCAGCTTTTGAAGAGTTACAAAAATTTGTACAAGAACAAACTGACACAGAGCAAACTGTCAGAAGAAACACAGAGGCAAATGCAGGTATGTGGGTTTTCTTTTTGGAGGATGTATGTTTTGGTCCCCCTGTTCAATAATTCCTTGAATATGCATGACAGTAGTCGAGGTTGGTGGTTGCATAAGAGTTCTGCAGAAATAACATTTTAATCCAAATTTCAGTGTAAGGTGTTGTGGAAAGAAAAGTACTAGAGAGAAACTATTGGAAGAAACCCTTTTCAGTTGTGAACTTTAGAACTTGGATGCATTTAATCAAGTACAAGACTTATCTATTTAAAAAAAAAAGACTGTCTGACACTGGGTTTCACTTTCTAGTGGAATTCTTGGGGTATGCCTTTGGAGAAAAAGGAGCAGATACAGAAAGAAATGGGAGCTTGAATATGAGTGAGCTGGTAGAGGATTTGTAGTGGTGAACCCTTCCTAGACATGATACAGAGGGAAATGATTTAATCCTGCATTTTTACAGGACCTGGAAAGAAAGCTTGATGTCTTCAATATAATCTTAGCAAGACAACAAGCACAAGTTGAGGTAAGATTAATTTTTGTTTGATGATATTGTCAGACTTCAAGTTAAATGGTTTTCTCGTAATAGTATCTTGAGAAAAAACTGACACTGATGACTGTAATAAGATAGGGAGGCAAGAAGGCAAATTTCCTGTCCTTCCAGGATAAGAGTAAATGTATTTCCAGACTGGAAATCAGTTCCATAAGCCTACCCGTGTGTGTGCATATGCTTACTGCTCCCCATTTCGCACCATTATGTTAATTGTTGAAGTGAGATGATGTAATGATTCTTTTTTACCGCCGACTTCTGTTATTTCAAGATGAGTTATGCATCTCTTCAGGATCAAATATTTATAACTCCTCTTATGTATGCCTTCAGATACACTCATTTTAGGGGCAGCTTATCTAATTCAAAGCAATTCTCAAAGAATTTCTAACAAGCAAATCCCTTGCACTGTACTTCATTTTTACAAATAATTTGTGACTCTTAACAAGGAACTTGAGGTTACAACACGAAGGAAGGTGTTGCCTCCAGTTAGGATGAAAAACTTACAGCATGCTGATGGTGACTTCCAAGTAGTTGTCTGCAGAAGCATGCTACTGGTAGCTGTTTTTCTAACATGAAAATTAACTTGTGTCGTCACATCATATACGTACACTGAGGTTATACTGGCATTAACAGTGTGTTTGTGCATGCTGAATGCATGCAAAAAGATGAAAAAGTAACAGTGGCAGCTTTTATTTTTGATATGTTTATGGTCAGACCTTGGATTTTCTAAAATGCAAAATGAAAGCTAGAGTACAAATTCAGGGTTTTAAACATGTTTGATGGTACAGGATCAGTCTTCTGATTCATTACTGCTGGTTTGGAGGAATGTTATTTCTTCTTGTATCCTCTTAAATACTGATATTTTTATGTGGTTCCTGCCTTAAATGCTAGAATTTAAAAGGCAGAAAAAGGCCAGCCAAAGCAAAAGTAACAGATGCTTGTTTACACACACACACACTTACTCATGAACAAACACATGCACGAGCTCCTCCGCTCAGGTCTTTTTAGTTTCTGTTTATTGTGTCCAAGTTCTCTTAATCCTTTGCAGGCTGCCATTTAATATCCATCAATTAAATGTCTGTTCAGCACATTATTATCAGAAACAATAAGATAGTAAATCTGTTAACTGTCTTTTTAATGTCTGGTTTGTAGACAATCAGGTCAGGACAAAAACTACTGAAGAAGAAAACTGCTGAAGTAGAAAAAAAAAGTGGAGGATGGTTTAGTGGCTTCTGGGCTAAAAGAGAAACTAGGAAAAAGGAAGATGAGGAATTGCTTGTTCCTGAAAGTAGGTGTATACTGTAATGCACTTAACTTCTATAGAAACTTCAAATTTTTATATGCATTAAGAATGAAGTTATATTATGTTTTACTTTCTACTACTACATAGTAGAGAATATGGCGTAAGTAGTGCAATGCAATGTTCACCTGTTACATAGCATTTCTTATTCTTAATGAATATTGAGCTGGCAAATGATGCATACTTGAGAAATGGCCATGAGCATTTTGGAACCTTGGTAAGGAGAACCATATGGAGCTTAGAGCTCTAATGTAATAGGTGACAACTAGAGTATTGTCTTCTGGTGACTTACTGTCTGGACCAGAATTTTGTTCTGTTAGTGCTCCATCATTGGGAATTATGGCTACTCTTGTAAAATAAATGATACTGATTTCTGTACTATGTATGTAGTGCCACATACAAAGACTAGTTTTGTATAAAAAAGTTCTTGTGGATTTTTGGTTTCTAGCTATTGATGAATTAATGACACCAGAAGAGAAAGCTCAGCTTTTTACTGCTATTGGATATAGTGACAGCTCACATCACCTTTCTTTACCAAAGCAGGTAAGAAAATGCAGTCAGTTGGATTCTGGTAATTGAATAGTTGTTGTTTATCTAAAGGTGAAAGTGATCACATGATTATTTCATGTTGGACCCACCATTTATAACTTCCATGCTTTTGTTAGAAGGATCATGTTATATTTATATTAAAAATTTTGTCCTAGTGACTAATACTGGGCAACTTCAGCTGTAGCATTATTTTTTTTCTGCTATACTAAATAACTAGAAACAAAATGAAACACATTTTTCAGACATTTTTTGCTGTTCAAAGCAATAAGAGACAAAACTTCACAGGTGTAGTATTCTTAAGACCTTGAAGAAAGAAGGGTAGAAGGCAGACAACTAAGAATATGTGAGGTGATAGAATTTCTCTCAGAACAGTTACTTCCTGTGAGCACAATTACATTGTTTTAAATCTTAACTTGGCTGGTGGTTCTGCTTTAATTTGTTCATCGCTTACAGAAGCACTTATTACATCAAGACTTATCTTAAAGGAAGATGTTTTCTTTTCTCCTAAAAGGGCTCTCTCTGTAACCCAGTGCTTTTTAACTTCTCAACCTTATATGTGATTGTTAAATTACGGTCATGTAACATATGCCTTACACTGGGAAGTTCAGAATTAAATGGCAGCATGGAGACTATTGTATGAATTTGTGCTCCTGTCAAATTGAAAAGAGCAAAGCAGCAGCAAGCACTGCTTTACCAGTGGATAACAAAAACAGCTCAGTACAAGTGCTTTCCTTTTTAATTTTCTTTGATGCTTTCCTTGTGTAGGAAAAAACCTTGCATTTTTCATTAGGACAAATTACATGTAAAGGTGCTCTCATCCCTCTCAGTATCCTGAGGAAAGGTGCAGGCATTAATGGGGAGTGTTATTTGGTTCTTCTTAAGTTGATGGTTGACACAGTAATAAAATGGTATGTAAGTCAAGAAGCTGAAGCCTTTTCTTGAGTAGGTCAAGACATGACATTCAGTGGCAAGGACAACAAAGGCATATATGCGGTGTCTTCTAAAAATGTAGTTATTTGGTGGAACTGTGATGATATCGTTTATCTTGTTAGCTCCCTTCTGAGTGTAATTTATGCTTGCTTTTTTGGTTGAAAAAAAACTTCCCTGAATCCTGAGAAGTACAGACTATATCTGCTCTGTGTTTGTTGAAATACCCTGTTTTGTTAAAGAAATGAGTGATAATGGTTCAAGAAAAGTAAAAATCATGTACTTCACTTCTGATGTACGGATGTGTTTCTTACCTTAGTCAACTGGAATAGCTTTAAATGCCACATTTTGTTGACTTGTTATACTAGTATTTATGAAAAATTATTCCTACCAAGACAACTAATACCGGTTCTCTCTGTCCTTCTCATTAGTATGTTGCCCATGTTGTGACATTGAAGCTGTTAAGCACTTCTCTTACAATTAAAGAAGACAAGAATGTGGCAGAAACTCTTAAAGTACAGATAATTGATCTGAGTACCAAAATTTCACAGCGTCCAGGAGCACAAGCTATTAGGTAAATGGATTGTTTTGGATCTTTTTTCCTTAGTAGAAACACCTTCTTTCTCTCCCCTTGGCTTTTTAAAATGTTTTCTTGGGTAGTGTTGCATATTGATTTGTAAATTTATGGGCATTCTTCATTTGCACTGTGGTGAAAAGTTACGGAATTTGGTGGATAATGTGGAACACTCTTTCATAGATTTAGAGAATGGTTTGGGTTGGAAGAGACTTTAAAGATCATCTAGTTTCATAGTATCATCATATCATAGTATCATAGTATCATCAGGGTTGGAAGAGACCTCACAGATCATCAGGTCCAACCCTTCACCACAG
>WAAF01007265.1:0-57565 GCA_013400475.1 Tricholaema leucomelas | reverse complement strand
CTTTGGAAATCACCCAGACTAGACTCAGCCGGCTCTGGAAATTGAATAAAGCTTATTATTTACAGCTTAGCAGAATATACAAGCAGATATTTATATTATATACATTTATATGCAGAAATATACAAGGTAAAAGGTTATACAGAAACACAACAGCCCTCCCAGAAACCGGAGTCCCCAGGAGGGCCTCCCAACCACCCCTTCACCTTCCCCCTATCCCTCTCAAACTTACCCTAGTTCCAAGGAATAATGGAGGTTCAGCCAGGCGGTTTAGAAGCAAAGTGGATTAGTCAAAGAAACTGCAAAGAGGGATGAGGTTAGAGATGCAGCTCAGCCAGTTCCCCAGCAGCAGAAGTTGTGCCTTATCTGTGTTTTGCTTTTTGTTTTTACACATCTCAGCAAGCCTATGAGGGAAGTAGACATCACCATTTTTTTTCTTTTGCAGCCTGTAATCTAGTTTCTCTCACCAAAACATTATAGCGATCTTCAAACTAGCACAGCTGGAACACCTCCCACTTGACCAGGTTGGTGGAGGCCTCATGGAGGGGCCATCCATGACCTCTGTGGGCAATCTGGAACCAATGGCTTGTCACCCTAATCTCCAGTCTAAATCAGCCCTCCTTAAGCTTCAGTCCGTTCCCTATTATCCAGTCACTACAAAGATTTGTAGAAAGTCCCTTCTTGGCTTTCTTGCAGGCCTTCTTGTGCTTTGAGAAGGGGCATATGAGAAATAATGAACATAAGTTACTGAATTATATGGTCAATTAATAAGAAAAATTTCAGTGCACTTTTCACGCTTTCATTTGCAATTTGTTTGAGTTTTGCCTTTATGCATAGGATCATCTCAGCTTGAAATGTTTTTTTGCTAAAAGACAATTTTGGAAATATTAAAGGTGCAGCCTGAATGCTAGACAAAAATAAAGAGCTTTGAGAATGTTACATAAGTGCATGCCATACACTTTGGTTGACAGAAATAGCAGAACAGATACTCTTAGTGACTTCAAGTTTCTGGAAAATATGTACTTCAGTATCACAGTGGAGCCACGCTTGTGATACCGATGCTTAAGCTGCATTTCCTGATGAAATTGGAGATTGCAATGTTGGACACACAGGACCTGACGCCAGTTTTATATCTTGTAGGTACTTTTAAGGGTGAAAGAAGTTACTGTGGTTTGATGCTTTCTTTCAGAAGTGTTTTTCTACTGACTCCACTTAAGGCTATTGTCAAAGGGGCCATCAGGAAAAACCACCCATTTGCACTGCAACAAGTCCATAGCTGATACTTGAAAGTATTATGTAGTAGTTAACTTTCCTACTCTTCTTCACCTGTAGCATAAATATTCTGCCCTTTTTTTCCTTGCAACTGTTTCTCTTAAATATGATCCAAAAGTTAATTCAATCTACCTTTCAGAAAACAGAAGATAAACAGGAAATACCTGCACTGTGTTGCTGCAAACAGCTTGCATCCTGTTTGTTAGTCCTGTCATTTGGTGTTATCAAAGGTTTTCTTACTTGTCTCTCGTAGATAAAACTGTGTTTTGTATTCTAATTGAGTATGTTTAACTGTTTATCACCCTTAGGGTTGAAGCAAAGCTTGAAAACTGGTATGTTACAGGCCTGAGACAAGAAGACGTTGTACCATCTCTTGTGGCTTCCATAGGAGATAGCAGGTCCTCTTTGCTTAGGATAGAATTTAATGTTAACCCAGAGGATAGTACTGCTGACCAGAGTCTTACTATTGAATCACAGCCTGTGGAGATTAAATATGATGCAGTGAGTAGTAACCAAAATTCTTATCCTTTTTTCTGATTGTTCCTCTGTCCTTATTCTCTTTACTCTGTCAAGATGTGTTTTTCAGTTTTTGCTGAGTAATATTGAGTCTATACTGATAATTCTTGTTTGTCTTTTGTAAAAAAAGAGAACCGTGAATGCAATGGTAGAATTCTTTCAGACCAGTAAGGGAATGGATCTTGAGAGGTTAACATCAGCCACTTTAATGAAGCTGGAAGAAATCAAAGAGAGAACTGCTACAGGTAATATATTAACAAATCTCACATAAGCTGAACCCTTGGAGCTCTTAAAATGGATTTTCTAAACACTTTGCCTGTTTGGTTGCTGGCTGAATAGTAGGGTTGGTCTTCTTCCCTTGAGTTTTTGATCTGGAGGATTAGTGGATGCTTTGTGGGAAGTAGCATGGAATTTAGCGAGATATCAGTAGAATGTTAGAAAAGTCTTCACTTCAGATGCATTGTCTTTCAGATAGCATTTCTTCTGTACATTGACTGGCAGAAATGTTTCAAGCATTTGAATCTCCTATCCCTTCCTTTTTATTAAAGGATTGATTCATATTATTGAAATGCGGAAAGTCCTCGACTTGAAGATAAATCTGAAACCTTCCTACCTTGTGGTTCCCCAGACGGGTTTCTATCATGAAAAATCAGATTTGCTGATTTTGGACTTGGGTACATTTCAGGTATATGAATTTCTCTTAGAAGAAGAAAATTCTAGCATAGTTATCTGAAACAATCTTGCTTTCAGTAGATAAAGGTAATCATCACTGTGAATGTGTTTTAGCTCACTGTATTTTTTAGCAAATTTGGATCAATAACTTGACCAGTGTTCAGAGCTCTTGCCTTTGACATAATCATATTAGTTAATCTTCTTCGGGAAACATTTTTATGTTGCAGTCATGATGGTGAAAATCATTTCTCTTGTTCAGTGAAACACATGAACTTTTGTTCCCTTTTTTTGGAAAACAATAGCCTTTTATTAACAAAAGAGATCGTTGTTTTTTGTGTTTTGGAGCTTGAAAGTTGCTTGCCTTATTTCTATAAAAATTTTAATATTACACAATAACTGAACTCGGTTTTTAGTTTCCTAATGAAATACTCCTTAAAGTGGTACTCCATCACTAAACTAAGAAGAAAAAGACTTTTTTTCATAACTTCAGTTAAATGGTTTGACATGCAACGTGAGGTATCTGTCAGCCATGAACTGTCAATCACCTTTTTCATGTTCACTACAACTAACAGCATATAGTTGTATGTTTTAGGCTTATCTCTAATCTTGTCCTTTTGTGTTTAGCTGAACAGCATAAATCAAGGCAGTAGTCAAGCTTCCAGCTTTTCTTCTTTAGAGGAGATAATGGACAAAGCTTATGACAAGTTTGATGTGGAAATCAAAAATGTGCAACTTCTTTTTGGAAGAGCAGGTAACAGAACAACTTAGTTGCTGTTTATTTGAGATGCTGGTGAGGGCTGCCTACCTGTAATAAATACTGTCTTTAAAGAAAAAAGGCAAACCAAACTCAGTAGTTAACTAGAAGATCATTTATAGTGTCTTGTGTGAAACTGAAAAAAAATTATTTGTTGGTGTCCCTTCAAACGTCTGCTTGCTTTTTGTTTGGACTTCTGTACCACACCTTTACTCAGATGCCGTTAAGCAACATAAATGCATAGAATTTCCATCAGGTGCAGGAAAATACATCCAAAATTGGCAGTAGTACTTCATTTGGACTTTAATTAGAGAGTCAAGAGAATGCTATGTTACTGTTTCTGTTTATCTATACCTTAGTTGAACCGTTTAGCAAATGATGCCTTACCATCTAAATGTACTAAACATCTGCAGGTGAAGACTGGAAGAAGGCTCGTTTTCAACATCCATCAACTTTGCACATATTGCAGCCTATGGATATTCATGTGCAGTTGGCAAAATCAATGGTGGAAAGAGATACCAGGATGGCAAAGTAATATAATTATGTTGAAAGGATTTTTTTTTTAAAATTAGTGTGTACTTAAAAAACCTGCATTTTCCACAAAGATTGTTCACTTACTTTTATGAATTGGGAAGAAATTAAGAAGTGCCTTATTACAAAATCTGTTTTGGCTAATAGATCCTTGTTCTTGGTCACTGGTTACTAGTTATGCTTCTTAAACTATGTCCAAGTCTGTTTTCAGTGTGGAATAACTAGCTTTGCTGTGATTCTGTACTCCTATAGAACGATTGTTACTGGCAAGGTTTAAATCATGAATTGGTATGTGATTTTTTTTTTTTTCATGGAAATTTATTTATATTTTTTTTTTAGGTTTAAAGTGTCAGGAGGCCTTCCTTTGGTGCACGTTAGACTCTCTGACCAGAAAATCAAGGCAATTTTTGATCTAATTGATAGCATTCCGTTGCCTCAGAAGTCACCTGTACCAGTTTCAAGCACAAAGGTAAGCTAAGGAAGAAAAAATTCAAAAACAACAAGAACAAAATCCCAGTCCAAATGGCATCTCTACAATAATCATTTTAAGATGGAATTCCTGAAAATGTCTGTGGTCTTCAGTTTTTTTTCTTTTCATTTGAGGTAAGACTTCTGTGGCCAAACAGAGTTAGGCAAAGTGTCTTCATTATGACTTAAATCAGAACCTGCTGAGCTTACTTAAGGTTCCCTTAGCCTTTTCCCGTGTCCTGTTGGGTTTAATGTAGGTATTGGCAAAACTGACTTGAGTAGCGTAGGCCAGGCTAAGTGAACCATCAGTTACTAGAAGAAAAAGTGACTGAACATACCAAGTTGTTCAAATGTCAAAATGGTAATTATCTCTCTTTTCACCTTTTTTTCTTGTTTTCTTTTCTTCTCTTTCCAGATACCAGCTATTCCTAGAATTCCTGTTAGTAAAGTGTTGTGTAATACACCCCAGTTTTTAGCAGAAATAGTGTCAGGTAAGAAGTGACAGGTACACCTTCGTGACAGTAAAAGGCTGTGACTTATCAAACAACTTGTTTGCAGGCTGCTGTTGATCTTAAAGCATGGTGTAAGGACAGTAGAGATGAGAATGATTCATAATCTCTAACTTCAAGTGTATAAGAATATTCACTGAAGATGCCAATATTACTTTAGAGGAAGAGATTTGTTTTCGTAGGGATTCATTAATTTTCTTAGCAGACAGTACTGAGGAACCTGTTGTATCTGAATGGACTTAAAATGCAAAAATGGATTTAGCCAAATACTAAGCCTGCTGGTGTTAGCACTTAAGGATGTAAATTTTAGGGTAGGCAGATAGAAAAGGTGAGTGGTATGTCTAAAGGATGTGTACACTTGTGTAATCAGACAGCATGGGGCAAAACAGAGTCACACATTACGTATTTGTGTTGTTTTGAGTGGTTTGCATTAGGAATGCTACTTCCTGTTGAAAATTAATAACTAGAGCAGCAAATGACAAATTTATTACAGTCATACTATGAACTGGAACATATACTTCTGTGGTTCTTCTAGTGGAACCTGGGAAACTTGTTTCCTGGAGGTTACTTCGTAACTGTTTTTCCTTACTTGTGTTGTTGAATGTGTACAGCTGCACTACTGCTTTCCTTAATAGGGCTTTACTTTTTTTTTTCACTTTTCATCCAATGAGTAAGAAAGCAGAATAGATCTAAAAACTATGTGTTGTCAGATTGGGTTCATAAACTGTTCATACCGTTTAAAATCACATTGGAATGGGAAAGAGGGTGGGATGTTTACTCCTGTTTCTGGAGAATGCTTACTAAGGAGAAGTTGATTTTTCTTCTGTAGAATCTGAAGAAGAATGTTTTGATTTTGAGGAAAGTTCTGAGCCAACTGACAGATCACTAAGTAAGGAAGAAGAACTACAAAATAAAGAGTCTGAAAAAGAGGAGCTGACAGATCTTCAGCTGAAGTTTGAAATTAAAGAGGTATATCTCTTTAATATTTTTTTTGTGTGTTCTACATAAGGAATAGAAAATAATAGTTAGCAATAATAAGTAAAATAGTTAGCAAGTCATTATTTAGGGATGGGGATTGGCACTGTAAGAGCCTAGCAAATATTCCTAGTAAATATCCAGGCAGGTGACTTGGAAAGATTAAATCCAAAAATACTTCTGTGATACGGCTAATCTCTCACCGTTTGTCAGTCAATTACTTTTCTACTTTCACATTTTAACTTTGTAGTCAAAGTAATACTTACAGAAAAGGAAGGAAAGCATTAATTTTTTACTGTTTTAATTGTTGGTTTGAATGGGGAGAACACAACATGTGGGAAGAGAGTGTAACTGTCTATTTCTTACTCATCCAGGTTTTAGTAGAACTCACCAGGCAAAAGACAACTGAGGAGATGGTGCTTGTATTTGATGTGATGCATCTTGGGACAGAAGCTACTGTCAGAACCTTTAATTTAGCAGCTGTCTGTTACTTAAAGAAAATAAGTTTGGATTACTATGAAGCTGGAGGTAATAAGCAATGAAAAAGAACTATACTAGCATGAATGCATATAGCAGGTAGTCTGAAGCTCTGGCGCTCTCATCTCTTTTGCTCTCTGTAGTCCAGATGTTCTATTTTGCCAAATAGTGTATTTAATATACAACTGATCATTGGCATTGTTTGTTCCACTGGTACTATCTACAAGCTCTGGACTCCCACTACGATACTTCCTACGTCAATAAATAGCTTAGTGCTCCATCTTTAGATGGACAGGCTTGCTGTGTTGAGCTCAGCAAAGAGAACCCCATGATTTGTATTTGGTGATGCAATGTATTTTAATGGTATTGAAAGTTAATTTTGATGTTCAAGGCACAAATGCTTTGGTTCCCTGAAAGAACAGAAATTACCCTAAGTATTGTATATTTTATGTGGTATGTTGCAGGTAAAAAGGCACCCATTCATCTCATTAGCTCCTCAGATAAACCTGGCTTAGATCTTTTGAAGGTGGAATATATCAAGGTATAGATAAAACTTCTAAAATTTGTTTTTACTGTGATTTGAAAGAAGTTTTAAACTTACTGTTGAGATCTAGTGAATAGTTTGTCCTATGAAGAACACAGTGAATGGTTAGAATTCATAGTAACCTTCATGCAAATTACTGTTTTCAGGCGGACAGGAACGGGCCACACTTCCAGACAACTTTTGACAACACTGAACAGATGATTCAAGTGAGTGCTTGCAGATCTTATTGCCTAGTTTCTTTTGCTTGCTTAAAAGAGAGGAATCAATAAAGATGCTTTAATTTTCCAGTTCTCTTCTCCCCTGCCTTACTTGAAAATGTTTATACAGTTTAGTATAAGAGCAGTGTCATGGCTTGTTTCTGAGAAATGACCAAAATGGTCTAGCAAGTTCATCTGCATAAAAGTCAAAATAATATAGGAATGCATCTTCCTCTGCATATGAGGACATGAAGTTCAAATGTCCAATATGGGAAACAGTGAGGTCTAGAAATTGTTGGCTAAATTTACTGAGAAGTCTAACTCCATTTATGCACAGTTAATTTTTTCTTCTTTTTGGGTGAGAGAAGGGCCGAGGGTAGCACGTGCTGATTCTTTGCTCTGAAGCATCACTCAGGAACTTTTTGCCATACTTCATTTTCGTCTCCATCATTTCTGTCATCCTCACTAGAGTCAGAATTTGATTTCATAAACAATATTGCAAGATACAGGTTTTTAGGCAGCATGTACCTAACTTCTTAATTTCTGACTTATACTAATGATAGATTTTTCAGAGTCTTGTATATATGTGTATATGTATGTATGTAGTAATTTTGTGGTGTATCTTGTCTGCTATTTTTTGGTGAAAAGACACTTATTTCAAGGCCTGCTTGGTTGTGTTCCTGTGTGGTCTGGTATAGGTGGTCCTGTTCTGGCAGGGGTTTGGACTAGGTGATCTTCTGAGGTACCTTCCAGCCCCTGGCATTCTATGATTCTGTGATTTCACTTGCCATCTAATAGTTTTAGAATCCTTTTGCTGAGGAAAGGTTCCTGAAGTTGCAGTAGGGAGTATCAGTTCTACTACTCCAGTGCTACTGAAGTGGATATACATACCAAGTTGACTGACTTGATGCTATGGGATGGTGCTGATGATTAGGGAGCTAAAACTTCCTATACATCATTAAGTGTTGCCTTACAGCTCTTCAATGGGATTTCTCTGTCTGGGGGAATTGCATTTGGTCTCTTTTTGCAGCTTGAAGCCTATTCAAACAGATAGCTGTTACCTAACTGCACAGTAGGCCCATGCTGATCATTTGGACTCCCTTAGTGGATTTGTTGAGTACTACTTTTATACTGAGTATCTACATGGCAGCCAGCTGTCACTTACTGTTCATGTAGTATTGTGTTATTGCTGAGCATTGAAGAGGGAGTCTGTTAGACAAAGCATATTGCTTGAGAACACTGAATCCTGGTTTAGGTTAGACTGCCTTGCTCCAGCTGTGTTTTCTAGTTATCCAAGTTTGCCATTCACTTAATGCAATTTTCCATAAAATTAAAAAAAAAAAAAATATTTCACTCAATGCTTTTAAATTAGTTTCATATCACTTTGCTTTTATACTGAGGAGATTATCGGTGAACAGTTACAACCATTGAATAATTGTTTGATTTTCTTCTTCTCTGAGCTTGCTGTGTTTCTGCTTTATGAAAAGCTTTTTTTGCTTTATGATCTGATGCTGGTATCACATGCAGCCTTTCTAGTTCTGAGAAACTGTCAGATCCCATTGGGTGCTTTCGTATATGGGTCCAACTCTTTATGCCTATAAGTTTGCTTTTTGGTGGGGTTTGTTAGTTTTGTTTTGTTTTCTGCATCTTAAGGAGTCTCGTTTTTTTCAACAGGTAGCTTTTTCATCGTTGAACCTTCTACTGCATACAGAGGCCCTTATGTCCACAATCAGTTTTCTAACAGTTGTTAGACCATCAAGCAATAAAAGTAGTGGACACGTGCTAGCCAAAGAAGAAAAGCAAGATGAAACTATATTAAAGAAAGGTACAGTTATGTTTGTCAAAATGATTGTTCTGAAAAAAACAAACCAAAGCACACAAAACCCAATGAAACAAATTCAGAGAAATCTAATTAGCTTTGTAGTACGGGTTGAAAATGGAAGCTCATGTGATTGTGGCTCACTGGGATGATTTTTGGCTCACTGGGCAGGAGGACTGCTTTTTGAAAAAGCAGTCAGTGACACTATGACTATGGTTATAAGTGGTGTCTTCAGGTGCTAGCCTGATGAAAATGTTGCTATTCCTGTAGCACTGAAGCAAGCAGTTTTTATCACAATAGGTTCAGAGAGGGGCAGTTGCACTGTCCTTAAATACTGTGTGAAAGTGAAGCATCAGGTGAGCTGGAAGTGAGGTGTCTAGTGACAAATGTTTTGAATGACTGAATTATAAATGGTCTGGGTTAGAATCTGCAGACTGAAAAAGAGGCTGCTGCTGTGGACAGTTAACAGAACTCAGAAATACAGGAGCTCCTGATTTAACAACTTACTGCTCCTAATTAGTGAAGATGCAGGCCATAAGTGAGGTCTGAAAGCTTCGGGACTTCCCTCACAGTTTATAATCACTTGTGTGTGACTTCACTTTACTTTGCCTAGCCTTAACACTTGCTTTATTGAAACCTGGGTGTTGTCTGCCTGTAATGGGCTTCCAGGATTTGACTTATCTTATAAACTTGAAGCTTAAGAGAAAGCTTGCTGAATCATGATCTTGGAATAGTAAATATTGAATAAGCTGAAAAAAAAATCCCACTGCTGTGAACCTACTCAGTTATCAACTTGCTGTTACAAATAATTATACTGTGCAGTTAGTCCTCTTGAACCAGCAATTGTCCATAATATAAAAAAAGGAAAAACTGTTCCAATGAAGAGTCATCACTTGATGAGTATAATATCAGACACAAAACCCAGGCAAATTCTGGTATGTTTTGCCCTTGATCAGTAGAGCTGTTTTCCAAGGAATAGTATGTTACTCGAAGATGGAAATGTATGGACTTAATCATGGTAGTGGTGATGAATGAAACCATAGGAAACAGAACTTAATCATCTGAATGTCAAAAGAGAAGCAAACACAAACCCTAGACCAAACCAGCTTTCAAATGCTCCCAGGAGCTGACGAAAACTATGAATTATGTGTACCTTTCAAAATACCCTCTTCTCTAATTTCTAGTGGCTAGAGCTTCGAAGGATAAGGATGTCTTTTACTTCAAGCTTTTTGCCAAGCTGGATGCCTTCTGTTTAAATATTTGTGATGAAAAGAACATTGCAGAGATCAAGATACAAGGTACTGTATTATTCGTTAGTAGTAACTGATCTAGTAGTTAAATTTCAAAGCAGTAAGTCTCTATTTCTAGAACTTAAAACCTTTATTTTGGTAGTATTTGAGGAATTGCTTCTAATTACTTGGATTTAGATACAGGGAGACTGAAATGCCTTGGATCAAATAGAGCTCTGTTATTTACACTCTCTTCAGGAAGGGATGTGCTATGACTTTGTTTGGAAAGAAAGAAGAGAATCAAGTCCTTAGGTATTATTTGTGGGTTTCTTAAAATCTTTGAGAAATTTAGCGAACTCTAAAGACAGTAACTGCTTGTTGTACTGTAGAGTTACAACAAACCTCCCCTCCTGGTGTCCTGTAGCCCCACTAAGTGTTTGATAATGTTGTGCAATACTACACTTTCTCTCTTTATGCTTTCCAGGTCTAGACTCATCTCTTCTTCTTCAGCCAAGTCACAGCGTATTCTTTGCCCGACTGAAGGACATAGTTGTCACAGATGTTGATGCAAGGACCCTTCATAAAAAAGTACTGAACCACAGGATTTTACATTTTATTTATTTATCGGAGAAGGCTTCGAGGAGACCTTATAGTGGCCTTCCAGTATTTGAAGGGAGCCTACAGGAAAGCTGGGGAGGGACTATTTACACGGTCTAGTAATGTTAGGACGAGGGGGAATGGGTTTAAGCTGGAAGAGGGGAGATTTAGACTGGATGTTAGGAGGAAGTTCTTTACAGGAGGAAGTTCTTTACAGTGAGGGTGGTAAGGCACTGGAACGGGTTGCCCAGGGAGGTTGTGGATGCTTCCTCCCTGGAGGTGTTTAAGGTCAGGCTGGATGAGGCCTTGGGCGAGCTGCTCTAGTGGGAGGTGTCCCTGCCTGTGGCAGGGGGTTGGAGCTGGATGATCCTTGAGGTCCCTTCCAACCTAAACCATTCTATGATTCTATGATTTGATTCTTGGTTGGTTTGGTGTGTATAAAAGTGAAATGTGATACATATTCCACTTCTTAAAAATGTTTGTTTTGTAACAAATATCTCTTTTTAAATACAGTATGCAGTAAAGCATAATTTTGATTGGAGAATGGATATCCAAAAAGGTTTTTTTGTTAATTTTTTTTCTGTTTCTCTCTTTGTTTTTATAATAAATATAACCTGCCTGTCAGCTAGGCTGACAATACTATGTAGCTCCTGTTTGTGTTAAGGACCTCTTAAAGGAACTGCTGATGTTTCTTTATCATCACATGCTGATACTGCTATGTACTGTTGATTTTTCTAGGCTGTATCTATTGTAGGAGATGAAGTTTTCAGTTTCAATCTGTCGTTGGATCCGTATGCTACTGAGGGAGAAGCCTACACTGACATGTCTAAAGTGGATGGTACTGTGTCTCTGAAAGTAGGCTGCATTCAAATAGTGTACCTTCACAAATTTCTCATGTCTCTTTTGGTAAGTCATTTTTCCTTTATATGTTTTTCTGGTGCCCTCCTGATGGTGTCCTCAGTGTTAGTGGTACCCTAACTTTTTGAAAGATCAAAGATCAATTAAATCTTTCTTACATATTATTAATGAGCTTTGATAAGGAAGATTTAACTGCTGCACTATTCATCTTGGCAAAAAGCTGAGGTTGTCAGAAACATCTCTTGTGTGAGGACTGCAAAATAATTACTATAAATACCTTCATCAAGTCTCCTAGTGTTGACTGTTTCAATAAATAGTGGACTTTATGTCATTCAGAACTGGTTTTATTAGGAATTCATGTTCACTGGGGTCAAAGAGCTCTTTGGAAGTGTTCCCAAAAGCCAGTGAGGTAAAGGGATCTTGTAGCTGATGAAGAAAGAAAAAGCTAAGACAGGTTTAAAATGAGTGGATTGTACTGGTTAATGATTTGAGCCTCTGGGAGATAGTGACAGAAGTTGCTCAGTTGTTTTTCCCTAAGGAAAATTTAATACAGTAGGAAGCAGAACTGGTGATTGGTGTTGGTTGTGGTTGATATTTTAAAATGACAGAGTAATTTATATTGAAAAAGTTCCTTACAAGCATTTTTCTTTGAAATGGACTTTTTCTAGACCTTCTTGAACAACTTCCAGACAGCTAAGGAGACACTGAGCGCTGCTACAGTCCAAGCTGCGGAAAAGGCTGCTACCAGTGTGAAAGACTTGGCTCAAAGGAGTTTTCGACTCGCCATGGACATTCACTTGAAAGCACCAGTCATAATCATTCCTCAATCCTCAGTTTCCCCCAATGCTATAGTAATAGATCTTGGCTTGATTAGGGTTCAGAACCAGTTTTGCTTGGTGTCTCCAGAAGGCAGTTCACTTCCTCCAGTCATTGACAAAATGGATGTGCAGCTGACAAAGCTCAAACTGTCCAGGTAAAGTACACTTCACTAAGTTACGCCTCGGCGAATTGTTATTATTTATACTACACAGGATATTTCATCTAGTGTTCTTTTGAAACTGTGGTTGCTGACAGTGTCAAATATTTAGTTACAATGCCAACTTGTTACCTTAAGGGCAAATAAATCAGTAATAGAACAGCATACTCTTCCGGTCAGGAAGTTGTTGAAGGCTAGAGACAAAACATTGGGTATTTTAAGAAGTTAGTTTGGAAATGTTAGATCTGACATGGACTTCTAACTTCCTTACCATGTGCTCTGCCTTTTTTTTTTTTTTTTTTTTTCTCTTCTCCTTTTGCTTTTAGGACCACTGTAAACACAGATTTGTTACATCCAGATATTCAGATACTTCACCCTATTAATTTAAGCCTTTCTGTGAAACGAAATCTGTCTGCAGCTTGGTTTCACAAACTACCAGTTCTGGAGGTCACAGGGTATCTGGATACAATGACTGTAAGTCTTGTGAAAAAGGGATGTGAAGTTTGTCATAATACTTTATCTAAGACTAATCTTTATGTATTTGTCGACACAAAGGTGTAACAAGCCTCCAAGATTAAGTAATTAATTGTACAATGACTTCAAGGATGCCAGCAGGGTTTAACCTATCTGTGTGAATATTTTATAGTACCTATATGACAGAAATAACCTGTACTGCGGGGTACATCTTTTAATCTGAAAGACAGGAAGGAGAAAACTGAAAGGGGTCTTGCTTACTCCTTCCTGTAAGGCAGGACTGATTGAAATGCTTTTGTGATGAGTTCTGAATGATTCTTTCTAGTGTGCTTTTTTTTTCCATTTTAAAAACAAAAGCCTGAATCCTCTAGAGAGAAATTTAAATTTGTGCAACTATCTGCATAGTAACTCCAGCTTCCTAACTCTCTCTCTATTGCATGGCCTCAAGATGGCTGTTAGTGGGTTTTTTGGTGGTATATGTAAATTTAGGTGTATGTGTTTATATAAAATTAGATACCTAAATTTATATAGTTATAGGTAGATCTTGGATAAAACTGGAATTCATTTCATGAAGTAGCAGTCACTTACAGGAAACTATTAAAAGCACTGACTGCTAAATAAAGGCTGCAATATTTACTGGCATAGCTTTAAAAGTCATCACCTTCTTTAATTTCTTGGTCTTTTAATAGTAAATGGTTTAAAAAAATCTGTTATGGTGTTTAAGGAATGCGACTGCTGACAAAATACTTGTAAGTGAGCCTTTTCTTGCTAGGAAAGGTTGTTCTTTATACTTACTGCTAGCTAACAGTGTACAACAATGTGTTTTTTCCTGAGAACTGCAATCTCCAATTCTGCAGGTTGTGTTAAGTCAAGAGGATTTGAATGTCTTTCTGAAAGTGCTGATGGAAAACCTTGGTGAAGCA
Source organism: Tricholaema leucomelas (assembly GCA_013400475.1). Taxonomy (NCBI): domain Eukaryota; kingdom Metazoa; phylum Chordata; class Aves; order Piciformes; family Lybiidae; genus Tricholaema lacrymosa; species Tricholaema leucomelas. The sequence continues at coordinate 43,777 of WAAF01007265.1, read as the reverse complement.
GAAGAAAAACAAACTCGTGTAAAATCAGTACCGCAAAAGGAAGGTCAGAGATGGAATTTGGCATGAATATTAAGCTTTCAGTAGTGTTGACAGCATTTGTTATTTGGAAAGCAAGCTTAGGTTTGAGTGTGATGTGTGACTGATGTAAACACTACTTAATTTTCAAGGATGATGTTCATACTCCAACATTTCAGTAAAGCAGAAAAGTTACAAGGCTATATATGATAATTGTGTTATCAAAATTGTCACGGAGCTAGCAAGGTACTGGAGATGTCAGAGTCATCTTTTTGCTAGTACTTGGTTTTATTTCCATTGCTTGCTGTGAAGTAAAAGGCTCTGCTTGTGGAAATGTTGCTAGCCTATCTGAGATTAATATAAGCCATTTAAATAAATGACAGAATTGGTGACAAATGGTGGCAGTTTTCAAAGTTAACCAATTTATTGAATGCTTCAGGTAAAACCAAAGAAATGGAGAAACTGCTTTTGATGCAGGAGAAAGGTGCTCCAGAAGGAGCACTGTCTGAGAAGAAAACAACACCACTAAATGAGGATGTGATCAATATGCTACTTAACTTTGAAATCAAAGAGGTATGTTTCCATCTATAAAATATCTAATCAACTTAAAATCTTCTATAAATGAAGAACTGTAATGTTGAAATGTTTGTGCCCTTAATTGTGATTTGCATAGCTTCAAAGAGTCAAAGATTGATTCGTGTTAGTTTCCATTCTCTGCTGCCATTCCTTCCAGACCAGTATGATTTGTATTGCTTTTTCCATAATCGGACTCTGTATGTAGCACTGCGTAGGGTCTGATTATGAAACTAGAGCATAGCTTGACAAGGTAGACAAAATTGCTAAGCCAACAAAAATAAGTTCTTGCCAAATTAGTAGACTTAAAAACCCTGTTTTGTTGTTGGAGTTAAAAAATGATTGGTTGCTTGGCGAATGGCAACAGAGAGGAAGGGAGTGAAAAATCTTTACAACTGGTGCTTTAGGTTCTTTGTAAAAGGGAGGAACATCTACATAAATACTACTTTTGAAGCTTACCTGAGGAGGTAGCATGCAGTTATAACTGTTCATGATGATACCTGCACAGCTTTAGTGAAATAGTGAACTTACATCCTTTTCTATATTCCAGGTTGTCATAACCTTGATGAAGCAGGTTCAGAAGGAGAGACATCCATTACATGTTCTAACTGTGCTACAGCTTGGAACTCAAACTAAAATTAGAAATCACGAACTGGCTGCAGCAGCTTATCTGAAGAAAATTATGATGAGATGCATTGAAATTAATGGTAAGTGTTCTAGAAAACTGATAGGAAATCAGTACCGTGTGTGTAGCCAGCTCTTCTAGTGAGAGGATAGCCTGGTAAAAAGTAGTAATTGGGAGGGAATGGGAACAGAAGGTTGCTGTCCTCTCAAATTCAGTTGTGGTTAGTATGTTTCACCTCATAGCAAGCTTTGTTTCTGTTGCTGGAGTTAGCTTGAGTTAATTTGACTTAGTTGTCTATTTCGAGTAGGAAAGGCCATTCCCAAGAAGTGTTCTACCTATTCAGAGCATTTTGATGACCTGAATCTGTGTTTAAAGAACAGTTCTAGCAGCACATTGAAGTCCAGTGTGCTCCTTGGACTGTTCAAGGTAGCAATTCCAAGTAATAATGAGGTAAGAACTGAAATGGCAATGCATGGATTTAAAGTAGAAAAGTATGGTTTAGAATATAAAAACTTAGATGGGAATGCAAAATGAAATGTAGGAATGAAAATAACGCCCCATTTTTGAATCTCTTTTCAAGATGAGAAAAAGTGAATCTTGGCTACTTAAATTAGAAGTATTGCAAGATTAATCAGCAGCTTAAAGGGATGTATATATGTTCTTCAACAAGAAGAGTATGTTACTGGCACCTGATAAAGAAATAGCATTAGGTGGAGCAAAGCTTGTGAGGCGAAATACTTTACAGTTATGTTTCTTCATTTGCAGACTCAAAAGGAGATCCTCTTTGCATTGTTAACTCCTCAAGTGACACTGATGAACATCTTCTGAAAATGGAATACCTTAAGGTTTTGATACCTTTTAATTAAGATTACATGGGGAGTAAAATGAGGCTTCCATACTTAGCCTGTGTTAGATTTATTTTTTGTTTTGCTTGTTTAAAAGCCTGTATGATATGATACGTACCTGAAACTGAACTACCTCTTGTTCTAAAGACCTGTTTTGCAAATTACTGTTTGATTTCCTTTCCACCGCTTCGATGTCATCCTTGTTTCTTAGTTCAACACAAGTCTTGAAATCCCACATGATTTGCTTTCATTCTTCTCTCTGAAAAACAGGGATTATCACCCTTGTGAGATTGCCTTTCCCTACATGAGAAGTAGATGGTTCTCTACAGGTAGCCAAACTAGCATATGCGCAGTGATTTGTTGATAGGTAGAGCTGCTGAGCTTTTGGTTCAGAAAAGAAAGTACCCTGCAAAACTGCATAAATACTTGGGTAATTAATTGATTTAGAACTTGTTGATCTGTAATGCTGTAATTTTTATACGGAAAAATGAGTTAGTTTGTTCTGGCAAAGTATTAAGCATAAATTGATTTAGTTTGAATGAATTCAGTGTGAGAGGAAAATTTTTTAGCTGACTGGCTGAACTTCAAGGAAGTATGTGCTGTGGAAGGTCACTGAGCCTTGTGAGTAGCCCTCTCTCATTGCATCGGTTTTGTGCTTTTTTTGGGGGACTTGTTTCTTCAGGCTTCGTTGTTTCCCTTTATTTTCCTTTGGAAAGGGAATAATCTGTTTGTGTGGTAACGTAAATAAATTGATCGATTCAGTTAATTCAGAGGCTGTGCTTGAGCCTTTTTTTTCTTTCTATTAGGCTGATGCTGATGGCCCAGATTTTGTAACTACTTACAAAAGCACTAAGCAGAACATCAATGTAAGTACTGTAACTAGTTAATTTTTATTTTTAAGCTTTTCAAATAGTAATGGCTGGGGAAACTTTTTTATTGTTTACTTTTTACCTTCTCACGAGACTAAACAACCAACCAAACCCTCAAACAACAAAAAGCTCCCAAACACAATAGAAAAAAACCCAACCAGCAAAGAGAAAACCTCCAAACCTCAAAATACATCCTCAAAACCAAACCCTGGCTCTCATCATTAATACTTAGAGCTTTATATTTAACTTCTCCAGAGAGAAATTCAGGAGAATTAAAGGCGATTTGTCTTTCTACACAACTATTTAGATGTGGGGTTTGTTCATTTTGTTGGTTTTAGTTGGGTTTTTTGTCCACTAGAGGCTGTATATTTTTAAGTAATTAATTTACAAGGATGTATTTCAAACTGAGGACTGTAAATTGCATGTTATTTCTGGAGTGGTATACTTAGTGTGTGAAATGAAGGCCTTGTATTTCCAAGTGTGGATGTTGCCTGACAGTGTTATTGACGTGCAAGGCAGAATGTCAAATAAGAATTCTTGGGAGTTCATATATTAAACTAGTTTATTATTTGATTTGTCCTGAAAGCAGCTTATAATGTGTAGTTCTCCATGTGTTTGGTGACTTCTGAAGTAAGCAGTTCAATTTTAAAGTAATCCATTTTTAGCAATAGTGATGGGTGGAGCTTGTTTCTTGACAGCCGTTTGTGTCATTTGAGGTGGCTGAATTACTTCTAGAGTCAGGAAAAGTGACATAGCTTAAAGTATCAGTACACCGGACATCCAACCAAGAGTTGCTTTGGGCTAGGAAGAGTAGGCTAGCTGGTGCTAGGTTTCACTAATAAAGATTTGATGTAGCAGTTGCTATGTGTTTACTTCTGGCTGCAAATGTTACATCTTGTTTTCTGGTATTGTACAGATGAAAACATGCATACATGTGGTTCAGAAGATGTCAGCCAAATTTCTCAATAATCCACAATGAAATGCTGCAGAACTAAGAGAGCTGACTGGAAAAAAGATAGCAACATTGACCGCTGGTTTTTAATTACGTAGAGTTCACCTGTATCTGTTTTAAACTTCGCTTAGAACTAAGTTAAAGGAGATGGAAGAGTGAGATACTTGTGAAATTGAACATGATGCCTTCTTACACACATGACAGTTTCTCTGAGTTGTTATGCAATAGACTGCTACTAAATAACAATGTTATTTTGTTGTCTTACCTCATTTTAGATCATGTTTTCATGTTTGGATATAGTGCTTCATACAGAGGCTTTACTATCCATCATGAGTTTTCTCACGCTCAGTGTTCCATTGGGTGGTCTTCCCAGCACTGATAAAGCATCAGATCACAAGCCTCAAATAAAAGAACAAGAAAAAGGAGGTACTCTTATACCAGGTACTAGAAAGGCCATGCTTAGCACCATCTAGCTTTTGGTTTAGAAAGATACCATTTCAGGTGAAAGCACTGCAGTCTATTTGGTGGAAAAACAAGGTGTTCTTAATTGTACATGGGGAGGAAAAAACCTCATTTAAAAAAAAAAAGGCTCTTGCTTAATTGTCCAAATTCTCCTTACTCAGTGCAAGCTAGTGGTCTAGCTTTTATAATAACAGCCAAATAAATGGTGTTGCAGTGAACAGTCTTGAAGCCTTGCCAAATAATCAGTGTATCAGCTTTGTTGTTTTCCAATCTGAAGGCTCTAAAGAGTGCTTCTTTTCTGAAAAGAAACATTCTTGAGCTCTAGGGAAGCAAAGAAGTTCTGAACTGGAAGGTCTTGTTCTGATTTTAATAACTGGCTTCTGTAACCTTGAAATAGTATGAGGTTTAGAATGGAAGCTCCTTAAGAGCTTGGTTAGATCCTAAATTATTCTGTTGGCAGTGTTCTTGGGGAAATTCAAGGTTTTCTAATGCTAAATCTATTGGGACTGAGTTTAGTAGTAGTTGCATTTCGTGTTTTGCAGACCTTCAATCTTGCTGCAGGAACTTATTTAATAAGCCTAAGTTTGCGTTGTTACTCAATACAGAGGGAACATTTTTTCTGTCAGATAATGTTTCAAATAATGGAGCATATGCTGCATTCACTGTATGTTGCATGAAGAGTAGATACTGCTGAGAAGAACAAACATCATCCTGATTGCTGTTCACTTAAGTTAGTTGGTGACTGCTCTTATTCTAGAAGAAAGATGTGTTGTAAAAGCATTTGTTTCACATCTCTGCTAATGATTAGCAGTGACCTTTAGGGAATAACTGCAGGTTATTTTCTGAATGGTTTATATATGCACAAAAGAAATCTAACATTTGTTTTGAAAAACTGTCTTACAATGAAATTACATCTCTTGTGTTTCCTACCCAGTGTCTAGTAATGCAGCCCATGGTGATGTCTGTGAATTAAAACTTACTGCAAAGCTAAATACATTCAGCATTACAGTGTGTGATCAGACCTGTGGAATTGCAGACATTAGAATACAAGGTAAGAAGATTTTATTTGCTGGTTGTAGCAAGAAATAGATGTGAATCCCTTCCAGTTACTGACTTTTAAAAGGCTAGTGTGTACACGATAGATGTCTCCGTAAAATACGGTTGAATACATCTTCATTGTATCATATGATTGTTGTCAAGCATATAAAGAGCCACAATACCTGTGAAGGAAAAAAACGTTTGACTTGGAAAAAGGAGGCAGTTATTTTCTACATAGAGTAAGATGAAAAGAAATGAGGGCATAATGCTTATAAACAACAACAAAACAAATCCATTTTTTTATAGCTATATTCTAGCCACTATTGGGAATTTTTGATCCAGTCCTAAAGGCAATTCATGTTGGCGTATTTGTCACGTGTGGTAAGGTCATGGCTTCTGTTTTGTGCTTTGCATAGCTTTTAGTGTAGTGGAATGTTGGATTCTAAGTTACTCTGTATGTTTGGTGTTTAAAAAATGCTTCCTTGCTAAAAGAAGTGTGTACTTGACATTTCACCTTGCTATGTTCTTTTTGTCTCAAATCAGGAATGGATGCATCTGTAGCCATGAAATCTAAAGAAATTAAAGTGTTCTCCAGACTTGAGGACATTGTAATTACAAATGTTGATCCAAAAACAATTCATAAAAAGGTGATGTGTTTTGCAGATTAACAAACAGAAATGCCTGTTTAATGGTAGCATTGTAGTTGATTTGCTGTGTTATATAGGGCTAAGTACTACATAAAGTACCAAATACTAAGAAAAAATTAATTGGCTGTTTTCCTTTATTTCGGGTAAGCAAAACGTGCTTTCATTCAGTATTTAGGTAGTTTTAATCACATTAGCATTGACATGTTGAAGTCTAAGTAACACCTTATAAATATGAAATGGGCTATAGATAACCAAGTGAGAAGAGGCATTCCATAAAATGCTTCAATTTCTTTTTGTGCCTAGCTTATATGTGTCCAAGTATTGCTGATAAGTAGCACTTGATCTGTGTGTAGAAATATTTCTTTTTTCAAGTCTTAAACAGTAATTCTATCCCAGATGACTGCCTGAGAGTATTAACTATGTGAACTTAATCTTCTAGGCTGTCTCCATAATGGGAGATGAAGTGTTTAGATTTCACATGTCACTTTATCCAGATGCTACTGCAGGGGAAGCCTATGCAGACATGTCAAGAGTGGATGGTGAAATGTCTCTGAAAGTGGGCTGCATCCAAATAGTATACCTACATAAGTTCTTTATGTCTCTCTTGGTAAGACATTAGGTGTAGCGCTTTTTTTGACATGAAGTGTTGAGGAGTTATTGTTTGGGTGTTTCTGTCTTGTTGGTTGGTTTGGTTTTATGTTTGTGGTTATTCATTTCTTCTTACTTAATCACCTGTTTATGGCCTGTACTGGTGAGCTGATGTACGAGTATATGAAATATTTTCCTAAAGAAATGTCATGTCAGGTGAATTATAGAGCTCTCCTCTTTAGTGTCTTCTCTTTAGAGAAGAATGACAAAACGAGTAATGATTTGTGTTGTTAGCTTTAAAAGTATCTTAAAAATTCAGTAGATGAGCTATGTCGTAGCTTGTGCCTGACTTGAACCTTTTGCTCTTCTGAAATGTGAATGGTTGAATAACCACCTTCATATTCCTGCCACAGCTCTACTATTTTTCTTAAATTTAAATTTTGTCTGGGCTCACCTATTTTGCAAGGCTTGCTTGCTCTCATGAAAGGCTTATTTTTTCCATTACCTGTAAACAGAACTTCCTAAACAATTTCCAAATGGCTCAAGAAGCCCTGACTGCAGTCACAGCCCAGGCAGCAGAAATGGCTGCTTCCAGCATGAAAGATTTTGCAAAGAAGAGCTTCCGCCTCTTAATGGATGTCAACTTAAAAGCTCCAGTTATTGTTTTTCCTGAATCTTCAACTTCATGTAATGCTTTGGTAGCTGATCTTGGCTTAATCAGAGTTCAGAATGAATTCAAGTTGGTGTCTTCAGATGAGTCTTCTCTTCCTCCAGTCATTGACAACATGCATGTACAGCTAACGCATTTGAAATTATCAAGGTACGTATGGAGTTTTCTTTTAAGTTGAAAAGTATTTATGATGAAAATAGATCTGTGTGCCATGTGCAATATTGTTCCATTATTTAAAAATGACAGGCAATGAAAACATACTGAAAGAGAACAAAAAACCCCACTGCAAGCTACATTTCGGAGTACTTTTACACAGGGTGTAACTGGTCTGAGTGCATATGAAAACACATCACTATAAATTGAATAATGCATATACTCAAAATTCTGATTTTTGTTTGATTGAGAATATTTTTGGTGATTTTGCAACTACTTAATATTTTTCTTCTGCTTCCACTGTCTTTTGATAGGTGCCTTGTATCCACAGATTCTCAACCAGATTCTGAAATTCTGTGTCCTGTGAGTTTGACTTTACTGGTGCAGAGAAATTTAGCAGCAGCTTGGTATCATAAAACTCCAACAATTGGTATTAAAGGAGATCTGAAGCCAATGCAGGTAATATCATGGCAAATCAGACCTACATCAAAAATTACTTACCTTGTCCAAACAACATGAAGCCCAGTTAGGGAGCTTGAAAAGTGGTTGCAATTCATGTTTTTCACAGAATGCTAACAGTTCTAGCTTGACTGTTGAGTTTATGTATCTCTTGGGGTTTTGACATGGTGTAATAGCTTTGGTGCAGCTGCATCCAAATGAATTTAAACCTGTTTTTATTTTCTTGTGTGTCTATTGAAGCTATGCTTTGATGCAACAGCCTCTAGAGTCATTGAGATTGAACTATGAAATCCAGATTTCAGATACTGAATAGCTTAATCTGTAATATTCTGGGCAAGTGTTGAATGGATTTATTAAAAATTAAAAGATTAAATCTGGATCTCTTTAATATATAACAGTTTCAAATTACGATTGATATATTTGCAGAGATAGGGACTTGCTTTTTCCAAATGGGATTTAAGGTGATGAAAAGCAGACTGGGGAACCTGTTAGTTGTTCATGGCTTCCATTTCATTCTTGTATGTGCAGTGGCTGAATGTAGCACTAGTAAAGCAGAGGGAAATACGATACTGAAGGAATCCCAGTGAAAAAAGCTAAACACAGTGTTAGAATTTTTTTTTCTGTATTTTGGGCCAAATGTCACTCAGAACTGATTAGAGTTTCCATGATCATGTTATGTCACCGTTGAAGTCAGATTCATTAATTCTTTAAAGCAACTGTTATCCAGTGTACCTTTAGAACATACAACGTAAATCTTGGGTTATCTGTTTATGTTTCTGGATTATTAAATAGTTAACAAGTGCTTAAGATAATCATTATTTTATTTAGCAGGCGAAGAGCCTTTACAAGACCAGGAAGTGTTTAACTTGAGTGTTAGTTCTTGTTGTAACTTCTGTTCATAATAAATGATATTCTGAGGTTCCTTGGCCAGGATGATTTTTACTAGACAGCTTGTTTATGACACAAGTGACACATTGTTTCTTCTCAAAATTTGAATACTGTGTTAGAAAGAAGTATTGTCACCAAAAATCAAGTTGTTGTTTTATCACTCTACAGATCGCACTCAGTGAAGATGATCTAACTGTTATCATGAAAATTTTACTTGAAAACCTTGGAGGGGCTTCTTCCCAGCCAAATACTGTGCCAGAGAATGTCGGAGATAAGCAGATAATTAAAAAAGGGAAAGTTGGAAATGAATCTGGTGTGTGTGAGGGTACGTTCAATTCAAAACCCAATTATGTGTGGGGAGAGGGCTGTTGGCAAATTGAAGCATCTTATTTATCTGAAATGCTTAAAACATGGAAATGAATTGTTGTTTTAATTGTCGCACATGTGTATTGTGTCCATGGAAAGTTACGCAGAGGAATGTAGACCTGTACGTGGAGTGTGAGTTGTTGATGGTAAAGCCTTGATAGCATGTTTTGTGCAATTCAGCTTTCATGGTATGATGTTCTTAAGTCTGAGTCAATGACTCTAACCTGTTGCAGTTGATTTATAGAGGAAAAAAGCCAAAGCAACTACAGCAGCATGTTAATGCCTAATTATGTTAAAATCAAGGATGCCATTGGCATTGAAGGTATCTGTAATGTAGAGAGGGTATTCCTTTAGATTGAAAAATCATTGACTTGACCAAAATCCTTTTTCTTGTCAAGGCCCTAATACTCTTAAATTAGAAAAATTACTATCCAATCAATAGTTTAATTACTATACTATGAGAAAAAGTGGAAGGAAGTGTAATGCATACTCTTTGAGCAGTTGTCGTACTTTGTCTAGCTCTTAAAGCAAATGAATAACTGCACTAACTTAATGACTGCTGTTTTTAAGGTTCTCAAACCACTTTGTGCAGTGAATAGAGTACACTGATACTGAGTAAATGTATGAGTTTTTCTGAGTGGTCTTCCAGATTTAGAGCTTTTACTCCTTGCGATTCTCTGGTTTTAATTAAAAAAAACACCCCGAACAACTAATAACAAGAAAAGTGCCAAAACCCAAAAAACAAAAAAACTCCTCCAAAGGCAGTGTTTCAGAGAAATGTGAAAATACATTATTTTCCTTGACAGGTCCTCCTGCTTTTGGAGAAAACGCCGTCTCTGCAGTTCAGTCTTCCACAGAATGTTATGCAACACTTAAATTTGACTTCAAATTTGAGTCACTTGCAGTAACTCTCTACAATAGCAATAAAAATCAGGTTTGTGACAAAGTTCTTACCATATATATGGGGATAGGGAACTTGTGCTTCTCCCATGGACAAAACTTAGAGTAGTAAAACAAAGTTTGTTGTTTTTCTTGCTTTGTGATGTTTGCCTTACAGAGCTAACATAATTTATCTTAGAGTTTTGTGGTCTTATGAACAAAGAATGTTCTTGATTTGAAGGATGTTAAGTGCATTTCTAAAAATCACACTTAAAGCAATAAGCTAACAAACCAGAACTATCCACCATTAGATTGGATCATTCAAACCTTGGTAGCAATTTGGCAAAATCAAAATGGAAACAGGAAAACCATTGGAATAAGACCAGCTAGCCTCAGCAATGCTGGTTCTATGTGTGATCTCTGTATTCTTGTCAGTTCTAAGTGTGAACAGCAATGAACATCCTTCTTGTGCTGAAAAGTGTGCAATGTGCCCTTGATTTTGTGCCTTAATATGTTTTGTCGACATATGAAGGTACTTGCTCCTTTAGTTTTGGTATATACTGAATGTGTACCTTTGCATGTAGAGTAATGATAGTGCAAGAATTTATAGTGCTTCGTTTGTGTGAATTCTGCATAATTTCATGAAGTTACTGTGAGATGAGCAGCATGGGGAAGAAATACTGTGGTGGGGTTCTGTTTTAATCCTCATACCCTTTCTTGCTGCTGCTGAGGTGTGGGTTGTAAATGAGTTACAATAGGAGCAGAGTGACCTTGGGGTAGGAGGTTCAAAGTTCAGATGGGTTATTCTTCTGTCACATATTCTGAGCAACTGCCAGATACATGGTGAAGAAACAATTTTACTACAACCCAACTTAGGTTTCTTGTTTTGTCAGTGATTTTTTTTTTTTTTTGACTAATTTGTTTGAAGGACTAAGAACAGCAACAAGCTTATCAGATCGTTCAGTTAATGGATTGCATATGGCTTGCAGCAAGGGAAATGCACTTATTAGTTGGTTAGATGATAACTAGTCCTACTATTTTTTACCACGTAGAAGTCTCTGCTTTCACTGCGTAGTGACAAGTTACGCCTTGGTGAACTCCGGCTGCATCTTATGGCATCATCAGGGAAGATATTTTCAGATGGCTCGATGGGTATTCATGTTGAACTCAAGGCATGTACCCTGGATGATCTGAGAGAAGGCATTCAGAACGTGACTGCAAGGTAACTTTGCATGTATTAGAAGTGAGAAAACTTCATGCAACTTGTGAGGAAGACTGTCTCTTGTTATTTACTTGGCTTCATGTAGAATTGGTGGAACTCAGCAAGGCTGTCAGTTGTTGTCTTTCATACCTTACGTTGAAGCAGTGAACAAGGTGATTTTAACAGTGATAAGCAAGCTGCTGCTTTTGCATATTGATTTCCCAGCTTATCTAAGACAAAAGACATACCTGGGAGGCTTGAATATCACAGGAAACTGCATAGAAGGGATAAGTAGAGAGCTACCAGCCTCAACTGGAGTTCTAAGTACTAAAACTTCAGTTAGAGTTTTACAGGCTGTGTGCATAGTCCTGAGACTGTAGCACACAAATTTCCAAGGGAAATTGTGCTGCTTTTGGAAAAGTCTGTGCCCTCTTACCTCTGCAGGAAACACCAATTCCTCATACTGTCATTTTTCCTCAAAAGTGGCATGAGGAGGAAAAATGGCATTACTCACTCATCCTTGCTTTTCTAGATCTGTATGTCATGATGTTTGAAATATTTCTTATTGAACTTGTTTTCCAGAATGATAGACAAGAAAGATGACACAAATGACAGTTCTATGATAGATATAAGCTACAAGCAGGATAAAAATGGAACCGAAGTTACTGCTGTCCTTGACAAGCTGTACATATGTGCCAGTATGGAGTTTTTGTTGACAATAGCAGATGTTTTCATTAACTCAATCCCAGCATCCTCAAGTGAAAAATCTACACAAATGCAGTTAAAACATATGGCTTCTGGGAAATCCAAGTCAGAAACAGGTCTGTAGAACTGATTTGCAGCCTCTCACCCCACTCCTGTATTATTTATTTTCAGTGTGAAGTCTGTAAATTAGAAGTTTTCAAGATGCTGTTTTGCTATCAAACATAAGAAATGAGTTCATTCATCACCATGTGTAAAATGGCCACAGGCTTCTTTTGAGGAGGTTGTTGGAGTGCTAGAAGTGAACCTGAGGTTTTGTGGATAACCTTCAGTAATGCCAGCAATTCACTTCCTCTCCTTTTCCGTTGTTGCAGATACTCACAAGTCTTGAGATGAAGGAGGGAAACACATTCCAGGAAAAAGGCATTTGTAGGGGCTGCTCAGGACTACTCAAATGTGTTACAGAGTGTAACTCACAATGCCTAGCTTTCTTAGCTTTTCCTGGAGTACACCAGGCCACAGCTTGGCAGCTGCTCTATTGCAGAGATGTAATATTAGGATAAATACAGCAAGTGTTAGATGTGAGTAATTCATATAATAAGTCTCCGTGTGTGGGAGGGTCACACCCCACTATGCTGCCTCTCTTTGAGAACTAAAGTGACATGAAACAAGTAGGTCAGAGAATCTTACTTTTAACTCAAATAAATATAATGCAATTCTCTCCTCCTATTTGGAGACTGAGTGGATATTCAAACAGGAACTTGTGTATTGCCATTTTGGTTTCCAGAAGTAAATCTGCACTCTGAAAAAGTTGCATACTTCAGCAATTGAGTCAGAAGATAACTATTTCCAACCTGGCTTTGTAGAGCTATTTCTTAATTGTGTAGAGCTAATAATGTCTATGACATTTTTCTAGTTTTGAAACAAACAAGAACTTGGAAATGACATTTTTCTAGTTTTGAAACAAACAAGAACTTGGAATAGGGTAAAAAAAGGAGTAAAAATTAAGACATCATTTGTTAAATTTCTATGTCTAAAGTTACATGGCAATTGTTATGAGTTGTTTAGGTAGTATGTGCATATAATAACACAACCAAACCTTTAATATTCAGGGAGTCTTAAAAATTCATTTCCACAGAAATATCTGTGCGGCCAAATATGACAGTAAAAGCTGTAATCATGGATCCAGAAGTTGTGTTTGTTGCTAATTTGACCAGTGCTGATGCCCCTGCCTTAAAAGTTTCCTTCCAATGTGACTTTGCTCTGACATCTGGTAAGGCTGCACAAAGNAGAATCTTACTTTTAACTCAAATAAATATAATGCAATTCTCTCTTCCTATTTGGAGACTGAGTGGATATTCAAACAGGAACTTGTGTATTGCCATTTTGGTTTCCAGAAGTAAATCTGCACTCTGAAAAAGTTGCATACTTCAGCAATTGAGTCAGAAGATAACTATTTCCAACCTGGCTTTGTAGAGCTATTTCTTAATTGTGTAGAGCTAATAATGTCTATGACATTTTTCTAGTTTTGAAACAAACAAGAACTTGGAATAGGGTAAAAATTAAGACATCATTTGTTAAATTTCTATGTCTAAAGTTACATGGCAATTGTTATGAGTTGTTTAGGTAGTATGTGCATATAATAACACAACCAAACCTTTAATATTCAGGGAGTCTTAAAAATTCATTTTCACAGAAATATCTGTGCGGCCAAATATGACAGTAAAAGCTGTAATCATGGATCCAGAAGTTGTGTTTGTTGCTAATTTGACCAGTGCTGATGCCCCTGCCTTAAAAGTTTCCTTCCAATGTGACTTTGCTCTGACATCTGGTAAGGCTGCACAAAGGATGACTGCTCAAGTTAAGGGCTTCAAAGTGTTAGCCTGTGCCTTTCTCAGAGATAAACAAGACAAGAATGTTACTACGGTAAGAGAACTTCTTTTTCATAAAGAACAAACTAATGGAAATGGGAGCAGGTGTGTCTTTCAGCTGGCATATCCACAGCATTCAGAAAACTTGGCTTTCATATCACTCATAATCATAAAGATAGGAGGTCTGCAGTATGCCATTTAGTGGTTAGTGAGTAGGTGTTTCATCAGGCGGAGATCTGTCAAAAACCTGTGTAGTGCATTTGTAAATAAAAAATTATTTAGTGAAGGAATTACTAGAGGAGTTTGAAGACTGGCCAGTGCAGATTGGGTTAGGGATCAATTATACAAATTAAACATTAAGTCCATGGGCGCTGACAAGATGCACCCAAGGGTGCTAAGAGAACTGGCTGATATTATTGCTCTACCGCTCTCCATCATCTTTGCCAAATCGTGGCAGACAGGAGAGGTGCCCGAGTACTGGAGGAGAGCCAATGTCACTCCAGTCTTCAAAAGGGGCAAGAAAGGTTCCAGGAAACTATAGACCAGTCAGCCTCATCTCCATCCCTGGAAAAATGATGGAGCGGCTTCTCTTGAAGGGCATCTCAAGGCACTTGGACAAGAAGAAAGTTATCAGGAGTAGTCAGCATGGATTTACCGAGGGGAAGTCATGCTTATCCTGATAGCCTTCTATGATGCCATAACTGAATGGGTAGATTCAGGGAAACCAGTGGATGTAGTCTACCTTGACCTTAGCAAGGCCTTTGACACTATCTCCCATCACATGTTAGTGAGCAAGCTGAGGAAGTGTGGGATGGAAGAGCGGACAGTGAAGTGGGTTAGGAGCTGGTTGCAAGACAGAGTTCAGAGGGTGGTGATGAATGGTGCCAGGTCCAGCTGGAGAGCTGTGACTAGTGGTGTCCCTCAGGGATCAGTGCTGCAGCCAGTTCTGTTCAACATCTTCATCAACGACATTGATGAGGGCACAGAGTGTCTGCTCAGTAAGTTTGCTGATGATACCAAGCTGGGAGGCTTGGCTGACACAGCTGAAGGCTGTGCTCCCATCCAGAGACCTGGACAGACTGGAGAGCTGGGCACAGAGGAGCCAGATGAAGTTCAGCAAGGACAAGTGCAGAGTCCTGCATCTGGGGAGGAATAACAAACTCCACCAGTACAGGCTGGGAGGTGATCTGCTGGAAAGCAACCCTGTGGAGAGGGACCTGGGGGTCCTGGTGGCCAACAAGTTAACTATGGCACAGCAATGTGCTGTTGTGGCCAAGAAGGGGTGTATTGGGAAGAGTGTGTCCAGCAGATCAAAGGAGTTTCTCCTCCCCCTCTACACTGCCCTGGTGCGACCTCATCTTGAATACTGTGTTCAGTTTTGGCCTCCCCAGTTTAAGAGGGACAGGGATCTGCTGGAGAGGGTCCAGCGGAGGGCTGTGAGGGTGATTAGGGGACAGGAGGGCATGGCATATGAGGAGAGGTTGAGGGACCTGGGGCTTTTTAGTCTGGAGAAAAGAAGACTTAGAGGGGATTTGATAAATGTTTATAAATATTTGAGGGCTGGGCAGAAGTGGGGAGACAGGCTCTTTTCACTTGCTCCCTGTGACAGGACAAGGAACAAGGGATGTAAGTTGTAGCAAAAGAGGTTCCACCTCAACACAAGGGGAAACTTTACTGTAGGAGTCACAGAGCACTGGAACAGGCTCCCCAGGTCGTGGAGTCTCCTTCTCTGGAGACTTTCAAGGCCTGTCTGGATGTGTTCCTCTGTGATCTGTATTAGATAGTATTGTCCTGCTCTGGCAGGGGGGTTGGACTCAGTGATCTCTTTGGATCCCTTCCAACCCCTAACATCCTATGATCCTATGAACTTCTCTTACTGCAGGGAGCAATGAGCCACAAAGCATCCCTTTTGTATGTAGTTTTCCTAAGGATCCAGTGTTTTTTGGACTGTGGGTTATTCTGCTGTGTGGGAAGTTTTTGTTATGATTTTCACACCTTATGGCAAAAGCTTTTATTTCAGTAACATTGAACCTTACACTGTGGAGTTGCTGTGATGCAAATTTGAATGCTGGACTGGAGCACAGTAATGCTATGAAAGAATGCTGTTACTCTGAAATATATATTGTTATTTTGGCCTGTAAGATTGAAAAGCATAAGGCCATTGGAAAAGATCAGATGACAGAAGTTAACGTAATGATTCTTTTTTGCTCAGGTGTTACGGCCATGTTCTTTGGTCATGGAAAACATGATGCATGTATCAGGGTTACAAACTGTGGTAGTAACAATAGAAGAACTTATTATAAAGGTAAGATTCTTGGTAAGACTGCCTTTGGAAGAAGTGTGTTGCTCAAGGTGTAGCTTGAGGACATTTTACAAATTGTTTCCACTAGTTCAATCCCAGAACTAGGCATTTGTCCTGTTTAGAGCTGTTTTGTTTTGGGAACAAGTCATTACTCATTCCTGGTTTCAGCAGTCTCTTGGCAAAAACTAATTCGAAATACCTTAGATTCTAGGATTCCTCTCACCAGTTCCCTGCAAATTTATGAAGCAACCCTTGCCTCTGCAGACACCACTACTACTTTTCTCTCAGACTTACAAACAGGAACACGCAGACACAAGTACATGTAATCTTCGGTCTGCTAAAACGATCTCCAGAATTATACCCCATGAGAAATACCTTGTTCTTAATAGGTAAATTAGTGATTGTGTCTGTAGAAGAGGTTTGGGTGTAATTGTTCATTCCTACACGAGTTCACAAATTGGCATTTATGACCTAAAAATGTGCTTAGTGGGGCAATCTTAAACTGTAAGCAATAGTACTTTGTTCCTATGGCATAAAGCTTTTGGCAGATGAACTGTACTGCTCCTTGAGGTGGTAGTGTATGTAACTGCAATCATGCTGGTTTGAACATTTCAAAGACTTTAATGAATTCGTATTTTGCGGTGCGGTAGGGAAAAGATGGACATTGACTACAGTTATGGGGGTACCACGTATTACTAGTACATACACATATAAGGGTGGAATTCCAACCTAAGAATTGAATTTGTGACCCTGTGAGATTGAGGGAAGAATTAGGTAATTTTGTAGTAAAGGACATCCATGAATGGATTCTTTCTATATCTTGGAGTTTAAGTTGTGTCTCTTACAAGGGCCTTCAATGTTACGTACCTGTATGAGGAACCCAAGAGATATTTGCTGTTCTCATATATTGTGTATTTTGAATGTTAATTACTTTTAAAATGGTTTTGAGCTCTAATTTTTTTTTTCTTGATTCAAGATCTCACCAATAATTCTGAACACTGTCATGACCATCATGGCTGCCATAAAACCCAGAACGACAGAGGAGGACTCTAGAGGAACAGCTGAAGTTTCTGAGAATCTGTGGCAAGTGAAGCCTCTAGATGAGTGCAATGCTTGGTTTCTGGGTGTTGATATAGCCACAGAAGCAACAGAAGCTTTCAAGGACCGTGAACATGTTACGAAACAAGAGAAGTTTGACATCGTAGTGAAATCAGTTCAGATCACTTTGGAATGTGGTCTGGGACATCGGACTGTCCCTCTGTTGTTGGTAGAATCTGTGTTTTCAGGTGTTCTTAAAAACTGGTCCTCATTAATGGAGGTCACTTCTGATATGTCACTGGAGGTATGTAGAATTAAACTCTTCACAATTTTACACCACTTTTTTACCTTTCTTAACATCCAAGGAACTCGGTAGTACATTTTCTATGTGCTAAATTAATAATGGGTTAAAATTGTACTACTTCTCGGTCTTCAGCAGACAGGCAAATAAGACTAAGCATAATAAGAAACTTTCAATGAACAGTAGCCTTTAATGATCATGTGTACTGTGACGTATTCCAGTCTTCTCACTTTCTCTTCAGTTTTTGCATATTCACTTTTTATTGTATGAATTATGAACTTGCCTTAGTTGAATGTCCAGATTTAGCTCTTGCTGATCACCTTTTTATTTTCTCTACTGTTGTCCTTATTTGTAAGATAGAGTTCACACTCTTTCCTCAGTCTTCCCTGCATCTCTAATTGTAATTTTTGTTTTGCCAACTACTGCAACTCTTCCCCAAGATGTGGTCAGTTATAAAATGATCTAAGTCGTTTTCTGAGCCATCATGTTAATCTCATACAAGCAGATGTGCAACTGCTCTGTGCAGTAGGTTAACTACATCTTAGTTCTCTTTTGTCAGTTTACCAAAAGTACCTCATACACGGTGCTCGAGTGGAAATGCAGGCAGCATTCTTGCATTGCTAGGTGTGCGTAACGAGTTTGGAAGGTATATGCCCAGTCATGAGCAAATGCAAGAAGTCACTGTGACTCCAGTAGAGGGTGTGGGATGAAGGAGATAGCTCTGGACACTTCCTTTCGGCTACTTGGTTGTCACCTTCCCTTCAACCACTGAAAATATGAATAGAAGCAAAAATGTGGTGCAGGCTGCGAGTTAAATGAATTAGTCCAGACTGAGTCTGAGTTTGCACAGGCTAATTATTTCACTAGTGCAGTGAAATAACTGTGACATGGAAGTTGAGAGAGTGATTTTGGGATTAGCAAATGACGTAGGGGAGGATGGAGACTGCTTTATGTTAAGGTGTTAAAAAGCTAAGTTGCTGGACTATCTAGTTGCTCTAAAAGCAATCCAGGCAATCAGTTCCTCACTCCAGAAAAATGTGTGTGTTACACTTCCATGCATTAATTTTTGAAGCCTTTAGAAGTTCACACTAGACAGCCAAAATGTCAACTGAAGAGGGATTGTTTTCTTACTGGTGTTTTTCGTACTAAATGTTACTGGAAGGAACTAAGTCCTTTGTCTTCTTAGATGCATGATTTGATTTTGGTTCTTTTATTTAGATTCATTACTACAATGAAGCCTATGCAGTGTGGGAGCCACTTATTGAACGAATTGAAGGAGGAAAGAAGCAGTGGAGTTTAAAACTTGAAGTATGTAAACATGCTTGAAACTATGTGGAAGAGTTTGAGTAGTTTACCTCACAAAAGTTTTATGTGTCCTTTTGAATGCTGTTACTTTGAGCTATGAATTTCACATGAAAAAGAAAAAAAAAAAATTAGTGTTCAGACATCTTGAATTTCTTCTGATTAATGTTAATTATCCAGTGCATGGAAAAAAATGTGTAAGCACACAAACTGAGAAGAAAAGAAATAACTTGTTTGCCCTCAATGCAATTTCTCTGTTGGTGTAGGGTGCCTGAGATAGTTTACAAAAGGAAGTAAGTTTTCTTTTGCTTACTGAAATTGTCAAGTGCCGTTCAAGTTTTTTTCTGTTTTGGTGTAGAAGAAAGAAGTCTGTATTCATAACTGCCTAATGAAATTTTTGGTTTAGATGAAGACTAACCCTGTCCAAGAGAGAAGTTTGATGCCTGGGGATGATTTCATTGTTCTTCCTGAGCCACAAACTGCGGTTCACATCTCTTCGAAGCATACTATGAATATAACAATATCCAAATGCTGTCTTACTGTTTTCACCAATTTAGCCAAGGTAATCTTAACGAGCAGAAGGTGCTGCATTATGGGATTTTTTTTTTTTTGGTGTGTATGTGAAGTTCTGTTACTTACAAAACAAAAAGAACTTTTTGTTCTGTCAGTGACAATATTAGAGGAGTTATGCTCCAATCAGCGTTTTAGGGTTAACAAAGTCGTGCTAGTTTTCACAAGAAGCAATTTCTGCTCTGAAATAGTAAAAGAGAAATTTACTTCCCTCCAATGTTTTGTCAGTTGAATACTAAGAAAGGTGAGTATTTTAGGACTGATCTTCCAACTGCAGAAGCAGAATACCCAGTGTGTTTAAAATGTTTCCCCTCTATTTTTCTTGTGATAGTAGGTGTGCTTGTGAATGACCTATGCTTTACCCACTTTTCAATAGGGGAAAAACGTTTTTCATTACTAAACCAAGCTGTTTTTTTCACAAGGTGATTTATGCCTAATCCTAAGCAAGCAACAGTTTTCTAAGTTAGTACTTGTTTATGCTGTAAGCATACGTTGGCAGTCAGTTACTGTTGCTTTTTGTCATGAAATGTTCATAAGTATAAAGGAAGTTCCAAGCTCTGGGTCAACTGATCAATAGGCTAAGGGCACAGGTGTTGTTCTGCTCAGTCCCCACTGCGGCAGGGATGGACACCAGCATTATCAATAAGTGGCTCGAGGGCTGGTGTCTGAAGCCAAAGTTTGGGGTCTTTGACCTTTACTTCGCCTGGTCTGCTAAACTCAGACAGAGGCCAAGTATCAGAAAATGGCAAAAGAATTCTAGCTTGTGAGTTGGCAGCCCTCATTGAGAGGTCTTTAAACTAGGTTTGAGGGGATAGGGGATGGAACCAGGGGCTCCACAAAGGAAGCTGAGGCTGGTAAGCCAGTGTCAGGGTAAAATCAACAACTGAGCTGGAGTGTGTGTACACTAATGCACACAGTATGGGCAACAGGCAGGACAAGCTGGAAGCCTTGGTGCAACAGGAAGGCTATGATGTGGTTGCCATCGCAGAAATATGGTGGGATCCATGACATGACTGGAATGCTACAGTGAACAGATGCAGGCTTTTCAGGAAAGACAGGAGAGGCAGAAAGAGTGCAGAGGTGGCCCTGTATGTCAGGGAAGCCCTTGACACCATGGAGCTTGTAACTAATGATGAGTGGGTTGAGTGCCTATGGGTAAAAATCAGAGGGCAGACAAATGAAACTGTCATACTGGTTGGAGTCTGTTACAGGCCACCCAACCAGGAAGAGGAGGTGGATGTGTTATTCTGTAAACAACTGCAAGATATTTCAAGGCTCCCAGCCTTTGTTGTAGGTGACTTTAACCTGCCAGGTACCTGCTGGGAACTCAACACAGCAGAGGGGTGGCAGTCTAGAAGGTTTTTAGAGAGTATAGAGAGTAGCTTCCTGCCACAGCTGATGTGCCAGCCTACCAGGGGTGAGGCTCTGCTCGACCTGCTGTTTACAAATAGAGAAGGGCAGATGGGAGATGTGGTGGTCGGAGGCTGTCTGGGGTGCAGTGACCATGAAATAATTGTTTTCAATGTACAGTCAAGCTCGGAGGGGCATCAACAAAACATCCACACTGGACTTCAAGAAGGCAGACTTTGGCTTACTCAAAGGGTACCTTGGGAAAAAGCTCTTAAAATCAAAATGGTCCAGGAAGGTTGGACCTACTTGAAGAAAGCTGGGGTTGTTCAGCCTGGAGAAGAGGAGGCTCAGGGGAGACCTCATTGCTCTCTACAACTACCCGAAAGAAGGTTGTAGGCAGGCAGGGGGTTGGTCTCTTCTCCCAGGCACCTAGTGTCAGAACAAGAGGACACAGTCTCAAACTGCACCAGGGCAGGTTTAGGCTGGACATGAGGAAGAAATTCTTCATGGAAAGCACAATTGCCCATTGTAATGGGCTGCCCGGGGACGTGGTGGAATCACCATCCCTGAAGGTGTTTTAGAGGAGATTGGATGAGGCACTTGTAGTGCCATGAGTTAGTTAGTTAGAAGAGTTAGGTGATAGGTTGGACTCAAGGATCCTAGAGGTCTTTTCCAACCTAGTTGATTCTGTGATTCTGTAATGTAAGTTAACAAAACCTATGAAGTAGGTACATGGTGAATATGCTTGGGATTTCTGTGTCCCAGACATCATTTTTCTTGTATAACCCAACAATTGGTAAGAATTCCCTATGAGGAGCATGAAGTTTTACTGTAGCATCAACATTTGCTGCAAATTACAGAAAAATAACAAAGATTCTGGAAGTAGCCTTTACTTACCTGAAATACTACTATACAAAACATAGATATTGCTGCATATATTGTACTTTACCTTTTTTTCTTTAAAAGACAGCTGGAAACTGTCCTTTAAAGCCTTAATGTACAATTTGCTTTAGTTATATGTGTGATATATTTTATATGTTGATAATTACAGGCATTTTCAGAAGGGACTGCATCCACGTTTGACTATTCCTTTAAAGAGACAGCACCTTACGTAGTGAAAAACGCCCTAGGTGTTCCTCTCAGAGTGCTTCCAAGTGCCAATTTTCGGATAGCTGGTTCAACTGAAAAAGAAAACATGAACAATATAGAAACTGGTCAGAGCTTGGAACTGGAGTACTGTCTTTTTGAAGCACCCCAACGAGGAAAGTTGTCTACATTGCACAGACAAGAAAGCTCGCTCTTCTCTTTGACTTTAGGTATTATGCTGTCTATTATGATGTGTTGAGAATGGGAAGGTTGGGGAGTCAGCATGGTTAAATTCAGTGTGATCAGTATTCATTTGAAGTTCATTGTGTTGCAACTACTTCTGAATGCTGTTACCAATTAAACAAAAAAATTCAAGCAGCTACTGGATTTCTTTAAAAGATGTGAAGTTCCTTCTCTCCAGTTTCTCAGAGAGGAAAGTGCAATGTTTTTTCTGTCCCTTTGGAAGAAATAGAAGATGTTCTAGTGGAGTCATTGACAGACCATCTCACAGGCCCCTGGACATAGGCCTATTGAGCAATTCCTGCTCAACAGAATCTTCATTTCTTACATCTCTACAACCATTTTGTTTTCTGGGTCTTTTCAGTTGAGAGTAGTTGGATTTTATCTGCTTTTAGCTTTGCTGGAGAATACTCTTAGGGGAATGAGATAGTGTAACTAACTACTAATGCATCATCTGCTTTTTATTTTTCTTTTCCATCCTATCTTCTGTGAAGTTACTTGGCCAGGATGCATTTTCAGTGTTGCCTTTTGACCCAACAAATACCTTAATTTACTATTTGCTATATTTAACATGCTATGTATAAGTCTTGATTATGATCTTGAAAAGTATTCTGACCTTAAAGCTTTCCTTCAGTGGTGCTTAAATACCATTTTGAGATGCTTTGGCCAGAGACAGCTTTTAACCTGGTTGTTGCTGAGTTTAGAGATGCTGAAGTGCTATTCAAATAGAAAAAGGTGATTTTGCCTAATTAAGGCTCTTCTATGTTTTTATGTATTAGAACTTCAGGCATATAAAGAAGTAGTAAATGTTCCTGTAGCCAAACCAGGTCGACGACTGTACAATGTAAGAACCAACCTTGCTGATCGTTCAGACTCGATCGTTGTACAGATAGACGCTACAGAAGGAAATAAGGTTGTTACTGTGCGATCTCCTCTGCAGGTAAAAAGACAACCCACTAAAAGCCTGGAAGCACTGATCTGATCTTCTTGGAGTGAATTCAGTTACCTTCCTTAATGCATTGTTTTTTTGAGATTGTGCTTTTCCCAGAAGTTACTTAAAGGCAAATTAAGTGTTTTACTTCATTTGATACATGATTTTTTTACCTGTATTCTTTGTGTGTGTACTTTTTATGCAGCTTGCATTTAAGCATGTTTTTCAATTCATGGACCTTGAAAGCATTATTTTCTCATGTACTTGTATATTGCTTCTGAGTTGTTTCCTACTATGACACACAGAAGTCTGTTTTCCAGAGGAGTTCAATTGAATGAGGTAATACTGGGATCTGGCCCTGGGCAGACTGATGTACCAGACACCCAAGGCAGAGGTGTCCTTGCTCACTGCACAGGGGTGACCTTTAAGGGTTCCTTCCAATCCAAGGCCGTCTCTGAATCTGTTTTCTCTGTCTGTTTTCCCATGTATGCCATTCTTACTTCAGCCTTTAGAAATTTGTTCTGTGGAAATGTAATTAAAACTATGCATTTTGATCCTAGATCAAGAACCATTTCTCGATTCCATTTGTAATCTATAAGCTGGCTGTAGACACCAAGTCGCTGGAGCCAATTGGCATATCCAAGCCAGAAGAGGAATTTCATGTTCCTTTACATTCATACAGGTATACTTTCTGTTCTCTGTGGAGCTAATCTTTGTGTGCTGGATATACAGCATTACTGTGGAAGCCTCATTTGCACTTGAAACTTTTCCTGACTGGGCTAAAACCCCAAAATGCTACCTATATGCAATTAGCATGCTGGAGAAGTCCTTCAGAATGTTAACAATTACTTGAAAATGGGTCAAGTTCGCTGTCATGGCAAAGCTGCTGTGCAGCATTACCTGTGTTCTTCCTATAGGTGTCGTCTGTATGTTCGACCAACGGGAATGTTTGAGGGTCAGTTTCAGGAGTCCACAACGTATATTGCCTGGAGGGAAGAGCTACACAGGAGCAATGAAGTGAAGTGTTTATTACAGTGCCCAGCCACTGTGACAAATTACTTGCCTCTGATAGTCAGCTCAACAGCTGTACCTGATGAGCTAAACTTTATTTCACCTTCTGGAGAGGAGTGGGATCCTGCCTACATTATTCACCTTCATCCTACATTAACTGTGAGGAATCTTCTACCATACTCCTTGAGATACTTACTTGAGGTAGGTGATGTTATGGTTTTATTTGTTAATCCTTTACTTGATTTTTTTGTAAGGCTGTATTTACTTAAAAGTGAAGGTGAATATAGTATAGAAGTGGCTGAGTGTTGAAATTTGTTTTTTCTTCTGTAAATGAGCAAGTCAGGCAATAGATCAATTTGGGGAGTTTCGGAGATGAATTGTTTTTAATGTTGATGTACATGGCCAATTCCACCTTGCTTCTTGAAATGTGAATCCTGGACCTGCCTGATCATTCTCTTCCACATTTTTCAGAGATTCTGTATTTGTTTTGCAACGTATCGTTTGTTTCACAGGAACAAGTGTGAAAAAAAACATGTGAAATTTCTGGAGCTTTCTTCCTCTGTTGAAAACATAACTCCTGATTCTGACACTAATTATTTACCAAGGCCTACTGCCTTCCTTGCACAAACTGGGGGATAGAATCATAGAATAGAATCATAGAATGGTTTAGGTTGGAAGGGACCTCAAGGATCATCCAGCTCCAACCCCCTGCCACAGGCAGGGACACCTCCCACTAGAGCAGCTCGCCCAAGGCCTCATCCAGCCTGACCTTAAACACCTCCAGGGAGGAAGCATCCACAACCTCCCTGGGCAACCGGTTCCAGTGCCTTACCACCCTCACTGTAAAGAACTTCCTCCTAACATCCAGTCTAAATCTCCCCTCTTCCAGCTTAAACCCATTCCCCCTCATCCTAACATTACTAGACCGTGTAAATAGTCCCTCCCCAGCTTTCCTGTAGGCTCCCTTCAAATACTGGAAGGCCACTATAAGGTCTCCTCGAAGCCTTCTCCTCTCCAGGCTGAAGAGCCCCAACTCTCTCAGCCTGTCCTCATAGCAGAGGTGCTCCAGCCCTCTGATCATCTTCGTGGCTCTCCTTTGGACCCGCTCCAGCAGTTCCATCCATGACTGAGGATGCCCTCAAGTCATTTTTCTCTGCTTTAATTATTTTCACTACCTAGTATTTCTTCATGAAAACAGACTGATTTTAGCAACTAGAAAAGATGTGAAGATTTAGAACTATCATCCTAGTTTGTTCTCTTCTGTCCTACTTGCCTAACTGGCTGTGCCATTCATTTAACTCTTGGTTTCACTTCTGTCTAGCATCCTAATGGCATTATTTCCATTTTTCATTACTTTCACTGCTGCTTCAGTATTGTGATTGACAGAATGTAGGACAGAGTGTTATTGCCTTGACTGAGGAGCTAGAAACTAGTAATTAAAATCTGTTTCTTAAGTCACTGTACCTGTAGGTAAGTGTATGTTTGTTGTCTTCATATGCTTCAACTGTAATCACAGATTGGTCTTAGTTTGGAAAGGCTTCCAAAGGTCATCTAGTTCAACCTGCCCTTGAGTAAGGACTAGATCAGGTTTCTCAGAGCCTGACTACTGTACAGTACAGTAAAAAGTGCTATTTCTCAGCAAAAATTGGGAAAGCTGTGTTACCAAACTTTACAGTATAACTTCTGGATTTCTACCTTGGGATTTCTTGAATGTGAAAAGTCCTGACTGTACATGTGAAGCACAGTCCAATTCAGTGTCAGATCCACTATTGGAAGTATATTGATAAGAACTCATTGCTAAAATACATTGGAGATCATGGAGGGGAGAGGAAGGGAACAGACAGAGAAGATACTTTAGAAATAGTCTTCCTGAACTGCAGAACATAGCAGTCTACACTGCACAAGCCAAGTGCAATTGATCCCAAGTTGATCATAGGATCAGGCTCAAATAAAAGCAAGTGGAGATTGGAACATGTAGTACTGAGATATCTGAAAGGTATACATCCTGCAACAGAAGAATAAAATGTTGGGTTTTGAATATCTAACTTTGATATATTGAAATATTCATTTGCCCTTATAAATTTTGTTGCAGGGAACAGCAGAAGCTCATGAACTGATGGAAGGGAGTGCTGCAGATGTTTTCCACACAAGAATCAATGGAGAAATGATGGAGCTTGTGTTGATAAAATATCAAGGCAAAGATTGGAATGGGCATCTTAAAATTTATGATGGGATGCCTGAATTTTTTCCTGTGTGCTTCACATCCAATTCTGCAGCAGTGATGACGGTGGATATTTACATACACGCTAGGCAAATTGGGTCCCGTATGATCTTGTCGGTGTTCAGTCCGTACTGGATAATCAACAAGACTTCCCGTGTTCTCCAGTATCGAGCCGAAGACATTCATGTGAAGCATCCAGCAGACTACAGAGATACTATCCTGTTTTCCTTCAAAAAGAAAAATATTTTCAGTAAAAATAAGGTACGCGCATTTTAGGTCGGGCTTGTGGTGGTGGTGTTTTTAAGATCCTGCTCTGAGGGGGAAAACACACTCCCATACACATACACACGTGTTTTGTCTGAGCAACGTTTGGAGAAATATTTAACTCTGCAGGCTTCCGTTTGGCTGCTGCTTTCCTCGTGTTAGTTGTACTTCATGGACTAAAGTAGAAGATGTCTTAAAAAAAAAAAAAGTAGAAGATGACGAAAAGTCTACTGCAACTTTTTTCCTGATCTTGCACTGCAGGCCAACAGGAATTTTTTCTGACCAGAAGGTGGTTGATAGTATAGTGTGGCTGAGTCCTGAAAACTCACTGGCTACCCTACCAGATAACTGCTCCTTGGAGACACAACTTGAATGTAGATATATAAAGTGAGAATATGGACTCCATTTATCATCAGAAGGAAGGTGGATGTGAATCTTCCTGTGGAGATGTTTTCCACTGAATAAAGAGAAATCACAGGCTTGTGTTTTACTGTGCTAGGTACTATGACATTTAAAATGTGTGATAAAAATATTCTCTTTTCTGTTAAACGTAGAATCATAGAATCATGGAATGGTTTAGGTTGGAAGGGACCTCAAGGATCATCCAGCTCCAACCCCCTGCCATAAGCAGGGACACCTCCCACTAGAGCAGGTTGCTCAAGGCCTCATCCAGCCTGGCTTTAAATGCCTCCAGGGAGGAAGCATCCACAACCTCCCTGGGCAACCGGTTCCAGTGTCTCACCACCCTCACTGTAAAGAACTTCCTCCTAATATCCAGTCTAAATCTTCCCTCTCCCAGTTTAAACTCATTCCCTCTTGTCCTTACATGTATTTTATTTTGATGTGGCATGTGCAAGGTCAAGTGTGGAGACTTTGTCTGAAGTGGCCCTTCATTCCTTTCAAATAACTCTGTTTTTTACCCAACAGTACCTGAAAAAATGGTTGAAGAAACAGTTTTGATAAGTTACTCTTTTATTTCCTCTGCATCTTCAAGTTTGTGAGGCTTTACAAAATTTTCTCTATTTTTCCTCGTTTCTGTGTGTGCTGTTGTGAGCACTAGAGTCAGTGAGGGCTTCTCTCATTTGCTGCCTTTTACTCTGACATCTTTCACAGAAGTCAGGCCCGCACTAACAAATGAAAATATCGTCAATGATACTACATATTTCGGCTTCACTTGCAGAAAGTTTTGAAAGCATTTAAGCATCATCCTTATACTGCTCCACGTGATATTAATGCAATTCATAATGCATGAACTGCAAAATTAAAATGAACTTCTTGAAGTGTTTTCCATGTTGTTCTCTTTTTGTTTGTAGATCCAGTTATGTATTTCAACTAGCACCTGGTCTAGTAGCTTTTCCCTCGATACTGTAGGAAGCTATGGATGTGTCAGATGTTCAGCTAATAACATGGACTATCTGGTAAGATTTGTATCTTGTGAAGCTCTTTTGGGGTTCTTTGAACTTAGTGACCTTTTTTTCCTTAAGGGCTTGGTTTCACTGCTTAGACTGCTTTTAAATAACAGAAACATTTAGCATCTAAAGCAATGGTTGTTATGATCTAGCTATTCACACCTGCACCTGGTGACAAGTAAGTTTCACCAGCAGAAATTTTAGTGTAGTTCATACACATGTGGTTTTTTTTTAAAACGAGAATACTGGAGGTGTTTGGAAATGTAGTGGTGAACTCACATGATGGAGATAGAGTTCACATTCAGAATTCTTTGCAAGTGTTTTTATCTTCACTCAGAAGCCTTGTCTAAGACTATATTTCCACATCTAAGCATAATAAAGAATACACTTAATGATATGCAGAGATGTGAGGAGTTGCTTCCAGGTAGTCTTCGACAGATCTCTGATGATAACTGTTCTTTTAGGTTGTCTTCATGTGGGGGAATTTTAGCTACAGCTATGGGTCTCTTTGCCAGTGTTTCAATTGGGCTGCATAGTTGACTTATTTTACTGGTCCTGTTGTTTTCAGAACAAGAGTTTAATTTCAGTCCTTCTGGCTTTTCATCCTCTTTTTTCTTTTAAGCTTTTTCTTGACTGTTTCCTCAAGTTATTATCTTTGTTCAACAGGTTGGAGTTAGCATCAAAATGAGCAGTTTTAACCTTACCAGGATAGTTACATTCACTCCATTCTACACAATAGCAAACAAATCTTCTCTGGAGATAGAAGTTGGAGAAATTGGTCCTAATGGCTCTCTTCCAACTAATAAATGGAATTATGTCTCGGCTTCAGAGGTAATGTTTCAGCCTGTTACCCTTTGGCTGTGGTCGTAGACAAACAAATGCTACCTGTAACTTAGGGGAAAAAGCAATTTTCTCATAAAAGCTCTGCTATTTCTGATGGACTGACACAGATACTTCACACCTCAGAGCAACTTGATCAGCATAGGTTGTGTATGTTGGTATAAGAAGAAGGTTCTTCAGTTTAGATTACTAAATGTAGTACTGACATGAGAACCAAGGCATTTAAAATTATTTTTGTCACACAATACTAACTGCTGCCTTACTGTATTGAACATGTAGGGACTACTGAAGTAATGGATATTCTTTGTTTCATAGTGTCTTCCATTTTGGCCTGAGAGCTCATCTGGTGAACTCTGTGTGAGAGTAGTTGGTTATGAAAGGTCATCCAAACCATTCTTGTTTAAAGCCCCGGATAACGGTACTTTGCTGAAGCTGGAAGAACTGGTGAGGCTGCCTTGGTGTTGTCCATTATTAATAGTCCATTGTAGCCTTATGGCATTGAACATAGGAAAGCTTGGCTCTCCAGGATCACTGAGATGGAAAACTTGTACCTTAAGGTGCCTTCAGTAGAGCTTTTCTCAGTGATCAGTTTGTTAATGTGCCATTGCTGTATCGGTCATACTCTGAAAAATGTTAGTACACTTATCTAGAGTAGCCTTGCACATATTTAAGGAGTATTCAGAAAATAGCAGTTTTAAAATATAACTTCAAGCACTCATGTCAGTGCTTGGCTACACTGCTCACTGAAGTTAGCCATATAAAGTAATTCTTTAAACTGTTATAGTTCTAGTATAATTTTTCAATTAAGTTAACAAGTAGTTACAGGATGCTGCTTAGACATGTTTGTCTTAAGTCCCTGACCAGTGTGTTTGAGTTTATTGGTAGTAGATAAGGTGTGTTTCCCTTTTTCTGTTGAAGGAGGCTGGGGAAGGATCAATCTAAAAACAACAGTTTAGTCTATTTAGACTTGAATTTGTGCCTAGAAGAAATACTGAACTTTCTGTGTAACTTTCTTTCTAGAACGGGGGCTTACTGGTAGATGTAAATGTTTCTGAGCATTCTACTGTCATCAGTTTCTCGGATTACCATGAGGGAGCTGCTCCAGCTCTTATTGTTAACCATACTTCGTGGGACTCTCTGAGATACAAACAGAGGTAAATGGAAGAAACAATTCACCACTGGTTGGTTAAGCAGAGAGCGTCTTTAATGAAGGCAGCAGTTCTTTTGATACCTTGAAAAATAGAAGAAACTCTTCTCTTTATCATATTCATAGAATGAAGTAATTTTTCTGCTTTTGAACAGACTTCATGGTTGGGCAAAGTAGAGAGAATACAGTGTGAATACAGATATTGGTTCCCCTGGAGCCTAGCTATAGCTGAATAGCCTGGGCTCTTCAAGCCTCACCCTAGGAGGATGGAGGGGTGGAATATATAACACAGTGATCTACTTGCATCTTTTTTGTCAGCGGTTTTAACCAGTCAATGCTGCTATCATTTCACTCTTTCTTACTGCAGTGGATTACAAGAGGAAATGGAGTTGAAACCCAAGCAAGTATGCCTGTTTGCATGGACAGATCCAACTAAACCAAGAAAACTGACTTGGGCATACTCCCAAAATTTTGGTGAACATGATCTCCTTAAGGTAAATTTCAGGAGAGCAGTGTATTGGTTTAAGTTGGATCTTACATCTGACACCATCCTGAGCAATACTTGCTGCATGGTTGGAGTGGGTGTTGCCAGGATTTGTGAGACTTGCTGTGTGTGTGTAGTTCCTTGTTTGGGATCAGGGTGCTCTGATAATTCTGGTTTCAATGTTGTGAGGGGTTTGCATGTTTTCCATGGCAGTGTGAGGGACAGGGATGTAAAACCTTTGCTCGCTGGCTTTGCTTGCTGCTGTTTTCTGCTGTAATTTTTCTGCAAACACGCTAGGGTATATATGCATTATGTTACCACATTTATATTAAACTGCTTCTATCTCAACCCAGAGGTTTTATAGGTTAGTTTTCCTTCACTTCTGTGCTGAGGGGAAACAGGCAAGTTAACCCATTTGTGGTGCTTTAACCTGTTACAAGCAGTAAATGCTGAACCAATCTAGGACTTGAGCAAGAGCAAAATTATCTGGGAGAAAGTTTCTTCAGTAACTCTGCACTTGACCCATTCTATTGGAAACTGTAACCTATGCCCAAATAACAAGATTTTAAATGTTTAGAGAAGTATAACTGGAGGATTGGACACAAGCTCCAGCCTGTATTTTCTCTATATTTTCCCTGGCTATTAAAGAAGAAGGATCAAATGTATGAACTGTGGCTGTATCTTGCTAGTACGGAGGTGGAAAAGTTCACTAGTTTTCTAGTGGTGCTAGAAAATCAGCCTTCAGCTGATTTAACTTCCTTACAGATGGAGAAAACCTCTGACTGTCATGAGTCCTGCTTTCTGTGGGAAATGTGTACATGAAGCAGAGTTACATCCATGATTATATTGGCCTTTTGAAAAAAAAAAAAGTTTTCAACTGTCTCAGAGATCTTAATTACTGTCTGATTTTACCATTGCGTGGTATATGATTTAATGTCTTCTTCCCCACTCCTCTACGGTTCTAAGTCTTTACTTTTCCTATGAAGACCTTTGTTTCTTAATAATTTGCAGTCTTTTTCTGATCCATGAATATTGCTGGAATGCCTGCTTTTCCAAACAAAAAAAAAAAATCCACAACCCAAAACGTGGTCCAGTGTTGGGTTACAAGATGCCACCAAATCGGTGTGATGTGACAGACTGACCAACCAAGAGAAATACTGAGTTCTAGTTTGTATGTGTGCCAGTGAACTTGCTTGCTTATACATCAGCATCATGAGTTTGCTCCTGTACTGAACTTACTTACAGATATTCTTTTTTTTTTCCCCCAATACAGGATGAGTGTGGCCAATTCCCTTACAATGCAAATACTCAGGTACACTGGGTATCTTTCCTGGATGGGCGCCAGCGAGTGCTACTTTTCACAGATGATGTTGCTTTAGTTTCTAAAGCACGACAAGCAGAGGAGCTGGAACAACCTGATCAAGAAATAAACTTGTCTATCCATAGTCTTGGACTTTCCCTTGTTAACAATGAAAATAAAAAAGAAATCTCTTACATAGGAATTACTAGGTACTGCACATGGAAGCCTAAATTACTTTCCCTTAGTCAAAAATTGGCAGCATATTATAATTTCAATAATGTAATTGAGTCAAAGGGGACATCTTTCAAATGAAATTAATATAAGTAAACACTTTTCAAGTGAGACGAAGCTTTTTGCCTTTATTCCAACTGTTGTCCCTTTATATTAAAAATGTGAACGGTAGTTGGGGTGGTTCTTTGAGCCTGAAAAATTAGGGTAGTTTGTTTTTAGATGTGAATGCATAAGAAAGGTTTAAGTACTTTTAAGTTGTTAACCTTGTTATTTCTCTTGCAGTTCTGGTGTTGTTTGGGAAATGAAGCCAAAACAAAAGTGGAAGCCATTTAATCAAAAGCAAATAAATGTGCTGGAACAAGCCTATCAAAAATATCTTTCTAAGAGTGCTTTTCAAAGTCCGGGTTGGCATAGACTAGACAGCAATACTGAGGTATGTTTTGAAGTTAGTGTTTTAAATGATTGCAGAACGTGCAACAGTTGAAATAGACTGCTCTCTTGCTAAGCAAAGGTAGGTGTTAAGAGACACTCAAACAAAAAGCAAACGTTTTCTGGAATGGTTTTATGTTTTATATAGGGAAGATGGTTTTTTTTATATTGAGGTAATACTGAGGTGGTTCTTCAGATTTGTGTTATGACACATTTTCCAGACCTGTATTGTGATGAATAATCTCAAAGAAAGTGGTAGAAACAGGCTGCTTGGTATCTATACATTAGTTATGAACCTGTATTTTCGTTCATGTAACTTAAATTCTTGGCAAAAGTCTGTTTTGGCTTCTTATTAAGCTGCGGTTTCCATGTCTTGATATGAGAAAGGAGCCTTTTCAGCTCTTGAAATTAACTCACATAACCCTAGCTCAGTTATATGCATGTCTATATTCCATGCATACATTTAATGCGTTCAAATGGCTAATTAAGGTAGGGTATTTTATAGCATTGTGATCAGGTTTGGTTTTTACCACACTTTTCCATTGGAAAAACATACATAGCCTCAGCTGTGTGAATCCTTATGCTTTTTACATTGTGGTACTGCACTGAAAGTGGTATCAAAAATTTGTACCCATAAGTCATTTCATTTGACTGGGTAAAGTTTCTTGGTTTGCTTTTCATGAGTTAAATACTTGAGGATCAGCATGAGCTGGGAAAGTAGTCAGCTGCAGGTAAATATTGCTAATTATGCCAGTATAATGCATAACTCATGAAAAAATGCCTGCTAAGATGGTAGAGAGGTTCCCACTTTGGGTAACTGAAGCTGCAGTGCAATGTGCTTATCAGGTGAACTTGGGGTTTTTGTTACTTTCCAAGGAGGTAATTAGATTGAGTCATTCAGTGGCCATTTTGTCATGAAATGAGAAAAAATGCAGGGTTTATTTGTTGGTCTCTTTACTTGTATGACAAGAGATTATTTCTCTCATTAAACTGTGTGTTACCTCAGCTTTCTTATCTTACCAGGTGAATTTTAGTAAGTTTCCAATGGAGATGCGTCTCCCAGTCAGGTGCAACATCCGACGCAACTTCCTGTCAGGAATTCAGGTTGAGTTCAAACAGTCGCCTCACCAAAGAAGCTTACGGGCTCAGTTGTATTGGCTGCAGGTACCATCTTTAATCTTCTCTGGTAAACTAGACCAGGTTGCTCCAGGCCCCATCCAGCCTGGCTTTAAACACCACCAGGGAGGAGGTATCCATGGCCTCCAGAGAGATTCAGAGATCTTGCTGCACTTTGGCATCCCCCAGGGGAGGGCACTCAATAAGAAGCCTTTTTCTGACCCTTTTTCCCTGATAGGGAGCTCTTATTTTTGCCTGGAGATAGTTCTCATTATTACAGTCAATGTAATGCAGCACCTGGAGACGCTAAATCTTTGTGAGTGTGAAGTCATGCAAGTGTCCCTTGTGCAGTAATTTCAGTCATCTGACCTTTTATATCTAAGTAGGTAACATGGCAAAGTAATAGATTTTGAAAATATGTTGTTCCTCTTTTCTCCTTTCCCCAAATGGTTGATGTTCTTTTTGAACATGATTTATGAAGTTTCTAAAGAAGTTTCTGAAGCCCTCTAAAATAGATATGATCTTTGATTGTTGTCAAGATACTCCTGTAATTATTCAATTTTGTTTTCAGGTTGACAATCAATTACCAGGATCCATGTTTCCTGTTGTATTTCATCCTGTAGCCCCTCCCAAGTCAGTTGCTTTGGATTCAGGTAGGAGAAAGTCTTTAATAGTGTGAAGTCTAACCAGCCTTGAAAGAAGTAACTTGGCAATTTATGTTTTATATACACTTTTCTTCCTTTTTAGAACCAAAACCCTTTGTTGACATAAGCATCATCACTAGATTCAACGAATACAGCAAAGTGCTGCAATTCAAGTGAGTTTAACAATATGATGTAATACAGTTGTAGAGACTTAACATATTTTTGGAAGTGAATCTTGTTTTCAAGTTCATATTCTATCCAAACACCTCTTGATTTTTGGATTGAATTTTCCAATGTTTCCAATGAGAAACCATCATTCAAAAAAATGTACTTTTTGAAAGTAAGAGCTGACCACGTGAAGGGCCTGTTATGCAAATTCTTCAGTAAGCAGAATTATTTCCCGCTTATACTACATTATCAGAGTTGCATGTCTGCCTGTTTGCTGTGTACTGCTGGCTTTATGTGGTATTCTAACAGACAGCTTATACAGTCACTAATGTAGCCCATTACAGTGTGTTCTATCATGAAATATATGTTCTTTAGTTAATAAGTCTGGCTTCAGTTGTACCTAAAATGGGACAAAAAACCTTATACTGATTGTTTCTAATGCAAGTATCTATACCCAACTAGTATGACTACAATATTTGAGGGTGGTGAACATTAATGAAATAAATATTCACTAATATGACTTTTTGAGTGAGGCAGCTGGATAAGAGGAAGAAGTACATTGTTTAGATGGCACACATGGAATCATTATCACAGGATATCAGGGTTTGGAAGGGACTGAAAGAGATCATCAAGTCCACCCCCCCTGCAAGAGCAGGACCACACAATCTAGCTCAGGTCACACAGGAACGCATCCAGATGGGCCTTGAAAGTCTCCAGAGAAGGGGATTCCACATGGCCTCTCTGGGGAGCCTGTTCCAGTGTTCTGTGACCCTTAGAGCTCCCTCTTGTGTTGAGGTGGAACCTCTTGTGCTGTATGAATATGAGAAGTATTTGGTCATGGTTAATATTTTAGGTGAATTTTGAAAGTGTTAATGTATGAATAACTACAGTAATGTATAGCTCTGTGAGGTTAAGCCTTCTTAAATGTAAATAGTTGATATTGTTGATAGCACTGCATAGGAAAACTAAAGTTATGTAGGATAAGCATGTAATATTTAAATTCAGCTTCTAGAAGTATATACTGTTTGTTTTCTCCATTTTTAGATACTTCATGGTTCTTATTCAGGAAATGGCACTGAAAATTGATCAAGGGTTTCTAGGAGCACTTAGTGAACTTTTCACTCCGTCTTCAGACCCAGAAGCTGAAAGACAAAGGGTAAATATGGGATAACCTCATCTTTGACAGAACAGGGCCTTTATGGTAGCAGTGTTGTGATTTTTCAGTTTAAAGAAGTGAATATTATATTTGAAATCGGTGAATAAAGGGACATGGTAAGATAATTTTCAGTGAAACATAGGTATTTCTGTTACGCATTGCCTGTGAGAATTAGTAATAGACAAGATTAAATAACTAATACTTTGGTATGGATAACTATTTTCTGCTTTTCTAATTGATGACGTAATTGTTCCAGCTGCTACTACAAGTTGTTATAGGTGGTAGATGAAATAAGTTTACAGAGTGGACTTGTAATAGTCTAGTAGCCTACAGTGTCTTTACATAGTGGAAGGAACAGATTTTCATGGCTCTAAAGATTTTGTGAAGAAATACAAAATCACAAAGAACCTAAGAAAATTAGTTTTTTAACCAATTTTTCTTAATGCAGGCTTGATAGCTTAGATGACTGAGGAATTTAAGGGAGTATCAAATAATATAGCATCAAATGGATAAGTCACCCAGGAATTGCCATGTTGGATGATGTTGGTATTTTGTGTTACCCTGCTTTAATGAAATGCGTTAGTACAATTAACTTGTATTTCCAGTTTTGGAGGAGCTGACTATTTAACAAGTTGACTTATTTTAGTACATTTAACTCTGATTATCTCTGCTATTTGTTTATGTGTTCTTGTATATATGTTGTTGTATATCTTGCACATATGTTGATCAGATAAATATCTTTTTTTTTTTTCCCCCCTTTAAATCAGTCTAAATTAATTCAGAAAGATGTGGATGCACTTGACACTGAACTAATGGAGTCTTCCCTAACAGACCTGTCAATGCTCAGCTTCTTTGAGCATTTTCATATTTCTCCAATTAAGGTACGAAATAGAGGTACTCGTCATTAAAACATGTGATATCAGTGGGCTAGGGTAACAGTTTGACTTGATGAGCCTAAAGGTCTTTTCCAGACTAAGCATTTCTATCTCTTACTTTCTTATAGTAAATACATCCTCATCAACCTGAGCAATAGAAGCTTTCGTGCTGGGATTTTTAATGTTCTCTTGAACTTAATACACTGGAAATATACACAGGCCAACTGAAGCAGTTGAAAATTTAACTTCTGCTGGGAATTAAGCTCCACCTATTTTAGCATGTTATTTCTTTGATTTTTTACACTAAAGTTCACAGATACAGAGAGTTAAACTTCTAGGGCAATTTGACGCTTCTCTGTATGGAAATATAAATACACATGTTATCAAAGTAATATCCTTGTGAGTTGAGACATGTTTGTTGCAATTGTATATTCCCTCAAAGTGTGTAAAAATACATTTATCACTCTTTCACCCCTGTTTTTTCACCTGTTCACCACACAGCCTGTCTGGTGTATGCCTCTCTTGTCTTAATTTACCAATTCTGTCTTGACAGCTGCATTTGAGTCTATCTCTGGCTTCTGGTGGAGAAGTGTCAGATAAGGGGGAAGAAATGATAGCCATTCATTCTCTGAATTTGCTTTTGAAAAGTATTGGAGCTACTCTAACAGATATGGATGATCTTATTTTCAAGTAAGCTATTTTTGGGGGGGGGGGTTGGTAGCACTTGTGATAAAGGTACTATACATTTAGTGGAGTCTATGGTAAACTTTGGCTGACTGTAGTATTAATGTATACAGCCTTTGAGGAAAGGGAGGAATGAAGAAAGTAAGGCTTCAGGATGATCTGAAGGGTGAAAAACAGAGTTATTTAGAAGGAGGAAGCATTTCTACAATTAATATGTGATTACTTGTCTTTCAGACTTGCTTTCTTTGAAATTAAATACCAGTTCTACAAGAGAGACCAACTGATGAAGAGAGTTGTTAGACATTATAGTGAACAAGTAAGCTTATTTAGTCAAGTCTTTGTATAAGATTTTGAGTGTCTTGCAGAATACAGAAAATAGGACAGAAAAGGTGGTTTACCTCTAAAAGCTGCTAAATGTGTTTCATGGTACTGAATTAGGAAAAGTAAATAAAGAAGTGTTGTGGAAATGTGTTTTTGGAATTCTAAGTGATTGCTTCTGTTCTTTTTACTTGTATTTTTCTTCACCACAGTATTTCAATAGTGCTATATATATACTGCATCTTTTGCCTGAGTCATTTTTATTCTAGTATGAAAGCTTAAGTAAGGTGTTACAACACTTAAAGTAGTTAATAAAAGACTTACAGCCTTGGGTTCTGATGTGGAACTGTACTACAACAGCTAGTAACACTACCTGTGGTTTTGCTTTTTTTTTCCTCCTCATCATTTAGTTCCTGAAACAGATGTATGTTCTTGTCCTGGGGTTAGATGTTCTTGGAAATCCATTTGGCTTAATCAGGGGTTTGTCTGAGGGAGTTGAAGCTTTCTTCTATGAGCCATTCCAGGTATGATTTCCTGTTGTGCTAGTTTGAGCCTAGCTAGCATGTTTTGGTGAGAAGAACTAGATGATAGGCTGAGAAATGAAAACAATGGTGTCTACTTCCCTCACAGTCTTGCTGAGATGTGTAAAGAAGAAAGGCAAAACAAAGATTAGGTCACTTCTGCTCTGCACTTCGTGCTGGGCTGTCCTCTTCTCCTTGCCTGCTGGGGAGAAGCTGAGGCTGCCGGCTGGACTCCATCTTGCTTTCTAACCTCACTCTCCCTTTGCTTGGCTGCTTTACCTTGCTTTTTTAACCCTCTTGGCCGAACCTCCATTCTTCCTTAGGACTGGGGTAAGGTTGAGAGGGGTAGGGGGAAGGTGAGGGGGTGGTTGAGAGCCCCTCCTGGGGACTCAGGTTTCTGGGAGAGGAATTGTGTTTGTATTACCTTTTTTACCTTGTATATTTCTGTCTCTAACTGTATATACTGTAAATATCTGCTTGTAAATTGTGCCAGCTGTAAATATAAGCTTCATTCAAATTTCCAGAGCCGACTGAGTCTAGTCTGGGTGATTTCTAAAGTGTGGGGGGGCAGGGGATACCCAAACCATCACACCTGTGTATGAACAGTGGCTGATTGAATATACTGGTAAGGTTGTTACAGTACTCTACATTATGATCTGTTAAGATAGCAGTACTTTCATTTCTTTCAAGTTAACATTAAAAATATATTTAGTGTAAAACAGTTGCTAGCTTTCATTGAAAGAGAGACATAAACTGTATGGTTTCTGCTATTCATAATAAGCTTCATTTTTAGGGTGCTGTTCAAGGACCTGAAGAATTTGCTGAAGGCTTTGTAATTGGTGTTAGAAGTCTTCTTGGGCACACAGTGGGTACGTACTATTGGTGGTTAAATACATTAAGTTAGCTCATTGATTGCTTCTGGATTTTCTTATTTTGAAGGGAGAGTTGTATTTTTAAAATATCTACATGGCAATTTTCTGATGAGTATTGTAATTGGTCAGATAATCTCACAAGTATTTGTGATAGAAATCATTCATACCTAACATACCTGAGGCCCTCTAAATGTCTGTTTTGTAGACTGAGCAAGCCAACTGACAAACATTTTATGTGTAACTGAATGTGTAACTTGCAGATAAATAAGGAAAATAACTTTAATGGTCCTAAAATTTCCGGAGAAGCCTAATAAGTGATCTTAGGAACAGCTACGGTTATCTTAGATTTTTGTTTAGCTACGTTACAGTAACTAGGGAAAATAAGATTCCATCCACTATGCTGCATGTGTCCTGAAGTAATAGTTATCTTTTGCAGTGCTTATGGATCTCAACCCAAAATACAGTCTTGCTGTGGGCAATGTTTGGTAGGCTCTCTGTGTAAATTCACAAGAGAAAAACTTCATAGGAAGGGAAATAACTATGAGCTCGTGGCTTCTCAAGTGTTGTCCACTGTTAAATTGCTACAGAGTAACTTTTGCTTTCTGCCCTGTTCCATCAGGTGGTGCAGCAGGGGTGGTGTCCAGGATCACTGGTTCTGTTGGCAAGGGCTTGGCTGCTATTACTATGGATAAAGAATTTCAGCAGAAACGGAGAGAAGAAATGGGTCGGCAGCCAAAAGACTTTGGAGACAGCCTAGCCAAAGGAGGAAAAGGCTTGTTACGGGTACGAATTGGAAGTTGAGTGTGTGACACACTGACTTTTAATCTGTTTAAAATACATGCAAACAAATTTTGTGTCATTTGTATCAGATTATGAACTAAACAGAAGTCAAACAGGCAGTTGGTTTATAGGAGACAGCAGCTTTAGTGTTTGAGGTTGTGGTTTTGGCCAACCTGAGGAATTGAAAGCTAAGCCTTGGATAAGTGTAGTATTTATCTTGTGAATTAGATAAAACCCCATGGTTACTCATCTTCAACAAATGTGTTATCTAATTAAAGTAACTGGGCCCTTTTTAGCTTGCAATCGGTTCTGTGATTAAAGTCAGCTGGCTGTGAATTACTGGCTCTGGATGTTTGCTGCATGGTAGAAATGGCTTGCTTTATGGTGAAGTCTTAGGAAAACAAAGTGGGGTTTTTTTAGCTTAAATGAATGTGAATGTAAAGTAAGTAGAAAGTTCATAAAAAGTACATAATGTTGGAGACTAA
This sequence comes from Tricholaema leucomelas, assembly GCA_013400475.1. Classification (NCBI taxonomy): domain Eukaryota; kingdom Metazoa; phylum Chordata; class Aves; order Piciformes; family Lybiidae; genus Tricholaema lacrymosa; species Tricholaema leucomelas. The sequence goes on along the minus strand of WAAF01007265.1, from coordinate 3,899 downwards.
GATTAAATCTTCTAATGATTTCTATCATTTTCCACTCAAAATAAAAATGGCCACATGTTCCACAGTAACTAATAAATAGTATGGAGTTTTTTCTAGTAGTGTTGGATGAAAGTGTTGAAGTTACTGAGTGGATTTTTAGTGACTTGAAGGCAAAAGAATAAACTACTTGATGTTCAGTTCATCTGGACTACTTTGTACTGGTTGTTCATGACAGGGAATTCTGGCAGTTTCCTCTTAGTAGTACAAGTCCAGTAGTGACTTAGTTATTATGACTGATTACTGTACAAAAGATGCATTCATATTTCTTGCCAGCCTGAAAGTTTCTTCAGTCATTGCAGGTTTTCTCCCTCTCTTCTTTGTTTCAGTTAATTTTTTTTTTGAGGAAATTTAAAGTAAAAAAAGAACCAGAAAATGAAATCCAGCCCAGCCAATACTGAACTGATTGCCCAGGTGGATTGTAGCATTCCTGTTTCTAAGTAGGAACTTAATGATCTTCTTTGTTTTAGGGTGTTGTTGGAGGTGTGACTGGCATAATCACTAAACCTGTAGAAGGTAAGCACCAAGGTTGCACTACACTGCCTAAATGCTTCCCCAGTAATTTATAGTTTATTTTGTAATTTTGAGAACTACAGTCCACAGTGGAAGTGTGAGGAGGAGAGTCTAGTTACCATTTCAGTTATACTGACTTAAGGCTGGTAAGGTGTGAACAGCAGGATGTATGAATGCACAGTGAAGCCATGTGTGAATTTTTCTAAGTGGATTGTATGTAATCAACGACTGTGGCCTTATTCCAGTATGAAACAGTTCTAGTGGAGCCTGGGACAGTAATGGTTTAGCTCTGTGGGTAATGTCTTAAGGCCATTTAAACTATATTTTCTTTTGAAGGAGCTAAAAAAGAAGGTGCAGCTGGATTCTTCAAAGGAATTGGAAAGGGCCTTGTAGGAGTGGTAGCCCGCCCAACGGGTGGCATTGTAGATATGGCAAGCAGTACCTTCCAGGGAATCCAAAGGTAAAGTGGCAAGAAAAAATTCTGAATTACTCTCCATGTGTTGGATAGCAGGTAGTAAAGTGGCACACAATTATTTCTGTTAAATACAATATGCAGTACAGAACATGCAGGGTAGGGAGATGTTCAGTAGCCTGTAATGAATGTCTTTTATGATGATCTCTGGAAGTTTCTGCTTCAGGATACATCTTGCAGTATTGTAGTTCAGGTAGATTATAACTAGTCCGTTTTATCCTTTCACCCCCTCCCTTGCTCAGGGATAAATTAAAAGATCTTGTATGGAATTTACTTTTGAGGTAGGCTGCTGCACTGCTGAATGCAAATATCTAAACATATTTCATTTTACTGTGAAAAATAGACAGAGGTTTTTGGAAAACAGATTGTCAGTTTGAGATTCGGTTAGCAGTGCATGTTAGGAGCAGCTTGGGTTTTAAGGAGACCTTTGCCAACTGTATTGATAAATGTGAGAACCCTCAGTAGATTATCCACCATGGTGACTAAATGTCTCCACGTTGTTCTGTAGCTGTTAACTTGACTAAGGTTACTTTGGATCTTTTACTAGCAGTGTGCCCTTGCTATTGAAATCTGTAGAGTACCTAGGAAGTTAAGTGGGATATGTGGCAAGTGAAAAGGTAATTGAAAAAAAGATTTATTCATGAAAGTCAGAATTGTAGTGAGTTTACCAGAATACTCTTCCACTCTCCATGGCAGGGTGGCAGAATCAACTGAAGAAGTATCTAATCTCCGTCCTCCACGTTTCATTCATGAAGATGGCATCATCCGGCCGTATGACAGGGTGGAAGCTGAGGGTTACGATTTATTTGAGGTATGGTTTCCATTGTAAATGAAATGAAAATTCTCTGACCTGCAGGATTTACGTAAAGGATTATGTTACCAAAAACATTCTGGGGATCTGTAGTCATCATTACCTCTAGTAGAAACTTGCCTCAGCCTATTTTGTAAGGCAAACCAGTGTGGCAGAGAAGACCCTCTGCTGGTAAAGTGAATGTAGAAAGGAAACTGCAGCATTGCTCTTAAATGATCTTCTACAAGTTATGTTCTGTAGTTGCTGTTGTAATGCCACTGGAAAGAGGTGTAGGATTAGGGTTTGAATATGTAGGGGAAAAAAAAAAAATCAGTAGTCGGTTCTAATGTTTTGCTTAATAACAAAGCTGAGACTGGTTTACGAAGTAAGCAACTTGGGAAATTACCTTGAGTTTCGGGTGATAAGAGCAGTAGAAAAACTGGAATAAACCCTCAAAATACCACCTTTTGGTATTTCCTGATGTTTTTTAATAAGAGTATGTTGTAGCATTGTGTGGACTGGTATCCTGTCTCTACATATGGATATGGCAAATGTGAAAGATAAACAGTTGGTTTTAAGTATTAGATAATTGGAACAAAGCTAATTTGTATTTCAACTTGCAGCTTCTTAAAACTTAGCTTGAAATTCTTTTTTTCTGTTGCTAAAATAACTGTCTACAAGCTAGATGTTCTTTTAATCTTTATTTCTTCTCTGTTTCTAATGTTTCTCTTCTTTCTCTTTCTCCTGGCATACGCAGGAAGAATTGGAATAACAGAGTAAACATTTTCCATGTTACTTCTACATTTTCATCGCGGTCTTTTATCTGCTTGAAGTATTTAGATTAAGGGCATGATTGCATTTAACATGTCCTGTCTCCTGCATTGCTATCTTCTCTGTGTCCCAGTTAATAAAACAGTGTTTCATGTTGTCCAGGCTCAGAAAGCAAGGTTGAATAATCATCTTCAGATGAGTAAGACTGAAGTGACAGGGAAAGTTTTCTTCCTGTATGTTAATTTTTCTAAGGATGCGTAACTCTTTCTGCATAGTAAGAACAGAAGGCACTCGGGGCGGGGAAAAAAAAAAAGTGGTAGGGTAGATGCTGAATTGATTTGTTTATTGGCATTCTCTTAGAATGTGGCTTGGGTCAAGAGAGAAAGCAACATTTTAACACTTGTGCAAAATTTGAAGTAGTCATATTGAATGAAATTCTATGAAAACACTGGAAATTTGATGATATGGAAATACTGTTTCAGTATTAATGCTAAGATTACTTTGTGGTTTCTGTAATATGCCATAGGCCTGCTGTATGTGCATCTGATGAACCACTATCACTTCAAGTCACTACTATTATTTCTTTATGAAATTTTAATAGTTAAAAAATACAGCCAGCTCAGTTGACTCTGGTTTAAATCAGAGAATTTTCTGTAGCTTTGGTGTTCAACATACTTAAATGTAAACTTTCAGCTATTAACATGATTTTACATATGCATATATACAAATAAAAAGATATACTTCTAAATTTTTTTAAAGTGATGCCATGAATTTAATTCCTAATGCAACATCTCATAAATGAAGGGGGTTGAGTTGAAGCTATTCTCAGCTAATTGTTTGCCTATTATACATTAAAAAGAAAAATGTAGCAGAGACATCTCTCTGCTGTTGCCTCTTCAGAATTTACTGGACAGTAATCAGCTTTTTTTTTAACAATTTAAATTTAGAACATTTAGTGTTTTGTTTGTTTTTTTGGTTTTGTTTTAGCTTTGCTATGTGTTGTTTTTTTTTTTTCCTTTGATTTTACTCCTTGCACTACATTTTTCCATCTATCAGGGAAAGGCAGCACTTGGAGAACTGGACATTTTGCATTTCCTGCACATGTTTTTTTTTCTTAGATCTAAATGGTGTAGTTTGGAAATGTATACCAACAAAAAAAAAGAATGCTCTTTATTTGCCTAGATACAGATCCTCCTTTTCAGAAGTCAATTGAATGCAGGTTTGTTCTGGGGGGTTTAGGTTGTATGTTTGGTTTGTTGGAGTGCTTGGTGGTTTTTTGGTGGTTATTTGTTTTGGTTTCTCTTTTTTGGATTTGGA
>WAAF01007264.1:426545-442415 GCA_013400475.1 Tricholaema leucomelas | reverse complement strand
AGGCTGAGCCATTGAGTTTACTTACAGGTGAGTCAGGCTGGCTGAGAGAAAAGGCAGTCCAGATGCTTGTCCCCTGCTCTCTGTCAGAGGCCATCCGAGGATCGTTAAGGCCTATTGAGCCTGCATAAAGGGTGCTTAAGGTGGAAGCCGTCCTAAGCGGAGACAGCTCTGTCCCTCAGGAGCTTGTCCTTCGGAGCGCCAGGGGCTCCTTCTGCAGAACCTATCCAGACGGGGGAGAACTCTAAGGCGGGGGACCCCAAGGCGGGAAGTCCCCCCAGTATTTATACTCTTCCTAGACAAAAAGCCAAGTTACCACTGCCTGGGCAAAGACCACAGCCAATCCCCAGCCCAATTCCAGCGCAGGCACTGCAGGGGACACCCCTGGTGCCGGAAGGGTCGCTTGCTCCCCCCCCCCACCCTCGCCTTCACGCCTGCGGGCCGGGGGCGGGGGGTGGGGGGGACGACGGGGACAGGTCTGTTCGCGCCTTTTCCTCTCCCATTCAAACCACAGAGGGAGAGGAGTTGTGGGGGTATACGGGAGTCCAGGACAGCTGGGAAGGGGAAGAGCAGGGTACACAGATGGAAGCCATGGCAGGCAGGAGCCCAGCGTCTCACGCTGCCTGTCTCCTCACGGGAGGCGGCTCTAGGCTGAGCTTCTTTTACCCTCTACACAGCCCTCCATGGGGTCTAGGCACTCGGTAGCACAACAGCAATTTTCTGTTAGTACAAGTGGCTGCTTTTTGTTCTTCAGTTTCATTTCTGGTGCCTGGCTGGACTTTGAACCATGGAAAAGTTAATCGTTATGCAAGCACCATGGTGGTGATTTCTTCCTGGATTCCAACTCCATCTTCACCTCACCACACCTAGAGATGAGCTTCGATGTTCACCATGACAGCACGGCCCAGTATGTTGCTGGCTGGAGTCCAGCGTCGCCTCCTGTTTGCGGACCCACTGAACTAGCCTGTCATTGCAAGCCACTTCATCGGGATGGACCTGAAAAGCTGCCAGCTGCTTTGTGGATTAAATGAGTAAAAGAAGAAAAGAATTATTGTTCCAGTTGTCTCTCTAGATTTGAATGCTGGTGTTAGCTTTGCACAGGTAGCCTTGGCCTTTTGGTTTCCTGGAACTGGATGAGATTGGGTCCAATCTTTTGCCTTTCAGACTAGGTTCAATGAAATATTTAAGAAGGTCTTCTGACAGGCTTGTGGTTTGCCCTATTGATCTCGGTGAGCTTCAAGTGCTTTTGAGCTTCCTTGGACGTTTTGAAAGCACCAGCCCTGAAATATCATGAAACCAAGGATAAACCTTCTCATAGTTTGGCAAACATTTTTGTTTCTACACTTGTGGGTATCTTTAGGCCCAGCCCTCTCCTCCTTTTTCCTCCAAACTTTAGGCCTGAATTTCACAAATATCTTTCTGTCTTTAAGAGGCCAAAGCAAAATCTGTGAAGTCAAGCACCCTGGCATCAAAACTGCAGGCAGTAATGGAAGAAAGGCAGTTTCTCTAGTCGACTTGTTTGATGCTATTCCTGCTCATTTTTGCCACCCATGCTGTCTCCAGAGAAAAGCAGGCCCTGAGAAGGCTGCCTAGGATGAAACAAAGGTAAGAACATGGGGAAAGGACATCATAGAATCACAGAATCATAGAACCAGTCAGGGTTGGAAGGGACCACAAGGATCATATAGTTCCAACCCCCTGCCGTGGGCAGGGACACCCTACCCTAGAGCAGGCTGCCCAGAGCCTCATCCAGCCTGGCCTTAAACACCTCCAGGGACGGGGCCTCAACCACCTCCCTGGGCAACCCATTCCAGGCTCTAACCATTCTCATGCTCAACAACTTCCTCCTCAGATCCATTCTGAATCTCCCCACCTCCAGCTTTGCTCCATGCATCCATTAGGGCAAGTCTGTTCCACGGATGTTATCCATCAGCACTCCCAGGTCCCTCTCCACAGGACTGCTCTCCAGCAGATCACCTCCCAGCCTGTACTGGTGCACAAGGACTCTGCATTTGTCCCTGTTGAACCTCATTTGGTTCCTCTGTGCCCAGCCCTCAGTCTGTCCAGCTCTTGCTGAATAGCCACACAGCCTTCAGCTGTATCAGCCAAGCCTCCCAATTTGGTATCATCAGCAAACTTGCTGAGCAGACTCTGTCTGTCCCCTCATCAGTGTCACTGATGAAGATGTTGAACAGCACTGGACCCAGCACTGATCCCCGGGGGACTCCACTGGTTACAGCTCTCCAGCTGCACCTGGCACCACTGATCACTGCTCTTTGAACTCTATCTTGTAACCAGTTCCTAATCCACCTCACTGTCTGCTCTTCCATCCCACACTTCCTAAGCTTGCTCACTGGGATGCCATGGGAGATGGTCATGGGAATTCCTTTCCCAGTATAATAATATGCTAAACTCCAGTGGGTACCTACAAAAAAGAGATGATCGCAGTCTGGGTGTGTAGCTTAGGCTCAATTCTTGGGTGGATGCTGTTTAGTATTCTGAGAAATGATGTAGCAGAAGCCATAAAATCATGACTGATGAGGTGTGCCAGTGGCAAAGATTTATGGCTATATTAGATAGGGAACAGTGATAGAGGGATCTGTAGTGCTGGTAATATGCACGCACATTGACTTAAGGGAAGTACACAGCCGTACTTCTGTTACCCAAATGCAGGCTATACTTAAGGGAAAGTGGCAAGGCAAAAGCAGTTTTCCAAAAGATTGAGTCTTCACAGTGTGCAAGCAGCAGGCTTCCATATCATAAACAGAAGGGCTGATCTGATTTTGAGGGAGTAAATGCTGAGTGAGCTATGCTAGCTATAGTCAGCCAAGCGGTTTTGCACATTTGGAGTGAGTTATTTTAGTCCAGAGTCAAATGTTTAAGAAACCTGCTGAAAATGTCAAAATTATGTGGAAGAAAACAGGTAGAAAGAGCTTAGAATATTGAAAACCATTGTATCATTGTTTATATAATGTACAGAAATGCATTTAAATGTCATAATGCCTACAGAGGGTGAGGCTAAAGAAAAGGAAGTAGAAAAGGTAGCTTTAAACTCTGTCATCATGAAATGACAAGGTCCTAGGTTCTACACACTGTGAAAGGGTGAGAGGTTTCTTTGGCTTGATTTTTTTTTTTAGCATACTTCTTTATGTAATGGAATATTTTTTTTCTGTGTTGCAATTTCCTCTCTTGCTAGAGCATGCCAAAAAGAGAAACACTTCCTCAGGTCCACAATGATAAAGTTTCCAGTGAGGGTGGGACTCATTAGCTCTGCTGCCTCATGGCATTGCCAGCAGTTTTTGTTCATTCCTCACACTTTGACTATTTCAGTATTTGCTGATGATCTATTTGCTCTGGCACTGCTTTTTGCAATTTACAATTGGCCCAGAGCTTGCTGCATGCACTTAATGCAGCCAGAACAGGAAATTCAGTTACAGGATCTGACCCAGCTGCATTCTGGCCTGGAGCCTGATTCTTCATGAAGCTGAACAGAAAGTGTTTAAAAGCTTTTTTGATAAATGCATTTATCCCCAGGTAAATTATAAGTCCATGGGGTTTGATTTGATTTAGTTTAAGGGAGAGAGTTCCAGCCTCTAATGAAGAAAAAATCACTACAATTTTGAAATGCAGACCAAATAGAATTTGTGTTTCACTTGGAGGGTGTTTCCTTTAAATGACCAGAGTTCTGCTTGGAGTACACCACAAAAACCAAACCTGAGGCTCATAGTCCTACAGGAAATGCCACAAACTCCTCAGTTTGGCTGCATCATTAGTAACTGCAGACAGCAGCAGAGCTCTGTTTTTAATTACCCAGATTCTCAAAAGGGAGTAGTTATTCTGACTACCTCCACTTCAGGATGTTCCTGATGGCTTATGAAAACCAAGATAGGGTAGGGTGTCCCTGCCCATGGCAGGGAGGTTGAAACTAGATGATCCTTGTGGTCCCTTTCAACTCTGACTGATTCTATTCTAAGATTGTTCAGGGTAATTTTCATATGGGAAGGGGAAATGAAGTGTCCTGAATGCCCACCTTTGAAAGTGGGAGGCTTTCAATTCCTACCAGGTATGTGTTGGTCTTTTAGGCAGCCTTTGACTAGGGACTACAAAAGGTTGCCTTTTAAATATTTGACCATACATAGAAGTGTTTTAACTCTTCCCAGGTAATCTCTGGTGCTTTGAAGGCACTGAAGGGTCCAAACTATTGTAACAGAAGTCTCAGCTCTGGAAGCTGTACATAATCTCATTTTAACGTAAAGACTCTTGTGAGTCACAGCAATTTGCACCATGAGATGAATCAATGGCAGCTGAAAATCTCTGTGTTGCACTTCATTGTGTAGACTTGTCCTGAGTCATGTTCTTTAACTGCCTCAGATTGCAGCTGTAGAAAGTACAAAGATGAAAGGAATCCTCTCCACAGTAGCATGACTATCTGAAATAATGTCCTTTGACATGGGATGACTGAGAGCATGGCACAAATGAAAGTTTAAGTGGTGGCTCTCAGGTTAGGGGAGAAGAGTAGGAGCTGAATATGGGTCCTGGAGTCATCCAAATTGGAAAGTGATGGCTAGAGCACTTTAGGCAGCTTAAAAATATTTCAACATTTCCAGGTATGCCAAGATAGGCCACTGAGCATGGGAGCATCCCAAATCATTCTCACTTCCTGAAAACTGTGGGTATAAACAAGTCTCATTATGGGAGAGACATACCCTGAGGGCCATAGGTATGAAAGACAGTGTATGAAAGATTCTGTAAGAATGCAGAAAGAATCTAGGGGGGGGGAAAAACCTATCTAGGAAATTTCTCTCCAGTTTCTGAAGGAGTTTCAAACTTCTTCGGTGTTGGGTTGGGGTCTTTTTTTTTCATCTCTTTATATCAAGATTTTTTGAGTGACTTCTGTGGTGATGGATGACACTGAACAATTAAATCTATTTCTCTAATATTCTTGCAATTAATGCTAAAGAAGCATCCTAATTTTTTTATCCAGCTATTGCCAACAAGAAAGTTCAATCTCTCTCAGACTAAACCAAGTTGATAGTGAAATAATTGCAACTAGATATTTCCTTCTGTTAGCTCTTCAACTTTTCAACACATGTCCATTTACAGGAGACTAACTTGAAAATTTGTTTTCAGTTAGATACCAGACAGAAGATTTGGGGTTAAATCCTGGCTCTTCCAGACTACTCTCATAGTAATGGGTGAAAGTTCTAGTCAACATCCAGATTTTGACTTGGTCACACTAATTCTGATGCAAAGAAATTCAAAGAAGCTCAACAATGGAGAGCCAGACTGGCTGTGCAATCACCAGTGCCAGCCTAGAAGCAATCTAGCCATAGTCACAGAGCACAGATATGGTAAGTCACCACAGGAGGTGTGCTAACTCAAGGTCACAGAGTGCTGCCCTTGCCTGTCCCAGTGGTGATTGTTAGCACCACCAAGCACTGTCAGCTGCTTGAGAACCCTAAGCAGCAGTGTACAGTTTGGAGGTACATCTTATCCATTTTTTGTCTCCAGCACAGAAACAAAAATCCTTCCTTTCTCTCATCTTCACCTGTTAGGGCTGCAAGGTCTTTCAGGCACTACCCATCTGTCAAAGTACTTCTGTACTGCACCTTTCTGACATGAAGCCTGATCTCAGCAGAGGTAGAGAGAGGCCATAAAGCCTTGCCCAACAAATGCAGTTTTGCTGCAGGCTCAATAAAATGTACTGGTTTCCCATTTGCTAGCTTTTCGCTCACTAGCTTTGACCTAAGAAGCCTTTAAGACCTGACCAATTCTGCCTCACAGAGCCCCTCTCTGCCAATTATATCATTGCAGTAGAGACCAAACAGTGTCTGCACTAGACCTGCCCATTGGGCAAATGGAAGAATTACTAAGAGCCTTGCCTTTGACTATCAAATCTTCCCAAACTTCAAGAACACCGTAGACCAGCAGGACTATAAACAGGAATTATATCTTGGATGAGACTTCTGTCTGAGGGTGTGGAAGAGCAGAGGTCATTGGGTGTACTGAGCTTATTTTTGCAGCAAATAAATGTTAATAAGTTTGGTTTATCCTGTCAGCGAACATGAAGGTGTTCAACCCACAGGATGAGTCAAAAAGGTTTTACTGCCTATCAAAAAGTTATGCAAAGAGGAGGAGGAGATGACAAAGCTCATTTCCTAAAGATGAGGAAGGCACTCAGTGCTTGCAGCTAAAGGGGCTGCCAGCTTCCACAAATTCCTCTCTTCCCTGGAGATGGCCAAAAGCAAAGAGCAGGAATGCACAGCAGAAAGAGCATTCCTTTCCTAAAGCAAGGGTGCCAGATGAGGCAGGCAGGAACTGGTTGCTATTGTAGGGCAGAGAACTGCAGCTCTGGTATGGGTGCATTTCCATTCTGACAGCAGCATGACTGGTGAGGAGGCTCTTGGATGTAAGGATTCTTCTCTGGAGACTTTCAAAACCTGCCTGGACGCATTCCTATGTGAATTACTGTGGGGGGATCCTGCTTTGGCTGGGAGGTTGGACTGGATGATCTCTGGAGGTCCCTTCCAACCTCTAAGGTTCTGTGATTCCCCATGTGGCAGCTCCTGAGAGAATTCTGCTGTCTATTCAGAAACTACAGACCTTGCCATCTGGCTGCAAATCTATAAATCAAGGCACATATCAGTGTGATTTCTGTTGTCTGACGCTTATCACTCCGCAGCAGTTTTGCTTTTGCTTCATCCACAACATTCTAAAAAGATCTAAAAGCTTTACATCTTTGGGCTTCATTAAGTTGGTCTCTGTTCAGACAGACTGGACAGAAGACTCACGTTAAACAAATCAGAAGGAATGTCTGAGTGCACCCAACTGAAACAGATTTGTTTTCAAAGTATAAAAGAAGAGTTTTATCCCTCCTGGCACATATATCTCAGAAGTGTTATGCTGCAGGAACTCTTATTTTAAGGCTTCTTTGTAGCAGTAGCTGAAAAACAAGGGATGCTTGTTAGAATGTATTTTTCTCTCAAAGAAAGTTGTAGCCATAAGATGATGGTTGCTGAAACCTTTCATAGAAGATACAGATGGGTAGTGAGGCAATGTTCAATCTCTTGAATCCCTAGTGGGAGACATCAGCTCTCTCAAATAACCTCTGCTCTACAGTCCTCCAATTATATGACTGTTATGTAACAACAAGATAGCAAAAGCAAGCTACTATTTCAGTGTGGCATGTAGCCATGCCAGCCTCAACCAGACCTGCTGATACTGCAGTACAGGTGCATGATGGCAGATAGCTTCCTCCACATCACTGTGGAGGGTAAAAGTCCAACGAGATTCATTCATCACCACAGAAAAATGTCAAGGCACTGACCCAGCAATCTCCTCTGCATCCACAGGTGAAGTCTCATGGTAACCATGATGAATCCCCAGTAAAGAGATCTGTGATGTCAGACCACTTCCAACTAGGCTGGGCTCTCCCCACATCCCCTAATTGAAACAGTGGGAATCACTCTTTAAAGTGCTGCTGAGAGGGATAGTAAAAGAAAAAGGTCCAAACTTTTGCCATGTTCTGTGGCAGGCCAACATGTTTTCCAACAGCTCAAACACGCACAAGTGCTCAGGGCCCACTTGTGGAAGATGATTCACCAGGTACAGGTGAATTTCTGTTTGTCTCAGACCACAACAAAGCACATTCATTACCCAAAAGATCCTGTTGCTGTTTCTCTTTCTGGCTGCAATTTTACACAAATCAAAGATTTTTCCCTTCACTGCAGCTCATTTAGCCAAGCTACATTTAATGTTCATGTGCAGACTTGTTTGCTCTTTGACATCTGTGATTTTAATTTATGAAGGACTGGTGAAGTGATTAGCTATATTCAGCAGCAATCAAATCACTGATCTTGCTGAGTTGCACTGGGAGGTGCTAGTGTGTAATCTCTTAACTGGGCTGAGACAAGTCAAATGGCAAACAGCAGGGGCTATAGGACTGCCATTAGAAATAGTCAGCTCCAGAATTCATAGGCTCTGAAAGGCCACTCAGAACAACAAAACCACAAAGTGTCTTTCTGGATTCTAACATGTGCATTCTTTCTGATCCATAGGATGCAGAGAGCAACAATATTTTCTCCTTCAGACAGAAACCTTTGCTGTGTCTCTGCTACTTGTAATTGCCCAGCATCCTCTTATCCAGAAATGTGCCATTGTGGCCAAGAAGGCCAATGGAATCCTGGAGTGCATTAAGAGAGATCGAGGGAGGTTCTCCTCCCCCTCTACTCTGCCCTGGTGAGACCTCACTTGGAATATTGTGTTCAGTTTTGGGCTCCCCAGTTCAGGACGGACAGAGATCTACTGGAAAGAGTCCAAGGGAGGGCTATGAAGATGATGAAGGGGTTGGAGCACTGCCCTATGAGAGGCTGAGTGACCTGGATCTTTTAGATCTGGTGAAGAGAAGACTTAGAGGGGATCTAAACAATATTGATAAATATCTGTGGGCTGGGGGTCAAGAGGGAGGGCACGAAATCTTCTCAGTTGTGCCCTGTGATAGGACAAGGGATAATGGATATAAACTACAGCACTTCCTCAACATGAGGAAGAACTTCTTTACTGTAAAGGTCATGGGGCACTGAACAGGCTCCCCAGAGAGGTTGTGGACTCTCCTTCACTGGAGACTTTCCATCCCTGTCTGGATGTGGTCCTGTGTGACCTGTGCTAAATTCTATGGTCTTGCTTGGGAACAGGGGCTGGACTCAATGATCTATAGAGGTTCTTTCCAACCCCTAATATCTTGTGATCCTGTAATCCAGTGCCCCTGCTGGCAGTGGTAGTGGTGGTGTTTTGTTAGGCAGGTTTCATGGCTACTGTTTGCCCAGAGAGATGCATGTTTTCGTTTAGGGTAAGACTTCATCTGTGAGGATTACTTTACAGATCTGTGATCCTACTAGGTAGATCAGTTCTTAGTTCACACACACACATTTCCAGATTAATGATTTTGCTTCCCTGATCAGCTCTTAGTGCCTTAGTCCCCTAGTGAAATAATGCCTGTTTTGTCCGAGGTTCTGGCACTACTCTTTCCTGCCACAGTTCAGCACACACACCTTGCGTACTGTGTCCAGTTCTGGGCTCCTCAATTCAAGAGAGATGTTGAGGTACTGGAATGTGTCCAGAGGAGGGCGATGAATCTGGTGAGGGGCCTGGAGGACAGCTCTGTGAGGAGAGGCTGAGGGAGCTGGGGGTGTGCAGCCTGGAGAAGAGGATGCTCAGGGGTGACCTCATTGCTGTCTACAACTGCCTGGAGGGAGGCTGTAGCTAGGTGGGGGTTGGTCTCTTCTGCCAGGCAACCAGCAACAGAACAAGAGGACACCGTTTCAGGTTGTGCCAGGGGAGGTCTAGGCTGGATGTTAGGAGGAAGTTCTTGCCAGAGAGAGTGATTGGCATTGGAATGGGCTGCACAGGGAGGTGGTGGAGTCACTGTCCCTGGAGGTGTTCAAGAAAAGCATGGCTGAGACGCTTAGTGCCATGATCTGGTTGATTGGCTAGGGCTGGGTGCTAGGTTGGACTGGATGAGCTTGGAGGTCTCTTCCAACCTGGCTGATTCTATGATTCTATGAATGTGTCTCACCTTTGATTTAGCCTGTGAGCAGTTAGGACCTATATAAAAATGTCAGTATCAGACCAATGGCTGGAGGCAGAGTTTCAGTGTAGCAGCTTTCTGCTTCTTACCCTCCTTCACCAGCCCTTACCCCTAACATTTTGCTTATTATACTGAGAACTTGCAAGTTCAAGCAAACTTGTGAATCACAACTCTGTTTACCTTGAAGCACAGAATTGTTACTAAGCTACTGTATAGCTTCATCTTCATGCCTGTGATAACATACTGACATTTCCACTAGCTGTGAAGTCAGCTTATTCAACCACAGCTACAGATACATCTAAATAATAAAAAAAGAATATGCACCAGGAAATTAAAGGCACTTTATTAGAGCAAAACCACATCTGAGCTGAGCCTAGTGATAAAAAGGTGTTTTATTGGCTCTTTTCTAAATCACAGGCTCCAAGATGCAGCCTCCAGTAAACCACCCTAGGATGCACGCTGACTGCTCTGATGCATTCATGAGAAACAAGCAGAGCACAGAAACTTGGAATGCAAATCAGACACATCAGAACAGCTTGAATGTTTTTGCAGCCAAGACTGGTGGTTCATGCAAGGTAAAGTATTTGTAGAATGCTATCAAGAATTCAGAAGCAGGTTTTAGATGCCTATTGCTACAATTTGGGTTACTTTTCAGCAACAGAAAAAGAACACAGATCCGAAGGAAGCCCCAAAGTCACAAAAAAAACCAGTCTCTTTGCAATCACAGCAACCAGGCAACCATGGAGATAGACAGTCTCTGAGTCTGTCTCTGTCAGGAAACAGAGAAGACAAGGAATCACTCTTCTGTGAAAGAGAAACCTCACTCAACAGAGTCTGTCTCCTCTGACTTGGGCACTGGGCACCTGCTGGGTTGTTAAGAGAATGCCATAGTACTTTGTTGCCATTTTTTGTCACCAGTACTGATTGTGAGGAAGAAGCAAGAGCTCCTTCCTTGGGAAGGGGAAGGTAAAACCTTCCACGAGTATCTTCAGTGTATGGAAGTGTTTATCTTCTGGTGAAAAACATTGTTGTTTTTTTTTTCATCCAAAGTCCACAAGAGAAACCATTATTTTGTGCCTGGGCAATGGTCAGCTTTCCCTTCTTAAGGGAAGGTCAGTTTTTCAGAGGAAAAAAAAACCTTGTTCGTGACAAATTCTGAAAGCAATTTATGTGGAAAAAGGCAGGGAAGTGGTCTTATTACAGGCTCACAGGATGTCAGGGGTGGGAAGGGACCCAAAGATATCATCAAGTCCAATCCCCCTGCCAGAGCAGGACAATTCTATCTAACACAGATCACAGAGGAACACATACAGACAGGCCTTGAAAGTCTCCAGAGAGGGACACTCCATAACCTCTCTGGGGAGCCTGTTCCAGTGCTCTGTGACCCTTACAGTAAAGAAGTTTCCCCTTGCGTTGAGGTGGAACCTCCTGTGCTGCAGTTTACATCCATTGCTCCTTTTCCCATACCGGGGAGCAACTGAGCAGAGCCTGTCGTCCTGTCTCCCCCCGACCCCCAGCTCTCAGATATTTGTAAGCATCTATTAAGTACCCTCTCAGACTTCTCTTCTGTAGACTAAACAGTCCCAGGTCCCTCAGTCTCTCCTCATCAGGCAGTGCTCCAGTCTGCTAATCATTCTCATAGCCCTCCGCTGGGCCTTCTCCAGCAGATCCTTATTCCTTAGCTCTAACAAATCACAGTGAGGTGATTTCTTCTAGTGTTGTACAAGGAATAGGAAAACATCTATCAGGCCTTACAGCAGAGTGGTGCTTGTCTTGTTTCCAACAGTTTCGACACTGAATCTCCTGTCACAAGACATAATGTCACACGGTATATGGTCACTTCTTCCCAGCAATATCCTACAGGCATGCAAGGTACAAGTGGCTAATGATTCTACTCAGTGCTCTGGCAAATAAGTGCTCATCTCAGAAGGGCTCATGTTAATTTTTCTTTTGGATTTTTCTAGTGAAGTAAATGAATTTACATTTTTCACTCAGCACCTGCTTGAGATTTTGCCTGTCCTTCCTGTGTTGCTGTGGCAGGACCTGCCACAGCCAGGACCAGGACCACAGTCTTGCCATGCAGCTGAGAGCAGCAGTGCCCCCCAAAGCCACTGGTGCAAATGGCACCTGCAGATGAGCCAGCATGAACTGCTTCACAGAATTATTGAGGCTAGAATAGACCTTTGAGATCATCGAGTCCAGCCTATGACCTAACACCACCACATGGACTATGTCACTAAGTGCCACATCCAATCTTTTCTTAAACGGTTCCAGTAATGGTGACTCCACCACCTCCCTGGGCAGTCCATTCCAGTGTCTTAATTACCCTTTCCACAAGGAAGTGCTTTCTAACATCCAACCTAAGCCTTCCCTGGCACAGCTTCAGGCCATGCCCTCTTGTCTTGGCACAAGTTGCCTGAGAGCAGAGCCTGACCCCCACCTTACTACAACTTCTCTTCAGGTAGTTGTAGAGTGTGATAAGATCCCACCTGAGTCTCCTCTTCTCCAGACTCCACAGCAATCTTGGTGATGGTTGTGACCACGGTGAACACAGGATGGTGATCTGGCTGTTTAGTCAGAAACCACCCTGAGCACCCTGAGCCTTGAATACCAGTGAAGTAGCCCCAAACTGTAGAAGTTAAAGATTCAGAATACATTTGTCAGCATCAATACACTGCATCCAGTTCTGCAGGAGTTGGTTTTGGCATTCTGCCTCCTTCCTTGTTCCAAACCCCTGGCAGCAGGCTGCTTGGCCTGCTTGAAGAAGAATTTGCTTATGGCCTGCCAGCCAAAGCTTCTGCTACTCTGCCTGACTGCACAATGTGCGTGTGAGTGTGTGTGTGTCATGACAAGCTTACTTCAAGAGAAACTCTACTGAAGTCAAGAGAGTTGTACTAAGAACGCATCCAGCCCATCATTAGGCTTTTTTCAGGGTGAATTAACTGATTATGCAAGCAGGCACAGGTCCCACTGTGGTTGGCAGGAGTCATTTAAGAGACTCAGGCTGGCCTCTTCTGGGCTGCCCTGCTCTGGGACCAGCCAAATCCTTCAGTGCTTCTCACATTCCTCTGCAAAGGTTGATATCATTAAGGACCAATACCACAAGTACTTGTAGCAGTGGAGAAAGTTTCAGAAATCCAAGAGGAATCACAGAATCAGTCAAGGTTGAAAGGGACCACAAGGATCATCTAGTTCCAAACCCCCTGCCCTGGGCAGGGACACCCTACCCTAGATCAGGCTGGTCAGAGCCTCATCCAGCCTGGTCTTAAACACCTCCAGGGATGGGGCCTCAACCACCTCCCTGGGCAACCCATTCCAGGCTCTCACCACTCTCGTGCTCAACAACTTCCTCCTCACATCCAGTCTGAACCTACCCAGCTCCAGCTTCACTCCATTCCCCCCAGTCCTGTCACTCCCTGATATCCTGAAAAGTCCTTCCCCAGCTTTTTTGTAGGCCCCCTTCAGATATGAAAGGCCACAGTAAGGTCACCTGGGAGCCTCCTCTTCTCCAGACTGAACAACCCCAACTCTTTCAGTCTGTGCTCATACCTGTCACTGATCAGATACTATTCTCTTGGTACTGAAAAAAGTGTGGGGGAAACTCGTTTTGGGACATCCAAGTGCAGTTATCACAATCAAGTTACTACTGCTGCTATCATAACGGTGCTCTGTTTTGACACTGATCCTATCTCAGAAGCATCCAGCTGATTTACTTATCTCAGATTGCCTTCTATGACAGTCTGGCTGGCATTCATTGCCTTCCCTTCCCACTCTTCTCACTGCCTCCCACTGGGACAGCTTCTGCAGCTCCGTGCTGAGCTCGCAGCATGGAGATCAGAACACATGAAGCTGAACATGGAGGCTAGAGTCTGGTGAAATCTGATTTTAAAGAAATAAGTCAATTAATTAAAATAGCACAGACACTTCTCCAAACATTACATTGTTTGTGGTAGCCATTTTTAGAGGAGAAACCTCAAGTTTTCCGAGAGACTTTCTGCTAAGTTTTTAGGCTGCTGCATTGTGCAGACATAGAAATCACTGATGCAAAATTGATGCTCAAAGTACTTCATGATGACCTCAGCAGTATCACAGTTCATTTTGGTTTGTTTTTTTTTTCAAACTGTCTCCCAGGAGTCTCTTTTTTGTTAAGCTTTCCCTCTGATTTCCTTCTCTTTTGCAAAACACTGTCTGCAGCCATATCTTCAGAAGAACCAACTTCATTGTGGGATCTCTGTTGCCTGCTGTACACAAGCACAACTGCACTGCCTCCCCTGCAGCAGCAGCAATCAGCTCCAGGCAAATGTCTGGACAGGCATGGTAAAAATGGTATGACCACTGGAATGGCATTTACCCAGACTCCAGCCATAAATTTGGCCTTAGTGGGGCTTTTTTGTGATGGTGACCATGACATTTTGCTGAAACTCAGTAATGCAAGGGGAGACTTCTGTCCTTTGATAATAATAAGCCTGAAATACGGGCCACAAAATGCTTTAAAAAAGCCCTTCCTGCTTTAAACACCTAAAGGACTCCTTATGCACACACTGGATAGAAACCTTGTTCAGAGGTTGTGCAAGCCTTTGTCTTGCAGGCAAGATCACTTCTTGGCTTGCAGGCAAGATCACTTCTTGGCAGTAGCATCTCTGCAACAGAACCTCTGCAGTTAAACAGGGCTGTCATTGTATAGAATCATAGAACCAACCAGGTTGGAACAGTCCAACCTAGCACCCAGCCCTGACCAATCTAGACCATGGCACTAAGTGCCTCATCCAGTCTTTTCCTGAACACCCCCAAGGACGGTGACTCCACCACCTCCCTGGGCAGCCCATTCCAATGCCAATCACTCTCTCTGTCAACAACTTCCTCCTAACATCCAGCCTATACTTCCCCTGGCACAACTTGAGACTGTGTCCCCTTGTTCTGTTGCTGGTTGCCTGGGAGAAGAAACCAACCCCCACATCCTCCATTGTTTTTCCAGGGCAGAATAAGTGTTAATTTGCAAACTGCACTGAAATATCTATCAGACATGGGAAAAATCACTGATGTGTGCCTGTGAATGGCTGGGACTGTACACACTGATGTGCAGTCTCCGGCACTTGGGATTTCTCAGAGGATGCTGTCCAAGAGGGATCTTATCCAAACTAAATGTTCCTTCAGGGAGCAGGGCAGCAGAGGGTGGGAGTGCTTTCTGAATGCATGGAGATTCGGATGGGAAGTAACGTGTGATGGAGAGGCTGCAAGTGGAACCCAGCCAGGTTTTGATTATGCCAGTTCAGATTGACACAAAAGAATCAGTGACCTGCTGGATTTAAATGGTTGGTTTTAGTGGCCTGATTCTACCTTTTATGTTAAACCCTGACAGTGCTTTTCCTGCACCTCTTTACAAGCCCTTTGCCTGATTGAGGCCATAGAAAGCAAGCCAAGCATGCACTGTGGCTCAGGAGACACAACATCGCTGATGTCAGAGAATGGTCTGGATTGGAAGCGACCTCTAAAGGTCATCCAGTCCAATCCTCTCGGCAGTCAGCAGGGATGTTCTCCACTAGATCAGGTTGCCCTGAGTTCTGTCCTGCCTCATCTTGAATATCTCCAGGGATGGGAGCCTCAACTATCTCCTTGGGCAACCTGTTCCAGTGTTACACCACCCTCAGGGTGCAGAACTTGTTCCTAACATCCAGTCTAAATCTACTCTTCTCTAGTTTCAAACCATTGCCCCTCATCCTATCACTGCAGGCCTTTGTAAACAATCTTTTTCCATCCTCCTTGTAGGCCTCCTGCAGCCCCTGCTTACTGCAGAGGGGTTTGCACTGAATGACCTTTGGAGGTCCCTTCCAACCCAGGCCATTCTGTGAATCTATGATTAGTTTTTCTGGACTCTCTAGAGAAGCTACGTTTAAACAATTTTCCTCTTAGTTGAACGAGGCAGCATTTCTGAGGCTGCTTTAAAAAAAAAATGAGCTAAATGTATTAATACACCTGCTTTACTAAATCCAGACATTATTTACTAAGTGCAAACATCAAATTCCTAACGAGAGAAAGGAAACAAGAAAGGTGTAAGCTGTTTTACTAGCCAAGAGAGTTAGTGGTGTAAATGTATATCCAGATCTGTACATAGGCAGAAACACACACCCCCTGTACAACTTCTGCTTGCAGCACAGAAGGGAAGGATGTGGCATATGTGTATTGCCACAAACGAGGAGGAAGAAAACTTCTTAAGCTTTCCACAAATAAACTACAACTGGGAGCAAATTAAATAAGCAGAATATATAGAATAGAATAGAATAGAATAG
>WAAF01007264.1:247483-426537 GCA_013400475.1 Tricholaema leucomelas | reverse complement strand
TTCTTCTGTTGCTGGTTGCCTGGCAGAAGAGACCAACCCCCACCTGGCTACAACCTCCCTTCAGGTAGTTGTAGACAGCAATGAGGTCACCGCTGAGCCTCCTCTTCTCCAGGCTAAATGGATGGATATTCCAAATCTCCCAGGAGAATAATTGGAGTCATTCTAGATATGGAAATGATTTTTGTTGTTGTTGCTGCTATTGTACTTACTACATTAAGAGTAGTTGGATCAATATGATAAGCTGGCTTGTAAATGCACATCTATACTTTTCTACATGTAGGTATCTCATGCTGTGTGGTGTTTGGAATGTGACTACCTGTCCATCTGTGCAGCTAAGGGCATTTCGTGACCGGTCTAGAAAGCACTAGAAACTGGCTCCCCTGAGTCGTGGCTTGGTAGGTTAGAAGGATCCCCAGCTTATGAATGTCCACCAGCTCTCCCAGCAGCCATGAAATCTGTCTTTGTCACAAATAGCAAATCTCAGGCTATGGAATATCACAATCTCATTATGGGATGTCATCCTGCAGCACAAATACATCATTCTCGGTGGATTTATATGCAGCGTAGCCAACATTGCCACCCAGACATGACAGATGCACTGGGTCCAGATTTACACTGAAATATGATTTACACTTGTCAGGACAGTGGCAAGAGAAGACCAGAAATACTGTTGAGAGAGTGAGTCCTTCATGGTTCCTTAGACACCATAATCCTTGTCCTGAAGCCTGGGGAGGGGGAGGGAGCAGCTCTCGCTTGCTCTTTCAATTACAGCTGGAGGCAGGGAGTAATACTCTGCTAAATATTTCTCTCTGCAGCACCTGAGCTGTGCTTCCCATCTCCAGGAACAAAGTCTGTTACCTCCCACCAGTAAATAAGCCTTACAATGTCTTCATCTCAGTCCATGAATCCTAGTTGTATGTCTTAGGGGGTAAGAGATAACATCTGTCTGTCAAAATTGCATTGAGTTCAGAGCAAATGGAGCAAGGACTGAAGATTCACACTCTGATGGCTCCTTAGCAGCCCTAGAAGCACATTTATGTGTCTTTCATTTGACCTACCATTCCTTGCACCCACACCCAGAGAACTGTCCAAAGGGTTCAGGTCACACGTGGAGAGCCCGGAAAGAAGGTTGCTCTGGTTGTGTCAGCTGCCTTCCCCTAAGCTACCCCAGCCTCATGAGCACATGAACTTCTCCAAGGCTTTGCAGCACTATGTAGTTCCCATTACTCAGTTGCTGCTAGCAGCAAAGCATTTCCAGTGATTTGGGAGTGATAGGCCTTTAGGACAAAGGGCTAGAGACTGATCTCTCCAAAGTTCCTATGGGGCTATGAGTCTGGCCTCAAAATTCACTAAACTAATTACTATGTTTAGTTGCCAGGGGAACCAGATCTGGCAGGAAAAGAGAGGGTTTTTTCACTCAGGAGGTCCTCAATTGTGCACTATGCAAAGTGTGTCCTAGTATCACCCTGCACCCCCAAGGGAATCACCCTCACACTCCTTGCATGCCAGGGTAAACATCCCTTGGCCACATTATCTACTCCCTGCTTGCAGGCAGAGCTGTTGGCTTTGCTAATGCTTGAAATCCATCCTCCAGATGAAGGTCTGTAGGAGCCTACAATTCAGACCTGACCTTCACAGCATGTATTTCTACACAGTTAGGGTACCCTTTCAGCTGACTGTCAGGTTACTGGACAGGCTGTCCAGTAACCCAGTCAATGAGGAGCAAAATTCTAATTACAAAAATAATACCAGTAAGAACAGGTGGCTAACAAGTTAGCCATGGCACAGCAATGTGCCCCTGTGGCCAAGAAGGCCAAGGGATCCTGGGGCGTATTAGCAAGAGTGTGTCCAGCAGATCAAGGGAGGTTCTCTTCCCCCTCTACTCTGCCCTGGTGAGACCTCATCTTGAATACTGTGTTCAGTTTTGGGCTCCCCAGTTGAAGAGGGACAGGGATCT
The DNA here is from genome assembly GCA_013400475.1 of Tricholaema leucomelas. Lineage (NCBI taxonomy): Eukaryota > Metazoa > Chordata > Aves > Piciformes > Lybiidae > Tricholaema lacrymosa > Tricholaema leucomelas. The sequence goes on along the minus strand of WAAF01007264.1, from coordinate 424,580 downwards.
GCTGGAGAGGATCCAGTGGAGGGCTATGAGGATGATTAGGGGACTGGAGGGCATGGCTGGTGAGGAGAGGCTGGGGGACCTGGGGCTGTTTAGTCTGGGGAAGAGAAGACTTAGAGGGGATTTGATAAATGTTTATAAGTATCTGAAGGCTGCCAGGAGTGGGGGGACAGGCTCTGCTCACTGCTCCCTGGGATAGGACAAGGAGCAATGGGTGTAAGCTGCAGCACAGGAGGCTCCGTCTCAACACAAGGGGAAACTTCTTTACTGTAAGGGTCACAGAGCACTGGAACAGGCTCTCCAGGGAGGTTGTGGAGTCTCCATCTCTGGAGACTTTCAAGGCCTGTGTGGATGTGTTCCTCTGTAATCTGTGTTAGATAGTATTGTCCTGCTCTGGCAGGGGGGTTAAAATCAATGATCTCCTTGGGTCCCTTCCAACCCCTAACATCCTGTAAGCCTGTGATTTTATTTAATCCTCAAACTGGTCTCCCTAAGAAGGGGAAGCAGTTGTCTGGGAATGAAGGTAAATCAAACTGAAACAGGGAAATAAGCTCTGCCAGAGCCTAAAATAAATGTGAGCAGACCTCAGGGCTCTGTGAGAAATGATCCATTTAGATTCAGAGGAGCCCAGATATCATATTAGCATATAGGGGACAGCAGAAAGGCCTTAGGGGATGACTGCAAAGCTCTGTCACCCACAGAGCCAGCAGGACTGATGGTACTCAGTATCATAGCAGCCTGTAAGGCCAGCAGGGACTTACTGTTTCTAGGGCACAGGGAGGAGACTTTGACTGCTCCTTAATGAAGGAAGCAATCAGAACCTCCCCGCACATGCATATAGGGCAGGAGTGTGGGGTGCTGTTGGGAAGAGAATGTACTCTACATTCTGCAGATGTGAGAAAGAATGAGAGCTGTGCTGAGGTAGCAGGGAAGTAAAGGAGCTTGGGTGGGGAAGTAAACAGAATTTGGAGAGCAGAGTGTAAATCATGAAGCTCATCCTGCTACTTGAATGGGACCTGATCCTCCAAAACGAAGTACTCTTCACCTTTTACCACAGGTTTGGACCACTACACACCCCTAAATAACTGCACCCTTCCACATGAGCAGCAGGCTGCAGTGAAGCACTGAAGTGAGCTCTAGATCCAAATTCAAGGCCAGCCTGGGTCAATGATCCTCTAGCGTGGCAGAATGGAGGCAAAGCAGTGCAGAGCTGGCATATCTCCAACCAGAAACTTACAACCTAATTTCCATTTCTCATCTATGGGCATCTTAAGCCCAAAGCCTTTCTGAGTACAGCATCTGTGAAAATCAGGGCTTTTCCAATCCAGAGAGCTTGTTTATAGCTCAGGTCTGCATGGGCTTAGTGCTTGAATTTCCCATCTGTGAAATTTTAATGGGTGAGCTGTAGAAAGCAGAGTTCTGTGTGGTTTTGTAGCAAAATAATGGATTTATGCTTTAAATATGAGATGCCCAGTGTGCAAAATCACAGTCAAGTACTAGCTGAATGGGTGGAAAAGTGAAAAGGGAAGGAAAATTAATTGAAAAAAAAAAACACCTGCATGAAAGTGAAAAATCTCTTGACAGGTTACATTTTTGTCCCCATGGTCACCAGTGCAACTAGTCTGTCTCCTTGGATGGAAGCTATTAAGCTAGATGATCACTTACCTCTTCTTTTGCAAAGTTCATGATGGCACAGATTCGTTCTGGGCTTTAAATAGCGAAAGAAAAGAAAGAAAAGAAAGAAAAATGGAAGTGATGCTTCAAATGCTGGGGGAAAAAAATGTCAGAAAGTGAAGAATATGGATGTGTTGTCCTTGCAATGGCGATAGGATGTCCATTTACAAGTTATCTGTGTTGAATCCAGAGTATAATTACATTGGTTTTTAAGGCAGGGAGATGGGAAATCACCTGGGAAATGAGCACCTCTAATGACAAGGCAGCTGCAGAAGCAGCACACAGATGTTGCTGTATCTCACTAGGTTAGACTTGTGAGAGAAATTCTCCCAATTAAATCTCTACAGCCAGCATTGAAACAAGATTGATAAGGATCCTGGTGCAAGGAACAAAGTAGGGCTTCTGTCCAGCTAGTCCCCAGTACTCACTTCCCATTTGCCATCTTTGGAGACCAGCACCCAAGCTGCTGGGTGTTGTGTGCTTCCTGGCTGCATCCTCTCACACAGTTTTGAGATTTATCTGGACCTGTTTCTCTTGACAGACGAATGAAATTGCTTCTGAATGCAAAGATATAGCTGTGAATAACAGCTACCCTTGAGCCCAGTATTTCACCTCATTGACTAATCAGTTGGAAAGGGAAGCAGGAGCCTTCTTGATGGCTGAGGGAGTGAAATATTGATGCTTCTGTGCTGAATTTACCATAGTCTGCCCCTGAGCTTAAGCACTTCTGCTCACCCAGGATATACTTCTGCCTTCTTAAATCCATTACTGTTTGGCAGGCCATGGGAGCAGCACCTCTTGAAATTCAGATATTTTAAGTAGATATCCAACTATAAACTTCCTTTGATTTAGCTTCAAAAAACAGTTCAGGGTTGCCCAGAGGGAAACACTCTGCTCTTGAGTTAACCAGAACTTGCACCTGCAGTGAATCAAAACTTTCACTCTGCATTTTAACCATCTTCAGACTATCTTTCAAAATCTTCCTGATGAGCAGTCCCTGAGGTTATATACTACACTGTTGCAAGAGTAGAACCCAGAGCAGAAGAGTCCTGTCAAACTTCTTGACCATGAGGCCACAGGAAATGGCTGCTACATTGCTCAAGCCTGTTGCTTAAAACTCAATTTTTATCTCCAACCATCTCCATTCTCATCTATGTCCTGCCTGCAATGCTTTGCCAGGAGCTGCATATATCCCCTTCTGATATGCTTTCTCTGTCTTAGCAGCACTCTGTAACTTCATCCTGGGTTCTCACATCCATGGCAGAGTGCAGTCAATCAATGGATTTACCTTCAAGTCTTCAGTCATTGTCAAATCAGCCCCAAGGTGTACTGGTGGCTTCTCCCAAGTAACATGTACCTTAATTTTGCCAGGGAACCATTCCAAGCGTCTCTGCTTAAAGTTAGTCTTCTAAACCCTCCTTTTGGCATCTCACTGAAGCACCAGAGCCTCCCCAAAGCTTCAGCTGACTGACACTAGTGTCACCGAACTTGTGCATCCAGGATGTCAAAATACACATTCTGTTTGGAGCAGGAAACCTGTGGGCTGAGTTTGTCTACAGCAGGAACAGGGTTTGCTATGAAGTTTTACCTCTGTAGTAGATGGAAAGGTTCTGTTTTATTTGTGGGGGGTAGACTTATGAATGAACACATCATTAGTGTCCAAAATAGCAATGTTTACTTCCACTCTACAATAAAAGGGAAGCATTTCATGACAGAAATACTGCAAGGTAAATGTCAGCCTTTTGAGAGTCTGGAAAACTTCCTTGGTCTTTCACAGTGTGCACGTGTGTGCACAGTGCTCTGGCCAAAGCCTGGCTCTATTTCTGTAACTTTCATTATTTGCCTTTAACAAGAGGTGAAAACATGTCTGCAGAGGCACCCAGCTTGGTCAAGGGTAATCAGACCCAAATATGGGGAGACCGCAGAACAATGCCTAGCATGTCCCTGATGCCTTGAGTGTCATGACAGAAGGGTTAGACAGCTTAAAGGGCCCAACCAGCCTGTGCCAGATGATACAAATCTCAGATTTCTCCTAGAAAAATCAAATAAACTCCTGTTCTTTGAAAGTCTCCTTTCCTGCAACACCAACAGGATGCTGGGTGATGGATTCTCCATCTGTCATGATGGCCAATATTGCCTTATTTCTGTGTTCCTTCACAGACTTGTGCTTGTGTGAGAGCTGTCTGAGGCAGAAATCCTCCTCTTCCCCCCCCCCCCCCCCAGTCTTTCTTTTTGGCACAGCATCTAACACAGTGAGGTTTCAATTCATAACCAGCTCTTGTGTGCTAGCATAGAACATTTTTTATATGAGCTCTATTTAAGAACAAAGCAGAGTTTTAAATTGCATGTTGCTCTTGTGCTAGATTTCTATGTACAAGTGAACTCCATCCTCTGAGATCTCATTATAGGGCAGGGTTCCATGCTCTGACAATATGGCAAAGGCAACAATTAAGGGAATTCTCATGCCTTACATCTCACCCCCACATACACACTTGGTTTTACCAGCACAACTGGTTCTTAAGCCCATGCTAAGAATCAGAACATGAAAAAATCATCTGGCTTTATGAAGAGGAAACTGTAGGTTTACTGCTGGCCCACTAAGCAAAGACTCAGACCCTTGCACAACCAAGGCAGTTCATTGCAGCAAGTGAATGGGAATCTGTAGGAGTTCAGGGTCGAGTGTGGGAACCACTATGGCTGCTGAATGCTTGACACACTGAAACACAGTCTGGGAGTGATGCTCTGAAGTCTTATCTTCCTTCTGGTTTCTCTGGCACCCCATTAAAGTGATAAAGCCTCATTCACGCTTGTTAAGAGCAACCCATCTCTGCTTTTAGTGGAGATGCTGCTTAGGAAAGAGTAGGAGCACTGAACTAATGCTTATTATCTGAATTGGCAGAGGTGCAAATCTGGGTTAATAGGGACCAGACAGATCAGGCCAGGGGTGCTGCAAGACTGTTTCAATGCCACACTTAGCTGCCCTGCGTCACCAACAGCAATCTGCTTGCCTTTCCTTTTGCCTCATGCAAGGGCACAGGTGTTCTAATTCCTGTGCTAAGCTGAAGTTGATGACTCCTAGTGCAGCAAAGAAATCAGTCAGTTGAGGTAACATGCTGACATGCATTTTGCCCCAAAGCCACTTCAGTTAGAGCTGTGAGAATGGCCTTTGTTCTGCCACAATGGAGAGCAGATATCTCATGTATATTTTAAACAGCACACTGAAAGCAAGGACTGATCTTCCTTGCTAAAGCCAGAGAAATTCTGTTGAGCTCAGTGAAAACTGTATGTGAAATCTCAGACTGGTAACAGGATCAGGTCTTGCCTGCTCTTTGCTATGCCTATAGGTTAATTGCTATTAGCAAATTGATGTTCATTTGCTTCTGTCTAAACGAGCCATGAGAATGCAACAATCATTCAAAAGAAGTGTACTACCAGTGGTGGAATTGTCCTTTCCTGTCTGCTGTTCTTCTGGACTGAGTTGATTTGGACAGAAGTGACATCAGTCGCTTCTGGAGCGATTGCAGCCAGGCTAAACGGATGTGGCAGAGAAAGGAAATTGCAGGAGGACTCGACCCAACAGAGTAGCAGGGAGATATTGCCACAAATCAGTCCAGGGAAAGACTGTGCACATCTAATGGAAGGGAGGATGCTATTTTATGGCATCACTTGCAATGTAAAAGACTGGAAATTCATCTGTAATCCAAAGTAGACTGAAAATTTCAGCAGACTGTTGATGGAAGATGTGTTCACTTACCTCACACAGAACTACAGAACATCTGATGCCTCTTGGCTATGAGTAAACTTGGCAAGTGCTCTTGTGTTGTCATTGTCTGCCTCACTGTTACAGCTACGGCTCCATCTCATCCTTAATTCTGGTAACTGAGCAAGTACATATCGCATCTGCAAGAATTTGCACACACTTCAACTCTGAAGGCTTCTTTTCACCCTCTGCCTTCATCGGAGAGTGAATAATTGCTGACTGTGTTGCCTTTTAGGGTGGGGGACTCTGAAATAGACAGATAAAAACTTTGAAACTGCTGTACTCTTGGCAGGCTCCCCCAAACAAACAAACAAAACAAACAAAAAAAAACAACAACAACAAAAAAAAAACAAATCCAAAACAAAACAAAACAAAGCAACCCACAAAACCAACAAACAAAAAAAGACAACCAAGCAAAAAGAAACCCCAAACAGATTTAACTTACCTCTGAGATCTTCATTCTAGGGGGCTATATGGGGAGAGCTGGTGGCAGCTAACCAGAAGTTGTAGTAAATCATGCTGGTGTGATGGAAGCAGACAGGCAACTAAGTAGCTGACCCAACCTTTTGGCTTTAATGCACAGCCATCATTGTCGACTCCTCACCATGCCGTCAGGCACACTTTCTATTACAGCTTCCCTGCTGGAAACTGAGTAAATTTACATCAAACAAAGCAAACTAAAAAGTCACAGTCCATTAACAATAACTGAGCAGAACTGAGAAAGGAACAACAGGGTAGCTCAAGGAGGCAGGAGCTAAATTACCTACAGAGAGCACAGACAGACAGGGATATGTAGATCAGATAGCACCATAGTCACTGTGCATTACAGCCAAAGTGTTGGCCAGCCAGCCATCTCTCCATCCCCACAACACCTCTGCATTAGGCATCTGCCCACCTGGGCATGCCTGGCACACACAATGCAGTGTGTGTTGATGACTCAGTAACTTTTGCTTATAATATACCCTGTCTGACCTTGCTGAAGGCATGATTTATTGTGGTTTTATCCATAATACTATGCTTTCCACTCTGGTGAGACCCTACCTGGAGCACTGCATCCAGTTTTGGAGCTTCTATTACAGGAGAGATATGGATGTGATGGAATGTGTTCAGAGAAGGGCCACAAGGATGATCAGAGGGCTGGAGCACCTCTCCTTTGGAGACAGACTCAGAGTTGGGGCTGTTCAGTCTGGAGAAGAGAAGGCTCTGAAAAGACCTTATTGTGGCCTTCCAGTATCTGAAGTGGGTCTGCAGGAAAGCAGAAGCAGTATTTTTTAGGGTGTCAGGCAGTGATAGGACTGGGGGAATGGAGCAAAACTAGAAGCGAGTAGATTCAGTGGATGTTAGGAAGAAGTTCTTCCCCATGAGGATGGTGAGACACTGGAACAGGTTGCCCAGGAAGGTGTTTAAGGCCAGGCTGGATGTGGCTCTGAGCAGCCTGATCTAGTGTGAGGTGTCCCTGCCCATGGCAGAGGCATTGAAACTGGATGATCCTTGAGGTCCCTTCCAGCTCTGACAGTTCTGTGATTCTCTGATTCTATAACAATTTGCAAACTGTTCTTGTATCCCTGTTTCACTCTTCAATGAGCAGCTGGGAGAGTCTTTCTTCTTCACACTTAAGTCTTCATTTTCCTGTCCTCTAGCAGCACATTGTTTATGCACCCTGACTGGAGCAATGGAAGGACCCTGACAGATGGCCAATCCATTCAGTGTGATGTTCTGCATAAAGGCAGGCTCTTGCTTTAAACTTTATACAGGCTTCCTCAAATCTCCCTTTTCCCACCAAACTAAGAAGCCAGCTTTGCCCAGCTCAAGTTACTACTTGAAGTCAGATTGTAGCTGTCTGTACATCAGTGGAAAATGCAAACATCTGCGCTGAATTGGAATCACGCTGGGCTCACAGCCACTGTCTAGTTCACCCACCTGCTTCATCTACATCAGTTTAGAGCTCTGTGGATGAGGAATTCCTTTTATTTCATAGAAACATGAATCATAGGATCATTTCCTGGATACATAAGGTCTAGCTTCCATACACTAGCACAAAACATACATATCCAGAATAGTTTACAGCCAAGCTTTTGAGGTATCTCATCCTGTTCCTGATGTTGAAGCTGGTTTAGCAGAGCTTTTGTTGCAGCTGTATTATATTGTTCTCCGCAACACCCTGAAGTGAGGTTGGAGTAAGAAGAGGGCAGCCTCTGCTCCTTGGTGTCAAGCTACAGGACCAGAAGAAATTGTTTCAAGCTGCACCAGGGGAGGTTCAGGCTGAGTGTTAGGAAATTTCACTGAAAGGGTTCTCAAACTTTGGAACAGTCTGCCCAGGTCAGTGGTGGAGTCACCATCCCTGAAGGTGTTTCAAGCTGCACGAGGTGAGGTTTAGGCTGGGTGTTAGGAAATAATTCTTCACTTAAAGGGTTCTCAAACTTTGGAACAGTCTGCTCAGGGCAGTCGTGGAGTCACCATCCCTGAAGGTGTTTAAGCAGCCTGTGGACCTGATGCTTAGGGATATGGTTTAGTGCTGACCCTTTAGTGCTGGCTTGAGGGTTGGACTGGATAATCTTAGAGGTCTCTTTCAACCAGATGTGTTCTTTGATTCTGTATAAAAGTATCTCTGCACTATGACAAAGACAATTCTAAGTCTGAGTCAGTTTCCCTGCCATGTCCTTGTTTGAAGATACAACCACTTTAAACTTACATGGTGGAGAGAGGGAGTGTGTTGGTGACATTTAGTAGTCATTGCTCAGTAATTGCTCCTGATGCATTTTCAGGACTCCTGCCTGACTTCGGATTTCCTCTAAGCTGCACATAGTGGAACAATACAGGAGAACGAATGAATGTTGTAGGAAGGTCCCATGGGTCCCAAAATCTGTGTTATTCATGCTGGGTTGCTGACCTGGATCAGAACTAAAATCTTGGCATTTAGCTACATCTTTAGGGGCTAGCAGCTAGGACTAGGTGATTAAATTATTTGCTATTTCTCAGGCAATGTCTTCTAGCCTCCCATTTGTGGTTGTGCCAGAGAGTTTTGTGAGTTCTGTATCCATTGATTCATTCTTGTTTTCTCTGACCTAGTCTACGTGCAGGACAAAGACAGGGCTTTGCCCTGTTCTGACTCTGTATGCCAAAACAAGTCCTTGGAAATACCTCCACATCACCCTATCTGCAATACAAACATCTGCCTGGGCTTCTCAGCTCTAAAGCTGAGAAAAGGAGCACATAGAACTATTGTTAGACACCTCCCTCATACCCACACTCCTGGCCTGAATACCTGCTAAATCAACAGACAACCAGTAACGAGAGGGACACAGTAACACTGGAGAGGAGTCATGCACAACCATATGCAGCAAGGCAAATGGACAAGGTATCAACCTGGGTGTCTTGCATGAATGGGATAGGAAATTTCCTTCCCAGTTTGCAACTTCTCTCCTGACACACTGTTAGCATTCCTTGCTGACTTACTGTTTCATGAGTGGACAAGGCTATCCCTTCCCCTCCAAACCACATCCTATCACCTGAGCTGCCATTGAAGGAGGACAGACATGGGCCAGCTCACTGCAGACCTGAGTGGGGTCTCTGCTAGGCAGCAGAGGGCTATCTCATACTAATGTCCCATGTCATCAGATGATCTAGCAAGGGATTCTTTATGTTTTGGTGCCAGGAAGTAATGTGTAAAACCACAATTAAAACAAATCTTCTCTGAGCCATGGTATGCAAACCAACCTGGAGAGGACAATGCTACAATCTTTTTGGTGCTACTGTAAAGTATTACCCATAAGGAATAACAAATCAACTTCAAATTAACTGTGATACACACAGTGAAAGCCAAGTGGAGTGAGTAAGAAGAGACTAGAGATAAAGCAGGCTGCTCTCCAGATATTATTCTGAATATTAGAGTGAGAGGATGGAAGAAATACATCAGCAAAGTAATCTATTATGCTCAGTGTACTAGAGAAGAACTTTCACCCTTTAAAACTCTCATTAAAATGCACCCATTTTTTATTTCAAAGGATTAATATGTTAGCTCTAAAGAGAGAAGAAAAATGAGAGTCACAGTGTGCTTGGAATCAGATACTGTTAATTGAAAATAGAATCACAGAATTGTAGAATGGTCTGGGTTGGAAGGGACCTCCAAAGGTCATCCAGTCCAACCCCCCCTACAGTCAGCAGGGACATCCTCAACTAGATCAGGCTGCCCTCACCTTGGATATCTCCAGGGATGGAGCCTCAACCACCTCCCTGGGCAACCTGTTCTAGTGTTCCACTGCCCCCATGGTAAAGAATCCTAGGCACTTAGTGCCTTAAACTGTTGAAACCAGGGCTGGGGTTGTGGATTAAACTCATTTATGTAAAAGAGCTGCTGAAAGATTTGTGTGCAGCAAAAAATCTCAGCAAAAAGTAGTGTGGGAGCTCTGGTGTGCTTACACTGTGCACTAAGGAAAACATCACCTTTGGGCAGAAGGCTTTGGAAAATGTGAGGACTCACTGTCACATAGGAACAAAATACCTGTCTGTAAAAATAGCAGGGAATGATTTATGATGGTTTGACTACAGCTGAGTGGATATTTGTACAGCCAGCTAAAATAAGCCCCCTGGAAACTCTGGGGAAAAAAAACCACACTGGTGCAGTCTGACTTCTGTTGCTCTGAAAAACATTCGTTGTGAAATGAGGACTTTGTAGCCATGCACAAACTCCTACTCAAAATGAATACCTGAAGGAAGGCGGTAGCCAGGTGGGGGTTGGTCTCTCCTCCCAGGCAACCAGCAACAGAACAAGGGGACACAGTCTCAAGTTGTACTGGGGGAGGTCTAGGCTGGATGTTAGGAGGAAGTTGTTGCCAGATTTGCCATTGGAATGGGCTGCCCAGGGAGGTGGTGGAGTCACCATTCCTGGAGGTGCTCAAGAAAAGCCTGGATGAGACACTTAGTGCCATGGTCTAGTTGATTGGACAGGGCTGGGTGCTAGGTTAGACTGGATGATCTTGGAGGTCTCTTCCAATCTGGTTGAGTCTGTGATTCTATGAATAGAAAGAAAACATTTCTAGTGGTAGCTCTTGGCCAACTCAGAGCATCTTTCTGATGGTCAGAGCAAATTTCCTGATGCTCTGAATCTTCCAGTTTGGCAGGGAACCCCAGAGCATTATCAAGTCCTCTGTAATCAGCAGTCACAGCAAGGTTCCCAAAGGACTCCCATAAGAGCTTGAAGGAGAACATGCTCCTAAGGGATGGGATGAACTGGGGTCAGCAGCATTCAGTTTACCTGTGCTGCAAACCATGTTTCTGCTTGGCAGTTGGAGAAACATGCACAGTGTGGGAGCTTGCCTCAGGCCACAGAACAATTTAGTCTGCAGTAAAATGAAAACCCCTTGAGTCATGTCCTTTCCTCCAACCTCCTGGTATCAAAAGAAGAAGGAGCACCATTCAGGAGTGATAGTGATCTCATAAAGCATCAGACAAAAGGCATTAATTAATAACAGCAGAAACAGATAATTCTGAGGGTGCGCTGCTCTTCTTTGATCTCTGGAGTATTACAATCACATTCTGGAGCTGTGCTGCAAGGATATGTGGTTTACTTGCTTGTACAGTGCTGGCATTGACATGTTGGAGTGAAGATTTAGTTTTGTAAGCCATTTGGTGCTGAACTGATTGTGCCCTACTTTAAGTTTGCTGCTAAGTGGCTGGGATTTAGGGTGGCTGGAACAGTGATGTAAGCGAAGTCACACTATGGCACATGGAGGCAAAATAGGTCATTGGTATCAATGCTAGGCTAGGAAATTTTGCAGTACACCACCAGATGAAATAAATCACTCAGGAATAAAGATGAAGAGGGCACCACGTACCAAGAGGAAGGATCACTCAGGAATAAAGATGAAGAGAGCACCACGCACCGAGAGGAAGGATCTTTTTGAAGTGGCGAGAACAGGATGACAATCTTCATGTGGCTAATTGATGCAGTAATTCCAGCAGGAAGCCTTGTTACTGATGAGTGTATTCAACACCTCCAAAAGCCCCCTGGGAAGCAGAGGTGATGAACATCTTTGATGAGCCATTTTTTGCAGGTTTCCATTCTTTGCTAAGGCAAGGGACAACTTCTCACAGCCTTCTAGCCCCTACCTTCTTGTAGCGTCAGCTGGGATCTGCCACATAGAGCTCATGGAAATAGGAACAGCTTCCTTTCATTCTGTGTCTGGAAGGCAGATAATGAGATAGGGAAAGACAGAAGGAAAGTTTGAAGACAACTAAATCCAAAATGCTATATTTTCACAGAATTATGGAATGGTAGGGGTTGGAAGAGACCTCTGGTGGTCTTCTAGTCCAACTCTCCCGCTAAATCAGGTTGACCCAGAGCAGGCTGCACAGGAACACACACAGGTAGTTTTGAAATTTCCAGAGAAAGACTCCACAGTGTCTCTGGGCAGTCTGTTCCCATGCCCTCTCACCCTTAAAGTGATTATGAAGTTTTTCCTTGTGTCCAGATGGAATTTCCTGTGTTCTAGTTTGTGTCCACTGCCCCTTGTTCTATCACTGGGCACTACTGAAAAGTGTCTGTTCTCATCCTCTTGATCCCTGCCCTTTAGATATTGATAAGCATTAGTAAGACCCCTCTCAGTCTTCTCCTCTCCAGGCTAAACAGCCCCAGGTCTCTCAGCTTTTCCTTGTCAGAGAGATGATGCAGTTCCTTGATCATCTCTGGGGCTTTCTGCTAGACTCTCTCTAGTAGTTTCTTGCCCCTCTTGAACTGGACAGCCCAGAATTGGACACAACACTCCAGACTTGGCCTCACTAGGCAGAGTCCCCAGCTTTGTCTGTAGTTTCTCCAAAGCTAACTATAAGCTGCACATAAAATGTCACTGGTACTGAAACACTGGGAGCTGAAGAGATCTGGTAACAAGAAGTGCCACACAACAGAAGCTATTACTGTTGCCATTTTACTGTGTGCAGTTTTCTGTCAGGCTCAACGAGTAATGGAGGGGAAGGGTGGAGTGGAAGAGGCTGAAGAAAAAACCATTAGAATGAGCAGAAAGGGCACTACCTGGAGTGGGCTTATGATAGGGCTATGGAGAAATCTCTCCCACCAGAAACACAGGACAGTCAGTGGAAAACCTCTTGCAGCTGTCAGCAAGGTCAGCATTTCAGAGAAGCCTGACCCTTAGCTTTATGTAGCCTAAAGTATAGGTCACAGCCTCACGAGAGAAGTTCCAACAGAGCATGGCACAGGAGTGATTTTTTTTTTGCCTTTAAGCTCTCTGATACATCACCATGAATTTTATAACTTATTCTCTCGTTACCTGTGAGCTCTTCCCAAGGCTCTGCGGTGGAGTTTCCTGCAGAGATTATTAGTGCCTCTCTCAGGGCAGCAAACATGGGGACCACAGGCAAAGAAACATTTGGGCTTCACAGGAGCTCAGCACAACGTTCCAGAAACATTGTCTCTGCTTCCTGGACAAGACACAGGTAGGCTCAGAGCTGAGTTGGTCCTTAGACAGTTTTCCAAGCATATGATGGGGAAAAAAAAGCCACCACGGGTGTTTCAATTAGCACTCTGCAGTTCTCCAGACATGCCACAGTTCTCAGAGCTCTGAGTTCCCTGCAGCACTAAGCCTGCATGTGTTAAAGGAGTGGGACCTGCTGCTGCGCTCAGAGCCTCCACAAAGCACACGGTCCCTGCCAGCCCGGAGGGGAGAAGTGGCACAACCACTGAAATTGTTTCACTCTAGCAGAAGGTGAAGTTCGACACCCTGTTACAAAAATCACTTACAGGGAGCCTAATCCTTGCCCCTCGCTGTCTCCTGAAATTAAGGACATTTCCCACAGAACTTAAAGGAAATTTGATCTGAATAAACCTCCCGAATTTGCTGTCTATGCTTCACTTGAGCAATCACAGAGAATTTAAACTGATCATTTGTTTTCCTGTGGAAAAAATATCCCATGAACTGTAATAGAGGCGACTCTGACAGGCTTTTATTTTAATTACTGCAGAAAATTACACAGAATTAGATCCTTTCTAAAGGTTTTCTGAACCATCCCTTGGGACTGGATAGCAGGAATATAATTCACTGTTGAATTGTATAGACTAGTGGAAAAAACAATACCTGTAGAAAAGTGTTCATTATCTATTAATGTCTATAGGGCCTCCTTATAACAATTTTCTTTTGCTTACTAATATTTTCAGGGGGTTGCATTATGCTGTGCACCTCTGTTTACAAGGCACACTCATTAGAGGAAGAGGAGTAAAAAACAGGCAGCAGAGAGAGATCTGTGATCTGGTTTCTAGGATAAAGGACAGCATGAAATCACAGGAGGCCATGCTGATAACCTCATGAAAATGCATCACATAGCCAAGAAAGGCAGGTTAAGAAAAGCTATGGCTTTGTTCCTGCATGGAGTTACTGCTGGCAGACTGTTCCCACCTAAACTCTCCAGCTCTAGGGAGGTGCAAAGAGCTCTGCTTTGGATTACAGCTTCATAGGCTATAACTGTAAATTGATAATGGAATTTGACATATCCTGGAAGCTCGTATGCAAAAAAAACATGACTGCATGTGTAATGCAGCAATAATTGATCAGTTCCTTGTTTAGTTCCTTTAGCTGAGCTGCCTGGGCTTTCAACTGCAATTACAGTTGTCTCCTGAGCTAACTGCACTGTATACAGCCTGCTTCTTTCTCCCCCAGTACTTCTTACACTAACAGAATAGAATTCCCTGAATCACAGAACATCAGGGGTTGGAAGGGACCTTGAAAGATCATTGAGTCCAGTCCCCCTGCCAGAGCAAAATCACCTAGAGGAGGTCACACAGGCACTCCTCCAGGTGGGTTTTGAATGTCTCCAGAGAAGGAGACTCCACAACCTCTCCAGACAGCTCATTTCAGTGTTTTGTCACCTTCGTACCAAAAAAGCTTTTTCTTGTGAATATGGAACCTCCTCATGAATGTGGAATCTCCACAACCAGAGAAGGAGACTCCACAACCGCTCTGGACAGCTCATTTCAGTGTTTCATCACCTTCATGCTGAAAAAGCCTTTTCTTATGAATATGGAACCTCCTTGTGAATGTGGAACCTCCTCTGCTCCAGCTTGCACCCATTGCCCCTTGGCCTATCACTGGACATCAATGAGCAGAGCCTGGCTCTGTTCTCCTGACACCGCCCTTCACATCTTTATCAACATGAATGAGGTCACCCCTCAGGCTCCTCTGCTCCAAGCTAAGGAGACCAAACTCCCTCAGCCTTTCCTACTCTGTACCCTCACTCCCACCTCACAGCCATCAGTGATGAGCTGAGCTTTCAGATCAGGAGTCACAGAGGAATTCTGACACCAAAGGATATTGTGTCTGTTCTTTGGTTTTCTTTCGTTTCTTGTTTTACCTGTGGCAAGTAATCCAACACTGCATACCACACATGACATAAGGTCTTAGACTGAAGGATGTCTTCCATTTCTCAGGGACTAATTTATATTTCAGGTGTTAGCATGCCAGCTGCTAGCACAAAACACCTAACAGATATTTCCAGCAAGCAGAAAACAGAATGTCCAATATTGGAAGCAGAAAAGAAATGATTTTAGTGATTAGATTTATAAGTTGAACTAAATACAGAAAAATATATTTGTGCATGTTCTGGCCAAGCTCTAACTCACTAATGTCCTCCTTTTATGAAATACACAATTCCCTTGATTTTCCATAACTTTCCTTCCCTCTTTGCCTCCCATTTTTCATTACATTTCATTTGCAATTGTCTGTCTTGGCAGACAGACAACTCCTACTCCTTATTATAGACCACTAAAATGTTTTCTCTGACACATTTGCAGTCTGTCACAAGCATTGCAGGAGGCTTTTTTTCATTACAGATTTTTGATGCCTTTTGTTTATCCATCTCAAGTTTTCCCTTTCTTAGATATGAACCTATCTAATAGACAGAACAGTGCCGAATGCTGCTTCTCAGCAATGTGAAAAACAAGCTCTTAAAAATCCCTCTGCAGTGGCCAAATGCAGAAAGGTGCTTAGTGAAGTAGGGCAGTTAAGTACAGCACAGAGCTCAGGCCTTGTGGATTTCATTTTATGTTAATGTATTTTTATAGAAAGACATTCAGAAAGCTCTAAAATCTTCATTCTAATGAAAGGGAAATTGATCTAGAAGTCAGCAGGCTGACAATCAGTTACAGACTAGGGTATTCTAACAGGAAGCATACGGCAGGGAAAGGTCTATTTGCTTCCAACACACAGAATCATAGAATCACCCAGGTTGGAAGAGACCTCTAAAGGTCATCTAGTCCAACCCCCCCTGCAGTGAGCAGGGGCATCCTCAACTAGATTAGGTCACCCATAGCCCTGTCAAGCCTCACTTTAGGTATCTCCAGGGATGGGGTCTCAACAATCTCTCTGGGTAACCTGTTCCAGTGCTCAGCCACCCTGATTGTAAAGAATTTGTTCCTACCACATCCCATCACCAAGGGACTATGCTTTCTCATTGTGTGGATGATGCCACAGGGAACTGCAGCACTTCCTGCAAACCTCCTTTCTTCCACTGCTTTATGACAATTTGTTAGAAGTGTGTTCTCCAGGGACACAGAGGGAAGAGTCTGGGGGTTGGAGCCTCTCTTGTTTTCAAACTTGGGAAAATATCAATCTTTTACAGCAACAACCACTTCTCAATTGTCTGGAGAATGGAGACACTGTGAGACTTGAATTAAGAAATGGTGCTGGGACTGGTGCATGGTGAAGCTCCAAAGAAGCAGGTATGTCTAAATCACAAGGAGGGTTGTTATTTTACAGGGAGGGGTTATTTTACAGGGGATGTTATTTCCCACTTTTCTGTGGGAAAAGTGCCATGCTGAAATCTGCTCAAGAGCTGCAGAATACGATGCAAGGGTTAAACTGCTGCTGGTACTCACCCTGTGAGCAGAGGTTTGGCACAGGAGAAATGATGTAATTGGTTCTTCTCACTCTATACATCACTGCAGGCACAGACTTGTTGGTAACTTTTCTAAGCTCCTGGTTAGGAAGAGAGCTGCTGACTGTGGTCTCTGAGCATGCAGTGAAATGAAACAGAAGTTCTAATGATCAGTTCTTTATTATGTTTCTCGTTGGTTTCCAGTACCACAGGGCCCTGGTTCTCATTTGTGGCTTTTGACATTGTTGTAATACAAGTAATGAACTACAAAGGAAGAACAATGAGTTAATTAAGCCACACATAATGCATTCTGCCCCACTAGAATTTATTTCTTATACATGGAACCAAAAGTGAGACATGAGAACTGCATGGGGAATTTGCTTGTAGGTAAGGGATTTCTTCTTCTGGCCCCAGCCCTGTACCAGAGCATTAGCTCCAGTGCAGCACTGCAGCGATCAGCGCTGCTCAGATCTGAATCCAAATGTTACTGCTTGAGATAATCCTAATTTAAAAATAAACCTAATTACAGAAAATTGACATAAGACCAGGAAATGAGCAGCAGAAATATTTCCAAACATTGCTTATAGAGGCCCTGAGCCAACCCACTTACAGGCTACGGAAGTTTATCAGATCAACTTCAAAGGTGTCTGTGTACAATCTGATTGCACTTAACAATGAGATAAACGGATCTGCAGTGTATTTTTGCCAAGAAAAAAAAGGTGTGTGAGAGTGGGTGGGACACTGAGACAAGAATATTGGATGATCTGGCTGGAGACTTTCAATAATTAGCCCTGTGCAACTTGCTGTAGGTGAACCTGCTCTAGCCATGAGGGGTTGGACTAGATGATGTCCAGACATCCCTTCCAGCCCCACATCATTCTGTGATTCTGTGTGTTTGAAGGCAGTTGACAATCAGGAGTCTGCTTCTTAGAACCTTACTTCAAAAGTCTTGGTGGATATACAAGGCAGATGAATTTCTAGCTGAAGATGTGCACTAAGAATCTGCTATTCTTTTAGGCAACATTTTAAGCACCCCAAGTATGGGCACGTTGAGGCTGGCTGTGACAGATTCGATGCCATTGTCTCAAAAGATTTTAATGAGCACAGCTCCACTGCCATGTGGACAGCTCGATGCTGTGTTGTGCTGACAGGATGTAGGAGATCACAGCTCCTCACAGAGGGAGGCATTTGGGCTTTTTAAAGTCTGAAGGAAAAGTTTAACTCTGTCGAGGAGGCAACACACCCCTTTTTAAAACTGCCTCAAGACTGTGAGCTGTTGTAATCCTTTGCATCCAGAGATTGCACCTACAAATCCAAATTTTTACTTACAGATGCTAATGGGCAGGGTCTGTGATGCCTGTGATGACTGCAAGGGCAGGCAGAGCTTCTCATAGTCCCTGGGGAACACACTAGATGTTTGGGGAGAGACAGAGTTGAGTACAAGCCATTCTGCTTTGGCTGGCTATTTTTGCAGCTGGTACCACACATGCCCAGGGGAAATAGCTCCAAATGGTCAAATTAATTGGGTCTATGGGTTAAAATGGCTTTCCTCTATAAACTGAGGAAGGCGAGGGGGAGCCCTGGGAGCTCCCAGGAGCTCAGCTAAGCTCAATTCCTTGACAGCTCCAGCTCTGCAGAGTCTGGGAGTGCTCTGATAGGGCTGTGTGACTTTGTGCTCACCACACATTCCTTCAAGTCGTGCCTTTTTGAAGCATGCAACTTGAATAGCCAGGGAGAGGTCACGAGTCCAAACTTCACCTGAAAGATTCTCTCAGTCTCTGCTGATCCCAGCCTTATGGAGCCTGAAGACTGCTACCTGAAAGTGTTGTTTTGATGACATTTTTGGGGTGTAGAAAATAGAGGCAGAGTTTCTAGCACCAGAATGGGGGAAATTCCTGATGCAGAGAAGCATAAGGAGTGCTTTGAGACTTCATAGCATGCTGTGGCATTTGCATGGTGCCCAGGAATCCCTAGATATTTCACTTCAGAACCAGACTAGGGACAGCCAGCAGAGGGAAAGACCTGAGGAGCAGTAAAGCAGCTGAAATACATAAGGATGTCACGGGAGCAGACTGATGAAGTCCTAATAAACATGAGACTAGGTTTGGTGCTACTCTGGGCTCCTTCCTCTTAAGGCTGCAGCAAATCTGGGAATTAAGGCCACACAGGGAAAGTGTGTAAGAAGGAGAAAAGGGAAAGAGGGAAATCTCAGCGAGGGTTCAACTATCAGTGAGGAGAGTGGAGCTGGGTGCAGAACCAGTTGAGAGGGAAGAGGATGGTGCAGCCTGATCCTTGATCTATCATGGAATGATTCATTCCCTCTTCATGGCTCACTTGCCTGCTCTGTGTCACTCTTCTTATCTGCAAATACAGCCTGTTCTATATGCCAAGACCAGGTTTTTGCATCATAAGGCACAAAGGACCCTTGAACAGCTTAGAAGGTGCTGCAATAATATGAAGCTGAAATTGCAGCCATCAGAATGGAAAAATAGAGCACTTCTAGTCAGTAATTTTGTTCCCAGTGAAGCCCCTTGCCACGTGAAGCTTTGAGCTACAGCTGCTTCAGTGCTAAGTAGAGAAAGGGAAGATATTTCTTGGGTCTACTTTTAACCTCAGACAATTTGGGTGCAATTTCTATGAAATTAGGGGCAAATAGACCTCATTCAGCACCAAACTCTAATTACCAGCTGCAGCAAAATAACCTAAGATGATATATCTGAGGCTCCATCTTATTTCTGAATGATGTTCCAATTAATTCCCCCTTTACCAGTCTGCAGCACCTAAATGAGATGTGCTGAGCACCAGCCCCTAGATTGCCTGGTCTTTCTCCCTTGGTATCCCAGGCCAGCTGCTCTTCATAGTTCCTGTTGAACTGTTTCACCAGTCTTAGGATGGCAGTATTAATACTCACTTGCTGTCCAGTAGTTTTCTGATATGGCCTATTCAAGTGTGAAAAGCATTTTGAGGTCTCAGGTCATGATAGAGAAGTGAGAACAGTGATTTCCTTTCTTTCGCTTCATTTCTCTGTGACTTGTTCTATTTCTAAATGCTAGAAGCAGCACTGAGCAGCGAAGAGGATACCTGTTCTGCAGGAAAAAAGGAGGAGGAGATCTATTTCACAGGAGAAAAAGAGGAAAGAGAAAATGCATGGGACAAAGGAAGACTGCATGTGAGAGGCCTCTCTCCACAGATTCCAGTGCAGGTAAGGAACAGTACATAGTAGCCAGAGCATTCAATCCCTATCCTGAATGAAGTGAACTTAAAATTCTTGGGCCCATTATGACAGAGGCCATAGATTCCTCCTGGGCCCACAGGAGGAGCTTTCAGGATGCTGCAATCTTTCCACAGAGTTTCATTTCAGAAAAGAAAAAGCTTTGGTAGAAAAACTCCTGGCCAGCTGCACTTGCAATCTCATTCTCATTTATTTGCCCAAGTAATCCCCAGTGCTTGATTTATGTAAGACTTGAATTAACTGTGTATTTATTCAGAGATCTTAAACTGTGCTGATGCGATGAGGTAAAACTGCAAGCTGATGCAGTTTCAATGGTATTAATGTGTGTGCAGTTGAAAAAGGCAGCAGAACTGAAATCTCCATTGCTTCTGGAGTTACCTGTTAAGATAGGTACAAATGTCTACTTTTAAGCTTACACGAGAATGATCAGAGGCCTGGCAGCCCTGCCATATCAGAAAAGGCTGAGAGAACTGGGTTTGGTCAGCCTCGAGAAGAGAAGGCCTGGGAGAGACCTTATTGCCACATACCAGTACAGGAAGGGTGGCTACCAGGAAGATGGAGACTCTCTTTTTTACAAGGAATCCCATGGAAAAAACAAGGGATGATGGGGACAAGTTACTTGTGGGCAGATTCCCATCAACTCCAAAGGAACATTTTTATCTCATGAGAACAGTCAGACATTGGAACCATTTCCCAGGGGAAGCAGTGGATTCCTCTACACTGGACAGTTTTAAGACTCGTCTGGACAGGGTTCTGGGCCAGCTCATTTCAACTCCACCATCACCTGGAAAGGTTGGAACCAGATGATCCTTGGGGTCCGTTCCAACCTGGCATTCTGTGAGTGTGTAATTCTATGCCTTAAGCTGGCTTTTTCCATTTCAAACTTAAGTTCCCAGTGCTGCATGTCTTAACTCTTGGAGCTTTGGGGTTTTGTTTGCAGAGGAGTGGGTGGGATTGTTGGAGCACTTTCAGGCTCATATACTCTCATAGAAAAAAAAGCACTTACAAAAACACTTTGTTTCTAATAGGTGCTTAGGGAATTCAGGCAATCAGACATAGCCATGAAGTGGTTACTGAACAGGATTTAAACATTTAAACAAAGAGGGGGGGGGAATGATCATGTAAGTCTGTGACTTATGTTGGGGGAGAGTCATTGTGACCATCTGGAGACCCAATCTGAGACAAAATGCAGTTGAAGAAACCATTGTAAGTCCCAGTATTGAAATACGATGCAGATACAGTTAGGAAAGAAAGCTACCTAGTCCACGAAGCCTCTGGAGAGCACCAGCTTCAGAAAGATGAGAGAAGAGAGTGGGGGAAAGTGTAGCTGGCATCAACAGGTCCAGCTGCTTTGCCAAGTGATGTCATTAACACATACATCGTAGCTGTTAGGAGTCTGTGCCACGCGAAAGTGAAACAAAGGTACCTGCACAACTAGAAATGGTTATGGCTGGCACACAGGGGACGTACACAGGTTCAGCGGCAGACAGGGCAAAACAGAAGGTCTTGAAGTGGTTTGGGGTTCAGGAGCTACTACGACTTCTGTGGGAGCGGTGTTATCACAAGAGGGAGCTATCCGCCTGTATGAGATTATCACCCCAGACAAAAACGCATTGAGGAGAGCAACAGGGCTCTCAAAACCCGAGAGAGGCAGGAGGTCCTGAGCGCTCAGGCAAGTAGTGGCCACAGCAGGCTGGCACGGACTGAGGCGGGCTAGCGGAACTAACCCTGCAGGGCAGGCCACCAACACTGGTCACTGCCAACTGCTCTTCTGCAGGTCAGATCCTGCGTTATGCTAATGCGATCAGTGAATTGTTTTTATTCGTAGGCTTTGCAGAGAAGGGAGACGAAGGAAAGGTGATGGGTCAAACACGGTGCAGGTCAGAGGTTGATTTGCCAATGCAGCTGATCTCCGAGGCTCGGAAGGTGGAGGAAGCCGCTCTGTGTCAGTCAGCTGTGAGCGGTATCTGAAGACAATAGGGCCTGTGCACGCACGTGCACACCCTCCTGCCTTTACCTCTGGGACACCATTTCTTAGATAATGAGCATATTAGTGTCCTCAGAAGCTGTGTAAGTAACTACAGGACACAGCCAGAGGCATCGGCCATTCTCCTTTTGAATAGGCTGGGGTTTCTGTGACAGCGACCAAACCTACCCTTCATTTTCATTCTTGTTCCAGGTGAGATCCCACTGCAAGAGGTGCTGAACTCCCATTTCTGGTCCAGAGAAATTAAGCCACGTCCCCGAGCTCAGGTCTCAACCACTAGCATTTGTATTTGTTATACACTAGGGAAAACAGCCTGCTACCCCTTCACACGGAGCTTAGTTTCATGTTTTTTCTCTGCATGTCTCGCACCTAATTTTGGTAGACACATTCTACTGTAGTCTGGGACTGAGATGAAAGCTTTGTTTCCTGCCAAGAATCTTGAGAGGATAATACATATCCAAGCAGTTTGCATCGGTGCTATTGCATCTGAAATACCCTGTTGAAGGCTAGCACAATATATTTATCTGTATGCTCCCCGGGCAGGAAAACAGGCAGTTCTTCCAGTGGGATGCACTAAGGTAAATAACTGATTGTGCTTTATATGTTCAGTGATGGGACAAAGCACAGAAGATCAAGATAAAGGGAGAAAACCACTCTAGGCTGAAAAGTTAGAAGACATGAAAAATACATAGAGAAGCAAAGAATGTGGTCTTGATGGTGTGGGAATAGGCAGAAATCTGAGGTCTAGGCAGAAATCTGAGGTCTAGGCTTCTTGCCACAAGCTGCTTGACCTTAGGGAAGTCTTTCAAGATTCCCTCCTGCCCTTTGTCTATGTAGTTCCCAGGGTCTTCTAGGCAGGGTTGGATTCAAGTGCATCAGTTGGTCACTGCTTCTAAGGCACATGAGAAAAATATTTCATATGTATATATACACACACATATAAAACAATTTTCAGAATGCTTTATGGAGGAAAAAAAAAAAACAGGAATGCCTTGGGAACAGAGTTCTCAGCCAGTAATTAATGCACTCTCAGGACAAGGCTTTTTCCGAAGTTTAGAATTAGATTTATGCTTTAAAAAACAAATTAAAAAGGATGAAGAAAAAGAAGGAATTTATCCCGCACCAGAGGTCCTGGCTCCAGCCTCAGCCCCCGCCCGCCGTGACGCCGGCCGAGCGGCGAGCCCCACGGCGGCCCCGGCAGCGGACGGCCCCCGCCCCGCTCAGCTCTGCTCGGCTGCGCTCCGGCCCGGCCCCCCCAACGCGGCGGCGCAAGGTTGCGAGCAGCCCCCTCCTTTCCCCCTCTCTGCCTCCCTCTCCCTTTCTTCCCTTTTTTTTTTTTTTTTGCATGAAGATGGCGGCGCCGCTCGCCAGCAAGGCAGCCACCGCCGGCACCGCCGCCAAGCCGCCCTTCCCGGAGCTGGATTTCCGATCGGGAGCCAGGGTGGAGGAACTGAATAAACTCATTCAGGAATTCACCAAACATGACCAGAGGGAGTACGACGACCAGCGAGCCCTGGAGATCCACACGGCGAAGGACTTCATCTTCTCCATGCTGGGTAGGGCAGGGACCGGGCGGGGCGGGGGCAGCGGCGGGGCCGGCCGGGGACCCCGAGGCAGGGCTCCCCGACGGTGCGGCACCGGCAGACCCTTTCCAAACGCCGCGGGCGCGGCGGGTCGGGGAGTCAAGGGCTGCAGAGCGGGTCTCACCCCCAGGAAACTGTTTTTCTTCACCTAGCCTTTAGCGGCGATGTATTTGTAAGCGCAGGGGGAAAGGCTGGCTCGCAAAGCTGGCCGGTGCCCGAGAAACACGCCAAGCCGGCGGGCTGGAGGCGAGCCCGACCCTTTATTGTGTTTCCTCTCAACTATCAAGGCTGTAAGAAACAAGGATTTGTTTTCTTTTCCGGACCGCTTATTTTGGTTATTAGACCAGATGATGACTGTAAGGAGCATCCTCTGAACTGCCTTTCTTGCTTAGCTTGCAAAACTTGCTCCGAGTGGAGCAAGTCAGATTGTGGCGGGGGAGTCCTCGTCTGCGGGAAACTTTGAATCGTGGACAGGGATCCTTAAGTCAGGGTGAATCGTGTTGGCCGTCGTAGAAATCACCTGGGTTCCAGCATGACTAAGCCTTCCTAAGATTTAACAGTGGAATGACTAACAACTGATTCTCTAGGTAGGCAGTTCCTGATAAATATTTACCTTGTTTTGACTAAGAAATCACTCTCATGAATGAGAGCCCTCCGGATACAAAAGGATGCTGTTTAACATGCAGGTTGGACCTTGAAATCAGTTATCCAAGTTCGAATCAGTATCTTAGACATTTTTACACGTGAAAGAAGAAGGGTAAACAGCAGGTGTGGCCGATGAATGGTTCTTTGTAGCTCAGAGCTGCACATACACCCTCAAAGCATCTCTGGCACAAACCAAGTGTGTGGTCTGCGTGCACACTGAATAACCTACATCACTTTTCTCATTCAGAAGCACAGAGCTATCCTGTTGCAACAGTGATTATTTTCTGTGCTGGGGACTAAAATAGACCTCTATAACCATGAATGATACCCGTACTCATTAAATACTACCTGTCCTGTTCCTGGTTATGTTGTAAAATACCCAAATAACTGCCTGATGTAGGATTTGCACAGTTTTGTTTGTGTATGTATTTCTTTTTCATCAAGGTCTGGACAGGATATAGCAGACTAAATTTAGCTGAAGAACAAGGACAACAAGTTGAAAAGTCAGTAGCATGTGTATTTATAGTTGCTGTTATAAATATTTTTCCCTTCCTGTTTAAAAAGAGAAAGAAAAAAAAAAAAGTTGTGATGAGGCCATGGTTGCACCAAAGCCTGTAGGATTTTTGTTGTTGAAAATCTGATCCTGTGGATGTCATCCACTTTTATGATCCTGATACATTTTCAATCAGGGCTTTAAATAACTGGCTCGGGAAGCAGGACTGGATGGGATGAAGCAAAGAAGAGTGGAGAGAAAACAGCCAAAGCAGCAGTTCTGGATGTGTGGCTATCAAGTAGGAAAAGCTTTATATAATGCTGTTTAAGCATTACTAGCCTTCACAAGGGGACAGAGATCACAGCATTTCTCCCTGCCTCATGTGGGAGAAGACACTAGAAGACAGAAGGAAGAACAGGCTGGAGCATGCCTTGTATTTCTGCAAAGGCACCCTAATGCCTTGGTGTTGTGAAAACAGGGAGCCTTGGGCTGTTTACAAACACCATAAATCCATGTGGCTGTCTTTGTTAATATAATGACTGGGAGATGAGCGTCCTTCGGTGTGGAATGCATAGACTGAAAGCAGGGTTCGAACAAGAGCTGCGTTTCTGTTTAAGTTATGCCAGGCAATTTTCAGTGAGACTTGTTTCTGAATAAAAGTGGGGAGTTGGGGACTAAGCCCGAGACAAAAATAGAGATGGAGTGTCTGATTTGTATATGTTAGACCCTGCGGTTGTGTTTGTGGATCAGGCCTTTCATAGCCAGAGAGGCTCTTGAGTCTAAAAGGATTTAACTTATTAATAAATAGCTCTTTCCCCTGTGCCTGATCCTTCCCATATGTACTGCTGCTCTTATCTCATCGGGTGATGATAGGAAAATTAAACGTAGCTTCCCTGATTTAATTACATTGGTGTGTAATTGGTGGGTGAGTGATAGACAGGGAGACTTTGTGCAGATTCTGGGATGTTTGTACTCTGCATGGCTTGCCCTCTAGGTCAGATCTTTGCTTTCTGTTTATATTAACTCTTTTTTATCCATGTTGACTTGCCCTGGCTATTAGAGACTGAACTCTGTGAGAACTGAAGAGCTGGCCTAAAATTAGGAAGAGGCACAGCTTCTCTTGCCTTTGGCCAAATTCTTGTGCTCAGGGCATTGGATTAGAACTGCAAATGGCCTACCTGTCTGGTGGGAGAAGTGAGTATCTTCTCAATGTGGGCAATTCCTGGGCATGCCATTCATAGTCACCAAGACCACATGTGGTCTTACTAACACCTGAAACAGCGGGTGACTTTTGGTGATAGGTAACTTCCTGTACTCACATTCAACTGTGCCTGATAATTACCTGTCTCTTTGACACACATATGACTGAGCTTCCAAGGGGGAGAAGGTTATAATATTGGTCATGAAAAAGAGTAGAGAAAGGACAGTCCTATTCTGGGCAGCAGGCTGGCTGGAAGAGACTGAGAGCAAGTTTCTGGCTGCTGGTGCTGAGTAACTTCCTGTACTCACATTAAACTATGCCTGATAATTACCTGTCTCTTTGACACAGATGTGACTGAGCTTCAAAGGGAGAGAAGGCTGTAATATTGATCAAGAAAAAGAGTAGAGAAAGGACAGTCATATTCTGGGCAGCAGCCTGGCTGGAAGAGACTGAGAGAGCAAGTTTCTGGCTGACAGTCCTGAAAGCAACTGATTACTTTCCCTGTGATTTGGGGCTGGTGGGGGAGGTTGTGCCTAAAGAGTGATAAGGGAGTGTTTTTATCAAGTGATAATATTGCAGTCAATAATATTTTGTGTTTTTAAAGCACTTGATGTTATTTGGATGAGATGGCACTCATTATATAAGCCTTATAGTAGGGGTACCTGACCTAGGGCATATTGTTCCTGCCACTACAAGTGCTTCCAGGAAACTTCTTTCATAAACATTACCTGTCTCTTTCTGTTCAGCACCTAAGTAAAAGGCCTGTAATGCACAGATGTGCTAAGCTTAGAAAAAACGTATATTATGCTCTTGGGAACCAGAGCATTGCATATTAAACAACCCCTTGAAATTTCTAGTACCCTTGCTGCTTCAAACCAGCTCATGTTATTAGGGATACTGATTCTTGCTTTTACTTCTTAACACCACAAAAGAGCAAGGAGATACAAATAAATACAGGCTATTTCCTCCACTCCAGGCATACATTGGCATTCAGTCATACAGAACAGTTTACAGGCTCTTCAGGTTGATATTTTGTTTTCCTTTCCTGAGACTTTATCTTCTCTGTTAAATCAGAAGGAGGATATTCAGGATGTTTCATGTCTGTATGTAACCTCTTTTCCTTTCTGTGGGAGCTGCTCATCAGAACAGGCCACACCTTTGAGGATCTGCAGCCAGCTGCAACTTATAGCTGTTGACAAGACCTCTAGAGAGCTTTTTTCAGCACCTGATACATAAAAGGCACTGTGCTTGGTCTGAGAGTGTTTCTCTTTTCTCTGGTGACTGCTGAGCTGGGTGTGCTGGTGAGAGTTTGTGACAGAGGTAAGTCTCACAGTGGAGCCAGAGCTGGCATCAGGAAAAGATTACTGCTGCCATGTACTGGCTTCCCTAATGGAGCAGATTACTCTGCTAAGCTTCTGCATCCGTAGCAACTCTTCCAGCTGTTTTGTGGCCTGCTGTGCCCCTGATCTGTGTGGAGTGGAGGTGCAGATTGCCCTGATGAGAACGCAGGTGTCCTGACAAGGACTTGCTTTCTTTAGTGTCTTCTTGGAGAATAAATCTTATGAGAAGTGACTGAGAGAGTTGGGGCTGTCTAGTTTGAGGAAGAGGAGAGTGAGGGAAGACCTCATCACTGTCTACAGGTACCTGAAAGGAGGTTGTGAAGAGGTTGATGCTGGTCTCATGGGTAGTTAGTGACAGAGCAAGAAGGAATGGCCTCAAGCTGTGAATTGGTAGGTTTAGACTAGATATTGGGGGGAAAAAACTTTCCCGGTGAGAGTGGTCAGGAGCTGGAATGAGCTGCCCAGGGAGGTGGTGGAGTCACCAGCCCTGGATGTGTTTAAAAGTCGTTTGGATGTGGTGCTGGAGGATATGGTTTAGGGTGCACGTTGTGGAGTAGGATTATCAGTTGGACTTGGTGATCCTGGGCGTCTTTTCCAACCTGAATGTTTCTGTGATTCTGTACAAGAGAAGCATTTTGTGGTCTGCTCCTGAACCCACGATCTCCAGCAGAACAACATTGGCAGTGTGGCTGTTGTGTGTGGGGTTGCAGCATTTCTTCTTTCCACACCTGTCATAACTTGCCGATGAAACCTATTGTAGATTAGATTTCAGGCTTCGTTGGAAGTGTTACCTTTTAGTCTGTGATCCCTGGTAGAAATTCTCTGCTTTCTGTTGTAGTTTCGAGCTGGTGGAATAGCAACAGGACTGGAGCATTCTCTCTAGGGTTAAGTCTTTTGTGTGTGTGTGTTCTCTTTTTCTCGAGAGAGGCCAATCATGATAGGAGCACACTGTACTCCGAGGCCCGTGTTAATAGAGGCTCCCTGCTGGCATTCCCTCTGCTGCTGAATGCATAATGCACAGCTGTTAAAAACAACTTTACTATATTGCAAATTTCATTTCTGGCTTCTGTTGGATCTCCTCTCCCTGCAGGCCACATGTTTCTGTATTCGCATTTGATATTGCGGGGGGTTTGGTTGGTTGTTTTTTCTTAAGGGGCAGGCTGGTTAAGTAATCCTGCCAAGGAATTAGCATCTTCTGTTCGGCTATAGCTGCCAGAAGTCGACCAGTTTCACTTAAGGAGGGTTTCTTCCTGTGTAACTAGTTAAAAAGGATTGGTAGCCTCTTCTGTCCCTTTGTTTAAAGGAATTGCCACTCCAGGGATGTGTGCAGTGAAAACCGGCTGGAAAATCTTTCTCTCCATTTGTTTTGAGATGCCGGTACTCCACTTGCTCAACTACTGTTGTGAAACTGTTAGGCTGTGATGCAGGGTATTTAGTGTAACAGCTAGGAACATGTCCTAAGGGCACAAATTCTGGTGGCAGGCTTGTCAGGCTGCCCACTGCCTGCTCCTTCAGTCTGAGCAAGTATTTGTAAAAGATTTGGGTGGATACTTGCCAAGCCCAATTATGCAATTATGGTTTAAGGGCAATTTTATAATTATAGTGGAGGATGGTAACCAGGATACGTGAGCAGTTGGGGGGTTGACTTTTTTTCCTCCTTTCTTGTCCACATGACTTTGTGTGAGTGCTAAAATGCTCCAGGCAATGCTAGTCAGAAACCAGTTGTTCAACTTTCTTTAAGGCACCTGGTTTATTCTTCTAGGTGAAGCTAAATTAGAGGCAAACCCAGCATTGCTCGGAAAGGCTGGAGGATGTGTTTTATTACAGCTTTGGTGAATTAGGAAATGGATTTGTGCTCGGAGAACCGGAGCAGCCCCTAGGCAGAGGCCAGTCTAGAGGAGATTCAGGATGTGATAGTCCTGCTTGGACTTCTCAAAGGCAATCTCTAAGCTGTGTGAGTGTTTTTGATAGTTGGGGTTGTCCTTCTTAATTTTTATTTCCCATATGCTTTAATAATCTCCCGTTCTGCTAAAATATTTGCATCTTTTCTTGGGCCTTGACATGTAGGCTTTTGCCTCTGCGAGTCCCAGTCCTTTTGCTGCATAGACTGTTTTCCTAGGCACATAGAATCACCCAGGTTGGAAGAGACCTCCAAGCTCATCCAGTCCAACCTATCACCCAGCCCTAGCCAGTCAACTAGACCATGGCATTAAGTGCCTCATCCAGGCTTTTCTCGAACACTTTCAGGGACAGCAACTCCACCACCTCCCTGTGCAGCCCATTCCAATGCCAATCACTCTCTCTGTCAAGAACTTCCTCCTAACATCCAGCCTGTACCTGCTCTGGCACAGCTTGAGACTGTGTTCCCTTGTTCTGTTGCTGGTTGCCTGGGAGAAAAGACCGACATCTCTGGAACCCTCCTCTTCTCTGTCCAGGTCAGACCTTAGGTGTTTGTACTCTGCAAGATTGGTTAGGTGAGAAAGTGCCAGGAAAAAAAAATGTGGTTAAGGCCAAGACATAATCTCTCACCTCCAGTCAAAGGGGCTTTAGTTGCAAAAACTGCTTAAGCATGGCACTGTGAAGAGTGATTGAAGTGACAGCTGCAGCTCCGGGCGTGTGGCTGCGACACTGTGGTGGCAGCTGCAGGTAAAGGCTCCGGCATAGACCTCTCAACTCTATTTGTGGTTGAGGTAAATGCCCCTCTGTTGAGTCCTTTCCCTGTGACTGTGATACTAGTGTATAACACTAACTTGAAGCAAGAGCAGTAGATGATTTCCTATGAAAAGAGAGCTGTACGATCTGGATGTGCTATGTAGGGTGACACCTCCTGAGCCAGGTTTTCCGTTACCAGCTTGCAGCTGAGATGGATTAGGTTTGGCATCCTACAAGAAAGCTGTTAGTTCTGCCCACAAGTAGCTTTGCTTGCTGTCCTCTGAACAGTCCATTCATCTGCACAATATACTATAATAATCTGGTTAGACTTTCTTTAATTTGCCTGTCTTGGGGTATGAGATGAGCAGCAGAGTAGATGGAGTGCTGAGGAAGCAAAGAAGTGTGTCCGCCCTGCATTTGTCTTTGGAAAAGCATAAGGCCTATCATGGGGGCTACAGCAGGAGACAGCTTTGGATGTTGTACTGACAGAACATCCCTTGTTGAGGGGGAAAAAAAGACTGTGCCTGCTTGGGAGCAAAGATGAGAGAGCTGAAAAATGACCTTCAGGTAGATGTCTTAAGTTATTTGACCAAGTCATAGTCTGATTATTAGTAGTGTTGAAGTGAGTTCAAGGAACTGAACTGTAGCTCTCCATCCAGCTATGGATTTTTATATCCAGTGAAGGTGAAACCTGTTTTACCACCTGACTAATAAAAATTTGAAGGTTGGCTGCTTTTTTTTTTTTTTTCTTTCTTTTTTTCTTATTTACTACAGCTGGAAGGCAGCTTGAGAGCTATTAAAAGTAAGTCTGATGTTCCTGATGCTGCTATGGATGTTGCTCTCACTAGGAAAAAGGGCACTTACTCTGCTTTCATTTCTACCATTCCATTGCACTGCCTTTACTTCAAATAGGAATTGTCCTGGACTGCGTAGATTAATCTGCATCTTAGTATTTCAGCCAACCTGACAAGTCCCTGAATCATGCAGTTCTGCCTTGATACACTTCCTGCAGTTCTTTCAAAGCACCACTTCAGTGACTTTTTGTTTGTAATGGAGTCAACCTGTGCTATAGCATACAGTTTAAGAAATATGGATTCCCTTCTCCCCAACATATTGGACTTTTGATAAACACTTGATGCTAAGGAGGTTACACCAGTCCTGTTAGTGCATTATCTTTCACCTGTCAGTATGATTTTAATCTAATTTAAAGCACTTAATTGGAAGATTTTTTAATGCATTTCATTATGAGCATGCTGTTGTTGAAAGTACAATTTGCATACCACTGACTGGGGATGATTAATTACTTGAAGGTTCATAACATCTGTGTCTTTGAAACAGCAATGGTAGCTACTTCTCACCCACTTATGTTTAGGGCTGTGGGGAGAAGTTTGCACAGCACTGGGTAGCTTCAGCTTGTAGAACAGGAGGTGCATGACATCCATTTCACTTGAGGAAATTCACCCTGAAGGTAAAACAATGAGTCATGACACCCTAGGCCCATGTTCCATTCTGCCTCCAAATTTACACAGACCTGTGGAAGTTTCTGAATATAATCATAGAATCAGCTATGTTGGAAAAGACCTCCAAGATCATCCAGTCCAACATATCGCACAGCCCTGTCCAATCAACTAGACCACGGCACTAAGTGCCTCATACAGGCTTTTCTTGAACACCTCCTGGGCAGCCCATTCCAATGCCAGTCACCCTCTCTGGCAGGAACTTTGTCCTAACGTCCAGCCTAGACCTCCCCTGGCACAACTTGAGACTGTGTCCCCTTGTTCTGTTGCTGGTTGCCCGTGAGAAGAGACCAACCCCCACCTGGCTACAGCCTCCTTTTGGGTAGTTGTAGACAGCAATGAGGTCACATCTGAGCTGCCTTTAATGATAGGTAGTGGGACCTTGGTAGTCTTCTCTCATCTCCTGTGAGATGAGAACAATCTGCAAAAGTGGATTGGTACCAGAATAGTGGCGCAGCATCATGTTGCTGTTCTTTATGATAGGATGTTTTAGCCATGCAATCCTTTGAGATTGAAGTTGGCAAGGGAAATGTGTTGTTGAGAGTAGAGGCTCAGAAATTATTTAAATAGTGAGGATAAATAATTGCTTTGTCATTGGGTGTTGATCTCATGGCTTCAAGATCAAGTGCACTTCAGCCTTGCTCTGAGAGAGAGGTTACAACCTGACTCAGTTGGGCAGTTCTAGCAAGCAATCTTATTTTATACTTAAGTGATCCCAAAGCAAAACTAGGACAAATTAGTTTAAAGAATGCATCCTGGCTGCAGTCTGCACATTGATGTAATTTGGCAGTCGGGCAATGCCAAGGAGTTTAGGACAGAAAGCAAGGGAAAAATACAAGACATGGCCAAAGCTGGAAATCCTGCTGGGGTATCCGTAAGGAACTGGCAGAGAATAGTGTTGTGGGGTTTTAGTTTTGTTCAATGACATCTTTCTAAAGTCATGACTTAAAAGTAGAGGTTTATGTGTGGGGTGTCATTGGTCTGCTTACATCTTCTCTGTTGTGACCTGCAGTCAGGCTATGTGGGATTTCTTCCAGCTGCTGATGGAGTGAGAGATTTCATAAGTGTGTTGGTCCAGAACTGCTGAGCAGCTAGGGAACACTTGCAGTTGCATCTGGCAACAATAGTTGGTTCTTGCTTTACTGTATAGACTGTTAGGCTATGTGCTCCTTCTGTTCAAAAATGTGTTTAACTCTCGTGTTCATATTGTGAGGTCTTTTGACACTACTCCACACCTCTCTCAGGGAAGGATGTTTTTATTCCGTTGTGTGTGTATGACCTTGTTTTGAAAACCAGGTGCTGAGGTTGTGAGGAAGGGTTGCATTAAGCAGCTATCAAAAGTGCCAAGACAAACATTGCAATTAGCTTCTGTGCTTTTCCCTTTCACGCTTCTGCTGTTCGCATTCTAATGGATCTCTCGAGCTGCTGATGCTTTGGGTGACTCCTTTTGGAGATGAATCCTGTGCTAATAGCTCTGCCTGGGCCTGATCCACAGATATGCTTGAGAGGTTTCCTGTTTGTTTTGTACCTCGCTAATTAATGTCTAACTTAGTGGTAGAACAGCAGGAAAGCTGCATTTGCTGACACTTCATGATATAATGATTTAATTCTTCGTGACACATTCCTGCTGAGTGTCAAAGCTGATAACTCTAATCTCCGTCCCTAGCCCCGTGTGACGGGGACCTGTCGTAGAGGGCATTTTGCAGGAGCTTGCAAGCTCTTGTGGGTACTTTGTGACCAATTCATCTAAAATTACTTTGTGCATTGCCACTCTTGAGTGTGGTTGTACAGGATTGCCTGGTGGGCTGAGAAATCTGGGTACAAACGAAGGCACTAACCGATTGCATTCAAATTAAATAAGGCTTGTCCTGGGAGGAGAGGGGAAAGTACCCTGATCTCCTAAATACACTTCTTCCTTTGCCAGCGCTCAGAGCGGCGTGGTTATGTCAATTCAGAAGTGCCTAACACCAGCACTTGCTTCTGAGGCCTGGGTAGGGATGCGGATGTGTACACAGAGGTGGCTGGCTCTACAGCTGCTCTCCGGTGGTTACTCCTTGTGATGCAACCAGCAGAGCTGCTTTCTCATCCAGCATGGACACTGAGTTGCTGTTTAGACTTTTGGTGGAATGGTATTCGTAAAACAGTTTGCAACTCTGCAGATAGAGGAAGGAATGTCACTGTAGCAACACTCTGGGGGCTCTGTTGCCTTCTGGCTCTGAAATTTGCCATTTGAGAGCTCCATAGGCTGCTGAATGGCAGATCAGGTATTGATATTGGCCCCTTGATGTTAGGCACTCAAAGCCTGAGTTGCTGAAATGTCTGAGTTTCATAGGCAGTAGGGTAACCGTGTGCTAAGCAACCAGTGACTTGAGGGAAATAAGAGGAGTGGAAGTCTCTCTGCATGTGCATCTCTCTGAACATGCTGCACGGTCTGAAATAAATGCCTAGGTTGTTTTTTTTTTTTACCCAATGTGCAAGCTGTAATGCATGTCTGAATACTACATTACCCATGAAAAGAAACTATTACAATTTGTCTGAGCATCTGTCAGAAGGTTCTTTTACATCCTAAGTTGTCTGCAAAGGCTTGAGCCCAGTTTTCTCCCAATATCCTATCAATCTTGTGAGCGTTCAAAGCGTGCATTAAGGCACCAATGCTATATTGAAAATAACCACTTTGACACAGGTATGTAACAAAAAAGAATTACTATTTCCATGCAGTTGTTTTAATTATCTTGGGGAGGGATTTGTGTGTGCTGTATATGCACTTAACAACACTATCTGCACATTGCCAGACCTGCAGAGTTGGTCTGGAATGTCAAAGGATAACCTAGGGGTATGCTTGGTATCTTTAAACCTAACTTCTGCTTCTGGAAATATAGGACACTCCTGAGTTACTTCAAAAACTAGGCAGTACCCTCTCACTCCTTCACTCAAGCTGCAGACAGGAGGTTTAGAATCATGTCTTTATATAAGCTGCTTCTTAATGATGCAAGTAAAGAAACTGGAGTCTAAAAATGTGCGCTTAAGGTGAGACCAGTCTTGTAAGGCACCACTTGTGTCTATGAATCGCTCTTGTGCTGATAGTGTTTGTCACTCTGAGTTCTCAGCTACTTTAACTCTTTTTTTACCTTGAAATGTGCATGTGCCTTTATTGTATTCCAGCAACCTGTCTTACTTTATCCCCAAAAGCCAATTTAGGTGGCAGGGGCAACAAGGGCAGCAATGGCAGTGCTTTGGAGTGTGGGAGAGAGCTGCTGAGATGCAATACAACCGAAGTTTGCAGGTGAATGTCTCATCCCTTCCTAGCAGAGCTGTTCCACTGTGTCAGGCTTCTCTGGGCCAAGGCCAGCTCTGCTCAGTGAGAATTGTAGCAGTCCTGTGGAAGAGATTTTTGTCTGAGGGAGACAGGAGTCGGGGAGACAAATGAACAAAATCTCCAGCCCCACAGCATGTTGATAGACCTCCTGTTGTTCTTAATTCACATCTGTAAATGGCTCTAGTTTCCGCTGTTGTGCACCAAGACAATAACAAATAACAATCCGTAGTGTTTATATAGCAATTCACAATCTTCAGAGGGTTCCACATGCATTAACTAATTCAGCTGAGATGCAAATGTACTGTGAGTAAGGCTACTCTTCTTGCCACCCAGAGGAAGCTTTCGTTACAGATGGGATAAGGCTTTTCTTTTTCCTCTTAACTGGATCTGTTGGCAGAAGTCCTCTATCTGAAAACTTCATGAAGAAAGGCACTGTCCTCAAGCCTCTGCATGTACCTCTGTTTGCACAGGAGTTGAACTTCTCTCGAGTCAGGTCTGATACTGTTAAGAAAAGTATGCAGGAGGCTTGCCTGTACATTCTCTGCCACAAATATGCAGACCCACACCTAACAGATCTGTGGTTTCAGAAGCTACTGAACTAGAAACTTGCTGATGGATGGAGTGCATCATTCTGTGCTTGCATAAGGCCTTGGGGAAACACCATCTTCAGTGGACCTCAAGGCTCAGGAGGGGAATAAATATCTCACTTCTGACTATGTTGGATAATCAGATTATATGCTGAAGAGAATTGAGGGTGCTTGGTGGATGGCTTTGGTCTGTGTTTGGCTAGATCTTGTACCTGCTAGAACACTAACCTCTCTTTTGGGGCAGGAGAAAGCCTCCTTCCAGGTAAGAGATACCTTTTGAGCGTGATTGAAGAGGAGTCCTAATGTGTGTAATCCTGAATGCCAAACATGGAGTAATATGCTCATTGGCATGAATCTAGTTAGTCTGGCATTTGACTCACTTTCTGCCTTGGCATCTTCTGCATGTGTGTAGAGCTGGCAAGAGGGACTTTGATGCATCTCTGTATCTTTGAGCCAGGCAGAATTGATTCTACCTTTTATTTGCCAGAACAGCATCTCTTTCAACATTGCATTAGAGTGACTAGAAGATAAGCATCTTCTTTTTCATCAGGGCACATAACCTGGGTTTAGTGAGTATCTTGGAAGTAGCTATTTCATAGTTTGTAAGCTGGTGCCTGGTACTGCTGAACTGACTACATGCTTTGTAGTTATAACCCTCTTTCTAATCTGTGCTGTTTAGTTCATAGAATCACCCAGGTTGGAAGACACCTCCAAGCTCATCCAGTCCAACCTAGCACCCAGCCCTATCCAGTCAACTAGACCATGGCACTAAGTGCCTCATCCAGGCTTTTCTTGAATGCCTCCAGGGACGGCGACTCTACCACCTCCCTGGGCAGCCCATTCCAATGGCAAATTGCTCTCTTGTAACCAGGTAGTAGCACTTCTGCAGTGCCTCTTTGTCTAACCTTTTGGTACCTCTCTCTTTTTGGAAGCAGTGCCTGCGGGTTTGACCTGAAGCCGATAATGAAGGAACAGCAGAGATTAGAATTTTCATATAAAGGGTTGTGTGACCAGGAGCACCATTAGCCTCTTAGTGACCTAATTACACAAGGAAGTAGCAGTGTACTTTGAGAGCAAAGCTCTCATCTTGCTACAGCTTTCCCTTCAGCTAGCAGTGCATGGAAGGAGGACAGCATGCTTCTTGCAGGTGATGATTTCTCTTTCTGTGGCTTTGATAGCCTCATTTTCTATTTGAAGTTAATGTGCAGATTGCTAGGTAGTGTCACTCAAATTGACTGACTGAGCTGCTGCTGCATGTGAAGATGTCTCCAAGACAACTAATTTCGTGGTCAAATAGCACATTGGCTTGTGCCACAAGACATTTTAAGGGAGCTGGTCAGCTGAAGGGACAAGATATTTGAACAGTTTATTATTAGCACCATAGCTGCCAAATACAGCTCAGAGCTCAAGGCTGAAAATACTTCTGTTAAACAGCTTTAAAAAAAAAAAGAGAATTCTTTGATTTGATTACCAAGCTGATTTGTCAGAGAACTTCTACTGAGTAACAGGAATGAAAATTCTACCTTCACAGTTCATTTTGCCCAGCTGCTGTATGTGTTCCTGTGCCAGCAGTGTAGGGACTTTCTTTCACTTCTATATTTTGCTGGTTTATGTCCAGACTTTCTGCTGCCTTTCAACTCTGCTTTTTTTATTGTTAGTGTGCCATATTTTTGTCTTGAATACACACTAAGCCCAAATGTTTGTTTCCATTTCCCTTTTGCTGTAAAACTTGGAAAGGTTTAGTGACTCCCTCTTGCTATGAAGTTAGGATAAAATAAGCTTGAAGCATTGGATTCCCCCCTGGCCCTTTCCTTGTTTTGCCCCTCCTCCCAGTCCTCTGCCTCCAGAGGAACAGTGTTAGTGGACAGATATAAAGCACTTAAAAGTACTTTAATTCTGTATTTTTAATTCTTTTAAAAATAAAATACTCCTGTATCAATCCTATTTCAAGGGACTCAACTGAAACCAGACTCAGAAGTACTTTGTTTTTTCCTGCCTTCCTTGCAAGGCTTGGCTCTACTGCCTAGCTGAACAAACCCCACCTTTGTCTTTGCTCTGCAGTAAGAGACAAGCAGGCTTGTTGATTCCTACTGAATTACCACTGTCCTCCTCTCTTGCTGATGTAGTGGTTATCATGGGGGTAGGGTGGAAGCTGCTTGCTGCTGTTTTCATGAGGCCTCCCGGGTGGCTGCTGCAGTGTGGATGTCCTGCACTGCAGCCCCAGAAACCTTGCAGCACTTAGACTGTAACGACTGGAGGAACGCAACCAAAACCTGCTTGGTGCAGGGTCTCAGACACTGAATGTGCTATACTGAGAACACTTGAGGATTTGCAGATGAAAGTCCAGGAGAGACAAGGAGCTGTATCTGTGCCCTGACCTCCATCCCATGGCCCATCTGAACCTGAACTCTCAGCTAATAAGCCCTGAGTGACTAAGCCACCTGAGCATGCCTGCATGCACTGGGGAATTTTAGGAATGTGGACTTCAGCACCTTGTGGGGTTGCTGTTGCTCACCCTCTGCTCAACCAGGACCTTTAGAAGCTGCATTGGGGTTAAGCACATGATAAAGCCTCCTGGTGGTGGTTTGCAGCATACTTTAAAGATTTGTTTTCCTGACTAAAGTTCCATTAGAATGATAGGAGGGAGCTGGAGAGAGGTCTTTTCCCTTCCCTAGCATATCACAGCTTCACTCCTCTCCTCTCCTTTCACAGTCTCACAGTATCACCAAGGTTGGAAGAGACCTCATAGATCATCTCCTCTCCCAATCCCTTTGTTTTTAAACTACTAAAACTTCAGTGATTAGGATATTGAAGAGACTGCAGTTGGTGGTGTATTGCCACAAATTATGGGAGCAATTGATCTAAGGAGGTAAGAGCAGAAAGCCTGTGGGAGGATGGAGCTGGTGTTGCTGACGCCCTTCTGATGTCCTCTC
Source organism: Tricholaema leucomelas (assembly GCA_013400475.1). Classification (NCBI taxonomy): domain Eukaryota; kingdom Metazoa; phylum Chordata; class Aves; order Piciformes; family Lybiidae; genus Tricholaema lacrymosa; species Tricholaema leucomelas. The sequence goes on along the minus strand of WAAF01007264.1, from coordinate 386,785 downwards.
CATGCTGAAGCAACCCCATCATTAGCCTCCAACTACTGGAATTTTTCTGTTGGAGGATGTGGGAGGCCTGCTGTTAACCCATATAGGAGAAAGTTGGTCATACAAGTGCCACCACCTCCACCTGCTTGGCATTGTCAACGGCTGTGAGTCCTGTGTTTCTTTGCTCTGTGTGTCTTGAACAGCAAGGGAACCCAGGTTGGTTTCATAGTAGGTATGGTAACAAGAGATGAAAGAATGCACTCCTTCATCCTTGTCTGCTTCTGGTGCATAGTAAAAGGTCCTCATGTTTGCTTTTCAAATCTGCTGATGAAGACAAAGAAGTCTGTGTCCTCAGAGTGGCAGAACCATGTCAGCAGTATCTCATGTGAATAGTGTGTCTTGGAGTCCCATTCAGACTGTTAGCACCAGATTCCTGCGCGTGCAGGTGTTCAGTGCCACGCTTGATAACCAGGCAGCGATTCAAGCTATCTGAAGTACTGGGTGCCATGTAACAAGCAGCCTGGGCCCAAATGAGCACCCAGTGAGGAGAATGGAGAATGTAAGGTTATTTTTAGGGTTGTTGCTATACTGTTTTGCACCAAGGAGAATGCTCCAGTTTTGCACTGCAGTTCATCATTGTTCTGCCTTGTTCTTCGTTCCTTGGTCCTGTCTGTTTTAACTGGCAGATGTTGGTTACTTGAGTCTTTCTCTTCCTGATTGTATGCCTTATCTAAGTGCTGGACCGAGCTGGTGTCTGAGACAATCCAGGGCTTGTGTTCTCTACAAGATACACTTAAAATCATTTCTGCTCACCTTGAAGCAAATAAATTTCTGCCCTGCTGATGGTTGGCTCGCAATCTGAAAATGTCTGGATAGGATTTATTATGCTGTGACCATTAAATTTTAAACTACTTTTAATGGTAGATGTTGAATCACTGCTGCCTGAGTTCCAAGCTCTGTGCCAGATCCCTGAGTTGTTAGTAAGGCACTGCCCCTGCCAGCGACCTTTGGTTTCCGAGAAGGACAACAGCAAGTTACAGGGCTGTTCACAGGACAAGGAAGCAGTGGTTTGGAGAAGGACTTGGCCAGCTTCCAGCACCTGTCTGGCTCTAGAGAGCAGAGCCAGGCAGACCTGGTTGTGAACTGGAGATGTTTGTATTGGCGTCTGGCTGCTGACACTCGACTGGGACACAGTGATTGAGTGACTTTGCTCTTGGCTTTTTCTCCCTGATTGAAACATCTTTGAAGCAGCAAGAAAACCGAAATTCGGTGTTTCAATACTGTGCTGCTTACAACAAGCTTTTTTTGGCCATGTCTAATAAATACTGAAGTGTTCTGAGTTGTCACTCAGTGTGCCTTTGTCCCATGCTGCTGGGAACCTCTGTATGATTGGGCTTGATGATCTTAGAGGTCTTTTCCAACCAGAACAATTACAGAATCACAGAACCTTAGAGGTTGGAAGGGGCCTTCAGAGATCATTGAGTCCACCCCCCCTGCCAAAACAGGATCCCTTAGGGTAGTTCATACAGGAATGCATCCAGGTGGGTTTTGAAAGGCTCCAGAGAAGGAGACTCCATAACCTCTCTGGGCAGCCTGCTCCAGGGCTCTGTCACTCTCACTGTAAAGAAGTTTCTCCTCATGTTGAGGTGAAACCTTCTATGTTTAAGTTGTATCTGTTGCTCCTTGTCTTATTGCTGTGCACCACCAAAAAGAGATTGGCCCCATCCACTTGACACCCACTTCTTAGATAGCTGTACGCACTGATGAGATCCCTCCTCAGTCTTCTCTTCTCCAGACTAAACAGCCCCAGGTTTCTCAGTCTTTCCCCACAGGGGAGATGCTCAAGTCCTCCAGACATCCTTGTGGTTTTCTGCTGAACTCTTTGTAGCAGGTCCCTGTCTCTCCTGAATTGGGGAGCCCAAAATTGAACATGGTATTCCAGATGTGATCTCATTATGGCAGATTAGAGGGGGAGAAGAACTTCTGTTCTCCTGTTTCTCTTGAGACAGGTGGAATATAGCCATAAAGTCCTGTGACTCAGTGTGCAATGCAGGCTGCTACCTTGAGGGTGACAGGACATGTGCACTCTTCTAGCTGAAACTGTTGTCTGTCACCTTTGCCTAAAGAGCACTTAAAAGCACTAAACCAGAAGCTAATGTTTCTCAAACCACATAATAGCCTTAAAGGCTTTTTCAGCTACTTGCAAAGACTGCTGTGGCAGGTAGACAATGGATGACTTTGTTGTCAAGGAGAGGGAGATGCCACCTTCTGTGTTGGGTGTGTTTGCAGTGGTGGCACAGAGCCACTCAGGGTTTCCCGTTCTCAAGCCTATGCATTTCATACTGCTCTATCTTCCTCACAGTACCCTAGCACAGGGCTTTCCCTTTCATCAACAGGAGTACTGTTTAGTGTGGTTTGCTTTCTTTATCCCAAAGCTGGACATCATACAAAATAGTCACAGAATCACAGAATTAGCTAGGTTGGAAGAGACCTCCAAGATCATCCAGTCCAACCTATCACCCAGCCCTATCCAGTCAACCAGACTATGGCACTAAGTGCCACTATGGCACTACCTCCCTGGGCAGCCCATTCCAATGCCAATCACTCTCTCTGTGAATAACTTCCTCCTAACATCCAGCCTAGACCTCCCCTGGCACAACTTGAGACTGTGTCCCCTTGTTCTGTTGCTGGCTGTCTGGAAGAAGAGACCAACCCCACCTGGCTACAACCTCCCTTCAGGTAGCTGTAGACAGCAATGAGGTCTGCCCTGAGCCTCCTCTTCTGCAGGCTGCACACCCCCAGCTCTCTCATGCTCTCCTCACAGGGCTGTGCTCCAAGCCCCTCACCAGATTCATCGTCCTCCTCTGGACACATTGTGGTATCTCAACATTTCTCTTGAATTGAGGAGCCCAGAACTGGACACAGCACTCAAGGTGTGGCCTGGCCAGTGCTGAGGTACAGGGGCAGAATGACCTCCCTTGTCCTACTGGCCACACTGTTCCTGATCCAGGTCATGATGCCATTGGCTCTCCTGGCCACCTGGGCACACTGCTGGCTCATCTTCAGCTACTGTCTACCAGCACCCCCAGGTCCCTCTCTGCCTGGCTGCTCTCCAGCCCCTTTGTCCCCAGCCTGTAGTGCTGCTTGGGGTTGTTGTGGTCAAAGTGTAGAACCCTGCACTTGGCCTTGTTAAATCTCATCCCATTGGCCTCTGCCCACTCACCCAGCCTGTCAAGGTCCCTCTGCAGGGCTCTCCTACCCTCCACCAGATCCTCTGAGATCATTGAGTCTAACCTATGACCTAATCTTTCTAATTAACTAAACCATGGCACTAAGTGCCTCATCGTGGCTAGCACTAGGCCAATGAAAAGTATTCAGAGGTCAGAACGTCTGGAGCAAGGCTGCACAATATTACAGGATACTGCAGCAGAGATTTGCAGAGCTTGTGCTTGGCTGAAGGAGGATAGCCCCAGTACTCCACATAGTGTTTAAAACCTCTGTTCGTATCTGTGTTGGCACTGATAGCAACTGGAAGCAAAGCTCTGGACCAAAGTAGCCAAGAGCTTGAAATTTGATAATTTTCCTCTCTGACTCTGGGGTTATTTCACTTTGCTTACAGTGGGAGGGGCAGGCTATCAGCAGCAGAGATTGGGGAAGCTGAAGCAGGGATTTAAGCAAGACAGCTTTCAGGGAGAATGGTGTCCCTGAGTGGGTCTGCCTGTCTCAAGATAAATGGAGACTCTGACTTTTTCCTCTGCTTATTCTCACACCTGTGAAGTTTGAGCAGACTTCTTTAATGGCACTGCCGTATGGCTTCTTCCTGTATTCGAGCAGAAAGCGCTGACTGCGGGCATCCCAGTGTGCCTGCGTCTGTCTGTCTGGACCTGTCCCATCAATTAAACAGCAGCTGACGTCATATTTGAAGGTCAGCTGTTTTATAACCTAATATTACCATTTTTCCCCCCCTCTGGGTTTATTATCTCCCTCCAACCTGCAGCTCGGCACCATCTGCTGCAGGCACACAAGGGAGAAAGATTAGAGGAAAGTAAAGCAGCTTTGTTCTCTTCTCCCATTGCTTCCAATGCACAGAGGAGTCAGCAGCTCTCACAGTATTGAATTTTAAGTGTTAGCTGTCTAAAGGAGGGAGAAATAGTCTATGTCTGTCGGTAAGTGTCTCATGGTTCCTGAGGGACCTACTCTGGCCACAGACAGCACTTTGCTACATTTTATTTTACATCTGAATAGCCTTGGGTTTTTTTTTGGTGTTGGTTTTTTTAATGAGGTGTTTTTTCTCAGCACCTGTATTTTTCTTTTCGAGTAAACTGCCAGAATCTCTCTTAAGTGCTAATCCAGACTGTGGTCTGCTTTGCTAGTGAAGTGCTGTGAACACCTGAAGTGCTGCGTTTACACCTGACAGCCACCAGACTGATGTACCCCAGGCATGTTCTGTCACACAGGCAGAACGTCATCTTCCCTGGTAGCATCTGCCTGCAGAGGACAAGGAGATGCATATTTGCTTGTCCAGCCTCAGCCTATAGTGAAAACACACCAATTGTTGCTATTTTATGGTCAGAGTTGGGTTTGCATGCAAGTTTCACCCTCTCTCTCATCCTCCCACTCTCTCTTCCTCCATCCACCCATCTGGAGGTGTGGTTGCTCTCTCTCCAGACTGCATCGTGATGGTTTTCTCTAGAATCCAAGCTTTTCCTTTTCCAATAATAAAATTATAATAATTCAGGAATGCTAATCACAGAACTGTAGGGGTTGGAAGGGACCTTGAAAGCTCATCCAGTGCAACCCCTCCTGCCAGAGCAGGGTCATCTAGGGCAGGTCACACAGGAGTGTGCCCATGGGGGTTTTGAATGTCTCCAGAGAAGGAGACTCCACAACCTCTCTGGGCAACCTTTTCCAGGGCTCTGTCACAGTGAAAAAGTTTTTCCTGATGTTCCCATGGAACCTCCTCTGCTCCAGCTTGCTCCATTGCCCTTTGGCCTATCATTGCACATCAGTAAGCAGAGCCTGGCTCTGTCCTCCTATCACTGCCCTGCACAGCTTTATCAACATGAATGAAGTCACCTCTCAGTCTCCTCCTCTCCAAGCTCAAGAGCCCCAGTAGGGAGGTGTTCCACTGCCTTCAGCATCTTTGTGGCTCTGTGTTGGACCCTTTTAAGCAGTTCCCTGAGGTCCTTCTTGAACTGAGGGGCCCAAAACTGGACATAATATTCCAGGCATGGCCTCACCAGGGCAGAGGGAGAAGAGAACCTTTCTTGACCTACTAACCACTCTCCTTCTAATACAGCCCAGGACACTATTGACCTTCTTGGCCACAAGGGTATGTTGCTGGCTCATGGTCACCTTTCTATCCACCAGTACTTCAGTCTCTCTCTCCTCTCATCAATCTCCATCTGTTAGGCCACCCAGATTACTTGCAAACTAATATCTTGTTGCTTCTCTTTGCTTCAGTGTTGCAGATCTTTGGGTTGGGCTAATTTGAAGCAGAATTGTATGGGGAGGGGTGGCTGATTGGTGCTCACTGGTTGGATGTGACCACTCAAGCTGAGATATGAAAACATTTGGCTGACTGTGATTCATGGTGTGTACATGCTGCTGTATCATAAGCTATATAATGTGCATGTAGGCTCTGGTTTTTTGTCTACCTTTTCTTTGCTGTTTGGCATTCTTCTAAACTGTGATTCTCTCAGGTCAAGGGCATTTGGTACAAGCTCCTAAATCCTGGAGAAGGGGGAATGTTGGAGGCCTTTGAGAAAGTTTGTGAGCTTTGCTTAGTCATTAAAGAAAAAATAAACTAAGTTTCTAGCCCCTTCCATTATAGAAATCATTTTGAACTGATAGCAGTAGCTATGCAGAGGAGGAAGATTACTTTTGGAAACAAGGAGAGGGAGTTCAGGGTTTTTTCAGTGCTTTAGGTTTAGTTCCAACTTGTAACCGGGTATGTGAAAGGAGACAAACACTTTGTATTGCAGCTCTTTTCAGTGCGGTCTTTGAGGATAGCACTGGGCTTTTTTCCTCTTTTAGATCAGTGTGACATACAATATTCCTGCAGGATTTGATTTGGCCTTTCCTATCCCCAGCTTCTTGATTTATACAAGGTTCTTCCTATGGCTGATCCATAGTAGGTGGAGCAATGGTTCTTGCCTTTCCTGAACAGGTTTGTAGGCTTGTAAAGTGCACAGCTCCAATTAGTGAGACAAACTGAAGTCTTTGCATGAGTGAAGAGTTGTGAAGACTGATGACCTCTACTCATCAGCATCTCAGTTGTCTCAATGTGAAACTTTTCTGCTTGAAAATGCTACTGTGGATTCTTATCTGCACCTTGGAAACCAATAGCCTTGTGTCCTCTTAATTGCCTGCAAAGGTGTTTGCAGTGTGCTCTCTCTTTATCTTTTGTTTTTAAGACCATTCTTGAAGGGATTTTGATCTCTCTGGCCACTGCAGTTCACAGCACATTTTGCTTCCTGTCCTGACTGGCTCACTTTTCTCCATACCTTAGCACTCCCTAAGGAAAACCCTCTCTGTGTTAGCTTGTCCCAAGGGAAGACTGGATCTAGTAGATACTGAAATGAGGCTTGAGGAGGAAAGCAAATCACAGAATCGCAGAGTGCTAGGGGTTGGAAGGCACTTTGAAAGCTCATCCAGTCCAACCCCCCTACCAGAGCAAGGTCATCTAGGGCAGGTCACACAGGAACGTGCCCAGGTGGGTTTTGAATGTCTCCAGAGAAGGAGACTGCACAACCTCTCTGGGCAGCCTGTGCCAGTGTTTTGTCACCCTCAGAGTAAAAAAGTTTTCCCTTATGCATGTGTGGCACTTCCTGGGCTACAGCTTGCACCAACTGCCCCTTGTCATATCACTGGGCAACGCCTGGCTCCATCCTCCTGACACTATCCTTCACATCTTTATCAACATCAATGAGGGCAGCCCTCAGGCTCCTCTGCTCCAAGCCCCAGCTCCCTCAGCCTGTCCTCGGCAGGGAGATGTTCCACTGCCTGCGGCATCTTTGCACCTCTGCACTGGATTCTTTCAAGCAGTTCCCTGAGGTCCTTCAACTGAGTGGCCCAGAATGGGACCACATTATTTAAAATGTGGCCTCACAGAGGCAGAGCAGAGGAGGAGAAGCTCTCTTGACCTACTGACCAGATGGCTTGACTCTTTTTGCAGGTTTGCTTAGTTGTTTTTAGTGCCCAAGAGAAACTGAAGCAGGAAGTTTTTTGATTCAGGTTGTAACGTGGCCTCTGCAACCTCCAGTGCTTCCAGGCATGCCACTTCTGTACTTCTAGTGCTCTCTCTGAGGAAGTCTCTCACTTTTCAAGGAGAACATAAGACAACTGTGTTTGGCTTGGATCGTTGTGAAATCCCCTTATCTGCCTGCTCTCACTTAATTTTTCTTCTGACTCTTGTCTTCATTGGTATTGAAAGCATGCAGCCAAGGTTGATGAGGTCAAAACTTCAGCTGTGGTCAGTCTGTAGTTAACTCCTTGCAGCTTTTTTGGTAGGGGGGGAAGTGTGAGTGAGAAAATCTGTTGAATCTCTCTATTTTTCTTCATTTTTCTTTCTGTCCAAATGCAGCAAGGAGGTTTAATCTGCCTTTTGAAGAGCTGAGTGCTCAGTCTTGGGTCTGAAGTGGTGTGTTGGTAGAACTTAAGCACTCTGCAAGGAGCTCAGGTACCTCCATCTCTTAGTCTTTTCTTCTGGATATTGGAAGATGCATACACCTTATGATTACCACAGGTGAGGTTGACATTTGGAAATCTGGAATGTACAGGCTTGAGGGGAAAAAAAAACCAACAACCAAAAAACAACAAAGGCAACATGACAGTTGACTGCTGCCTGAGATTTCTATTCCAGAACCATGTTCTGCTGACATTTTCATGCAGCTCCTGGTGCTGCAGCCGGAGGGGTACCCACATTACCTGGGGAGGTCTTGGCAGGGAGTGAACCAGCAGCACTGTTTCATGTGATAGACATCCAGCAAAGTAGTACTTTAACATTTCATGTTGAAACAAAGGCTTTTGGTTTATATATAGAGTCCTCAACACAAGAAGGACATGGAACTGTTGGAGCAAGTCCAGAGGAGGGCCATGAAGATGCTCAGAGGGCTGGAACAGCTCAGAGGAGGGCCATGAAGATGCTCAGAGGGCTGGAACAGCTCAGAGGAGGGCCATGAAGATGCTCAGAGGGCTGGAGCAGCTCTGCTATAAGGACAGGCTACAGGAGTTGGAGCTCTGCAGCCTGGAGAAGAGAAGGCTTTGAGGAGACCTTATAGTGGCCTTCCAGTATCTGAAGGGGACCTACAGGAAGGCTGGGGAGAGACTATTTACAGGGTCTTGTAATGACAGGACGAGCAGTAATGGGTTTAAACTGGCAGAGGGGAGATTTAAACTGGGTGTTAGGAAAGGGTTCTTTCCAGTGAGTGTGGTGAGACACTGGCACAGGTTGCCCAGGGAGGTTGTGGCTGCTCCCTCCCTGGAGGTGTTCAAGACCAGGTTGGATGAGGTCTTGAGCAACCTGCTCTAGTGGGAGGTGACCCTGCCTATGGCAGGGGGTTAGAACTTCCAACGTAAACCATTCTTAGTACCTGTAGGAGTTCTTGTTTGGGAACAGAGCCTTAAAAGTACTGAAGTCTGTGCAAAGATCAGCGGAAAACTGTAATCTTTGCTTGGAAGGTGTCTTTAGGATGTAAGTAGTGGAAGCCTTTTAAGTAGTCCTGTGCCTTCGACTCTCATTGGGTTGTTTTGACCATTGTCTGGGCTCTTTACAGCTGCTTGCTTTTTTTATTGCTCCTCTTTGCAGCTCAGCAAAAATCTCTGCTGAAGGCCTTTCAGGGTTTGCTGTGTTTGCTTCTGGAAGCTCACCTGTTGAGGAACCTGGCAGGGGGTTGCTCACTGTCTCAAGCAGTGACTGAACTGGTTTAGTGAGTTATGGACAGTAAACTGGATTGATTTCCCTTTTGCAGTCTGGACTAGGAAAGCAGATTCCCTCAGTCTGCTGTACTCTCAAGGCCACAAGCCAAGCTGCTACCACTTTTACCTTCTCCTGTGAAATTGCTGAAGAAAAGATACTTTCCAGATCATGTGTGCGAAACAGATGTGGCTTATGTGACTGGATGATTCAGCTAAAACTAGTGCCAAAATATCCTCCAGAACTCTCAGCTTCAGTTGGGTTGAGAAGAGGAATAGCTTGGAGCTATAATTAGGAGCCCCTATTACAAGAAAGATGTAGACATGCTGGAGTGCATCCAGAGAGGGGCTACAAGGATGATCAGAGGGGTGGAGCTCCTCTCCTATGGAGACAGACTAAGAGAGTTGGGGTAGTTCAGCCTGGAGAGGAGAAGGCTCTGAGGAGACCTTATTATGGCCTTCCAGTATCTGAAGGGGGCCTGCAGGAAAGCTGGGGAGGGACTTTTTAGCGTGTCAGGTAGTGATAGGACTGGGTAGGAACGGAGCAAAACTAGGAGTGGATGGATTCAGATGGGATGTTAAGAAGTTCTTCTCCACATGGGTGGTTAGACATTGGAACAGCTTGAAGTCATTGCCTATGACTACAAGCCCTTGTAAAATAGTCTCTCCTCAACTTCCCATTAGGCCTCCTTTCAGTTTCTGAAACACAGCTCTGAAGTCTCCCAAGGCCCTTCTCTTCTCCAGGCTGAAGAGCCCCAACTCTGGTAGGTTGTCCTCATAGAGGAGGTGCTCTAGCACTCTGGTCGTCTTTGTGGCTCTCCTCTGAACCTCTTCCAACAGTTCAATGTGCTTCTTGTGTTGGGGCCCCTGGAAGTAGGCACAATATTCCAGGTGGGCTTTCCTGAGAACAGAGGGGCAGAATCACCTCCCTTGACCCACTGGTCACAATTCTCTTGATGCAGCCCAGGATACAGTTGGCCTTCTGGACTGCAAGCTCATGTCTTAAGTGTTTCATCAGCCAATCACTGGGGTCTCCTTAGCCAAATATATTTCCTTCAACCTTCTGCTGAGATGGAGGAAATTATGTTTTCATAATTGGGAATGTGATTAGCTCACCTATTTTGTTTTTCCCTTTGCAGTCACACTTGGCAGTCTCCCAGAAAGCCACTGGAATAAGCTTTATGAAGCCTAAATGTATCCACAGTTACGCCAGAGATGGGACTGGGCAGCTGGCTCACTGCCTTGCACTGTGTGTACTCATTTGCCTGTTTAAAACTTGCTTATCTGTAGACTGAGGAGTGCAGAGAAGGAGCAGAAGGGCTTGCTCAGATGCAGTCAGTATTGTCTCAGTGACATGGCTCTTTGGACTTTATTGCTGATGATGTTAATTGGAGCACTTTAACCCTAAATCAGGTTAAACTTTTATATGTGGGTGAAGTCCAAGTGAAGTGTGCTGCTGTTGGTGCCTGGAGAATCCAGCTGAAAGAGCAGAAACTGTTTTGTAACATATAATAAGGAAGGCTTAATCTGGGCTGATGAACAGCTGAACCAGATGTTTTAACTGCACAGGGGGCATTTATGGTGAATACAGAGTAGCAGGTCCTGGCACTGGAGAATGTGGAGTCTATAGTGTTGTGTTTGTAACTGCTAGAAATCACATCTATGCAAAATGATTGCAGCTGCCTCCAGCAGCCAGAGCATGGGGTGCTGGATGCACCAAAGAAAGGGCGAATGAGGATTGTCTCCTCTCCCTGTTCCCAGAAGAACTTTAGCTTTGTCAGTCATCTCCTGAAATCTACACTAGATTCTGCCTTAATAAAGAGAGCCAGCTGTTGGAAGAGCTGTAGTTTGTTTCTGTGACTGCTGAGTCAGGAGGGGGTGGAGATGAGAAACACAGGGTTGTGTTCCCATGGGAAAGCTGTTCACACCTTGGCACAACAGTATCTGTCCTCTAGGAGCTCTCTTTGTTTTGCTTCAGCAGCCCTACCTGCCTTCCACTGGAAACAGGAATACCTCCCTGTTGCTTCATTCTGGACTGTAGACTGCAAACCAGATCCCCTGTGCTGGTGAGCACAGCAACCAAAAAAGTAATCTCTGCTTGACGTTCCTGATACATCTCCCAGTAATTTGGGGGAGCTCAAGCATTGGCACGGTTGGGTTACTGCATAGCATCCTGGCCTGCATCAGGAATGGTGTGGCCAGCGGGAGCAGGGAGGTCATTCTGCCCCTGTACTCTGCACTGGTTAGACCACACCTTGAGTACTGTTTCCAGTTCTGCCCCCCCCAGTCTAAAAGGGACATTGAGATGCTTGAACGTGTCCAGAGAAGGGCAACGAGGCTGGTGAGAGGCCTTGAGCACAGCCCTACGAGTAGAGGCTGAGGGAGCTGGGATTGTTTAGCCTGGAGAAGAGGAGGCTCAGGGGTGACCTTATTGCTGTCTACAACTACCTGAGGGGTGGTTGTAGCCAGGAGGAGGTTGCTCTCTTCTCTCAGGCAGCCAGCACCAGAACAAGAGGACACAGCCTCAAGCTATGCCAGGGAAAATTTAGGCTTGAGGTGAGGAGAAAGTTCTTCCCTGAGAGAGTCATTGGCCACTGGAATGGGCTGCCCAGGGAGGTGGTGGAGTCGCCGTCCCTGGAGCTGTTCAAGGCAGGATTGGACGTGGCACTTGGTGCCATGGTCTAGCCTTGAGCTCTGTGGTAAAGGGTTGGACTTGATGATCTATGAGGTCTCTTCCAACCTTGGTGATATTGTGATACTGTGATTATTGGTGTTTCCTGGGCAGTGGTGACCCTTTAAAGAGTGCCTGCTGCTCAGGTTGGGCCTGATGAGCTCTGGAGGACCCTTCCAACCCCTGACGTTCTGTGTGATTCCCCAGGCTGTGTACCTGCAGAGTCCAGCTGCTTGGGGAGCAGGCAGTGTTTGCACAGTCCAGCTTGCCTCTTTCTGTGTAATCATTAAAATAAGGCAGTTGGGATCCCAGCTGTGACTTTCTGCTTTTGTTTGTATTTGCTGTTGTGCCTTCAACCCAGCCACTGAGGATTTTCCTGCAGCTCAAAGCGTGGGGGCTGGTACTTTCAAAACAGATTTGGTGCCCGTTCAGGTTGGCCAGGCAGGCTCTGTCAGCAGAATCATGCCAAGGTGATTGTATTTGTTTGCCAGGGAGGCTGGCTCTTACCTTTGCCTATGTCTGAGCAAAAGTTGGCAGCAAGTGGCAAGCAGTTTGGGCAGCAGGGTTTCAACGGCAACTCTTTGCTAATCAGGAATTGCATCTCTTGCACTTCTGGCAGTGCTGCCAGAAAAGCTTGCAGTAGAGGCTGGGTTAATAGCGCTTCTGTGTTGTTACCATAATCCCTTTAATGATAGAGCACTTTATGGTCCCTTGAGTTTCCCTCAGAACGGCATGCATGCTTTGATGCTAAACAGTGAAATGCTGCACATTGTGGGCTGAGGTTTGCCTTGGTAGGGCAGAAGCCTCCCAGTAAGTGCAAAGCTGAGCTCAGGTGGATGAAAAATTACCTAAAATGCATTCACCAAGATTTAGTTTACTTCTACCACAAAGATTTTATGAGTCTATGAAAGACTTTAAAGGGAAGAGTGGGTGCTAATTGGATAAGGAGGCTGTTTTGTGTATTCAAGTGTAGAAGTCTGTCATCACTTGCACTCTGAGTTGCTGAGGTGTCAGAATTTTGCACTTCCCCCCCTAGCTCTGTGACCATTGAAGAGTGGAGAGGATACAGTAGGCTAAAAACATAATTTGGAGGAAATTACTTTCTCTCTGCTCTGCCTCTTCCTGTAAGCAAAAGGAGAAGGAAGGCACAATGAAGACATCTGTTCCTTTGAACCCACTCACAGACTTGCTGGGTAATAAAACTGGGGGAGAGGAGGAGAACCTATTGCTTCTATTCAAGTGTTTGCTAATCGCTGATTGTTGAGTTCTGAACGAGTGAGCTTTTATCACGTTGACCTTCTTAGGGGATATTGAAAAGGAGCTGGCATTGACCTCTGCCAGGATTTAAATCCGGGAGATTCAGAATCCTTTTGTGCCTTTCTCAAAGAGGAGGCAAATCTCCGTGGTAGCCACTCTCTTCTCTGCTTCGGGGTAGGTGCCTCTGTGGTACAGATCCAGATGCTTCGCTCCTCTCTCTTCCCGAGCCCTTCACCGCCCATGTATAACCACAGCCTGGGCTGCAGCAAACTTAACAGAAGTCCTGAAGGAAGAAGAGAACAAACACCAAAATTATCTCCTTGCCTGGACTTAAGCAGGCCCTACCTCCTGCTCATGTTATGTGTAGTGCTTAAAATCTTATGTCTGTAAGCACAGGACTTGGGGGGGTCCTCCCCTTCCTCCCCTGCTCCTCCTGCCTAATCTTATTGTGCTGCTTAGTCACAGCAAAGACCACTCTAATGGGTTTAAGCGGCCCTTCTGCTGCCTGGGTGCGTTGTGCTTTTATTCTCAGCCCAGGATGGTTGGTGTAAGTAAACGATCAGGTTGCACACATCCACTGCTTCAGAGTCCTCCTGTTGTGCCAGCAGGTGCAGGCATGAATATTAGGTTTCCCTCTGAAGTATCGTCTCTGGAAACAAAGGCTGCATAGTACCCAGCCTGCTAGAAAGTGCCGTGGGGGCAATATGTGCATCTCCAGCTAGTCAAACGTGGCCGACAGCACTTTTATGAGCTCAGCCACAGCATGCAGGGGCAGATTGGCACTTAAGAGTTTTCCTGGGCCCTTACAAGTGTCTTACGTCATAAGCCAATGGTTGTGGCAACATTGGGTTGATGGGGGCGGTCGTTCTGAAGTTGTGGATTTTGGGTCTCCTGTGTATCCTTCCCTGATGTGCTCCCTGAGCTAGTGAGTAGCTGTCAGAAATGGACATCTGGGACATGGTGTAAAGTTTATAAACATGGGGGTCTTGTGCAGACTGGGAATGGCTCTGCCTTAACCAAAGTCAGGCAACTGGTAGAGAGAAGAAAGATGGCTTTGTTCAGTGTTGTGAAAACTATGAGCTAGGAGCCTGCTGGTAAGGTATTTGCAGAGCTGACTGGGTTGAGTGGGAAAAGCCTCTCAAGGGTGTGATGGACACAGAGCTATCCTTGTGTTAGTGAATGGGGTGAAACCAAGGCTGAGCCGAGCAAAGGCATTCGAGATGAAAGATAAGTTCCAGGGCACCGAATGAAACAGCTTAGGTCTTCTTTCTGAATGCATGCCTGGTGATTATGGCTTTCAGCACAGCTGAAAGCTGCAGATACAGTCCCTAAAAAATCTCACATACAGCCCTATAGAAGCAGTGTGAAATCTCTCTTGACCTTTCAGTTTTTCTCCTAGGGTGCAAAACTGATGAACCCACACAGTGGAGGAGAAATAGGGACTGTGGAGGAGAAATGGGGACTTTGTAGGTGGCACTGGAGTGTGATGATTTAAAATGATTCTCTTAATTAGTGGCTATAAACCCTGGGGACATACATATTATGTTGCAGAGCTGAGAAAGAGATACAGAAGCCCCCAGACACCTCTTTAAACTGTAATGGGTGACATAATGTGGAAAAGGAAGAGTTGGCATTGCAGTATTCCAGTACAGATAGTGTGGCATATGAAGTTGAGCAAGGCTAAGCTACTAGAGTAGCCTGGAAGAAGAATGCAAGAGATAGGCATTGACAGAAGAGAGGCAAATGGGATGGTAAAGCAATGGGCAAGAGGAGAGACTGGTGCTGAATTCATCTTATGAGCAAAATAGGAGCTTGTTCCAGAGTTAATCACTTGAAATATTAAGCAATGGAGACTGCTAAGATGTTAAATTCAGTGTTACAAGTTGGACTGGATGATCTCAAAAGTTTTTTTCCAACAATCTGCTTAATTCTGTGTCTGCCTGCTTTCTTCTGGCACGCAGTGTCTTGAAGTGCTAGGAATAGCTTTTGGAGACAGATTCACCTGTAGCAAGAGGAATAGGATGGAAAATCTAGCACCCAGACATAGCTGAACTCCACAAGTGCCTCTAAAAAGCAGAAGACTGCTTGGTGCCAACACAAAAAATAAGTGAAATATGTGCAAGAGCTCATTAAGGGGATGAATGACAAAAGCCAAGGAGGTAACTGATGGGAAGCAGCCCTTAAAAAATAGCATCTGTGTACTAGTCTGTGGGTGAAGTGAGCAGCTGAGTGGGAGAATGATGCTGCAAGGAAACCTCATGAGGCTGGGCATGGGGCTGCTCTGTCATTAATTCCATGGTAGTACCACAAGGTGATCTGATTATGTACTCCAGCAGTATGTTTGCTTAGTCACAGGGCAAAGCTATAAGCAGAGACATGCAGGAAGAAAGGAAATGAAGGTCAGAGGAAGTTCCTTTGTAATAAATGCATTAAGGTGGTTGAAGGGGAGTGACAAATCTCTCAATAATGGGTTGCAGCACATTCACTGGATTGGGTTAGTTTTAAGAGAGAAAACAGAACAGAGCCAAGAGCATAAGTCAGATAAAAAGGGTTCCTCTGTCTACCCAGCCAGCAGGAATTAAAGCTGATAGGCTTAACTAACCAAAAAAGGTCTGATCATATCTGCTAGCAAAAGGAACACTCCACATCTTTGAAACATGTTACCTATCTGGAGTAAATGTGAATATGAAAATGTGAAATGGAGGCGTTATAATATTGCCCAGACACCTTAACAGAAAGGAGGTTTTTACACTGCAAGGTAGCAGCTCTTTTGGCAACACAAACATGGGGAGACATGATTGTACTAGATTCTATCTGGGAGGCAGAGGAAGATCCACTGTGAGTTTGGTTAGCAGATCACATAGCAGGGCATCTAAGATGACAGGAACATCAGGAATGCAACCTGTGTTGAGAGTTTGTCTTGGAACAAGCCAAGCTTGTTCTTCCTTTCCTCTGTCCCCTATCAATTCCTAGCCACTAGGACAGTAAGTTAAGATTTGTATGCAACACTAATAAGTGTGGACTTCACTGTCCACACTGGAACTTAGAGGACACTTGAAAGGACACTTTGTAGTACTGTTCCCCCTTGTCCTTGTCTTGAATTGCTGGCCTTGGGCTTGAAATGTCCTGGGTGGAAAAGTTGCTTCTAATAACCCACAATGCTTTTTTGCCTTATGGAAGTGAAATCTTTGTGCAATGCTGCACTCTCTTCACCCTGCTTTTCAAGACAGAGTTTGGTACAGATCTCTGTGGTGGCTCTTCTAGGAAGAGCAAACAGAGGGTTACAGTATTGTCCTAGGAGCTGCTGCCTGCCCTTGCTGTAGTCGGGCAAGCTGAAGGCAAGAATCCATAAGGATACTGTCAGCTGTGAGGTTTGCTGTTCAGGTTGTGAGTGACAGAGAGATCTCAGCACCCTGCCTGCTGTTTGGTTAGCTCTGTGGAGAAGATGAGTTAGTTGTAATTTGAGAGTTGCATTGAGTCTGGAGTTGTTTCTGGAATTGTTTCCCCTTGCTTGGCCTGAGCTGTTCAAGGGAAGTGCTGCAGTACAGACAGACACAGTCAGGAGGCAGGGAAATGAACCCTGACAGATGGATCTTAAACCTGTGCTTCTGCTTCAACAAAGTGAAGATAAAAACATATGACATGAATGTCCTATTAGGGTGCAGATTATTGCCCACAGATTTCCCTCTAGCTGGGAGCTGAGCTCACCTTTGGGAGCCTGCACCCAAATTCCCAATGAGCCCCATGTCAGATGGTTGCTCAGGGAAGTGAGTAGCTGCTGTCCCTCACGAAGCATGAGTTCCCAGCTACTCTGTAGGGAAGCACAGAGCTGTTGGGCTCTGCCGTGGAGGATGGTAATGGTCAGTGGTGCTGTTGGGCTGCCTAGGATCCAGAACAGAGGCAGGTTCTGGGGAATGCCATCTGGCATGCTGCAAGGACTAATCCTTTTCTGCTGTCTTGGGGTGGTACAGTTAGAAGAGATCTCAGGGTCTTGCATCCTCCCCTGTAGTAACCATCCACCAGGCAGGATGGTAGATTCAGCAGGCTGTTGCTTTTGCTCTGGGGTTGTAGCTTCAGTCTTACTGGTGCATAGCTATCTGCAGGGTGGGGTGGACAGACAAAGTGGGGTTTGGTAACAAATTCCCTTATCTTCTCTTTTGTCCCAATTGTGTTCTTCTACTCCAGCTCTTCTTAGTAATCTCCTACGTATCAGCTTTAGTTTAGCAGGGCACACACTAAACAGACTGAGTTTGTCAGTTCTTTCTCTAGAAAGAGCAGGATTTACTAGCCAGCAGTGCCAGAAGGGTGGTGAGTGCCTTGGTGCCTCCCTCTCTTTGCCCTATTCTCCATCAGGTGGTGGGATTTGGCTGGATTGGTAGTACTGATACCACTCACAGCAGCACTCTGCCCAGACCTATTGCCAGCTGATAGAGAAGGAGGCTTTTGATCATGAGGTCTGGGACAGAATATAATCTCTCTTCCTTATAAGTAGCTATCAGGTGGTCCAAACTGCTGAGATAATGCTGTAGGAAAGAAGCAGCTTCAAATTATTAACTCCTTACCCATGGCATTTGCCATGAAGAGGAGCCTCCTGTCTGTGCACACCTCCTTTTTCCCCTGATGAGAATGGCAGTGAGAATGAGATTGGGATGAAGAGGATGATTATGATAGGAATTCTGGTTGCCTTCCATGCTGCAGGAGAATTACAGGCACATTTCTCATGACTTGTAGTTACAGTGTGGAGCTTGTTGCCCTATGGCACATGAATGCCAAAATACAAATGGGTCTGAAAGGAGTTGTGCAAATTCATAGAGAATTTGACTGCCATTGTCTGTTGAGCATTTACAAGTCCACCTCTAATCCATACACTGCTGAAAGCTGGGGAAGGTGTGTCACAGAGGGTATTGCTGTAGGCTGCTTGCCTTTATACACTTCCCCTTGAGGTTCCTACTCCTTGCCATTGTCAGATAATCTGTGGTGGATGAATTGAGTGGCCTAGGATTGTTTTTCTACTGTTGTTGGACGTTGGTTGTTGCTTTGTCACAATCCCTCTCCCACCTCTGTCACTTTTGCCTTTTGCTCACACTAGTCACACAGACATCCCGGTTGGAGCCTGCTTGCATGAGGCACTGTCCTAATGAGTGCTGGGGCTCAGAAGTTCCCTTTCTCACACAACTAGGGCAGCTGCTCCAGTGTGGGTGAGTGAGAAAAGACAGGCGCAAGTATCATGAGCGGTGTTTAAAAATAAATGGCACAGCAGTTCAGCTGTGCAGACAGATCAGCTAGTTTGCCTTTTTCACCTGCCTGGGCTTCTCTGGTGTGTCCACCACTGTGTTCTGCAGCCTGATACCTTCTCGTTCATCCTTTGTTTGCTAATACTTCATCTCTGGCGCTTTGACTACAAGCATTGCAGAATTGCACAACGCATCGGGTTGGAAGGGACTCGCAAAGTTTCACCTTGTCCAACCCCCCTGCAGGGAGCAGGGACATCGCCAACCTGATCTGGTTGGAGATAAGATAAAGGTCTCAAAGAATGTTAGAGAAATGTATCACAGGATGTAAGGGGTTGGAAGGCACCCAAAGAGATTGAGTCCATCCCCCCTGCCACAGCAGGACCATACAGTCTAGCTCCGGTCACACAGGAACACATCCAGACAGGTTTTGGAAGTCTCCAGAGAAGGAGACTCCACAACCTCTCTGGGCAGCCTGTTCCAGTGCTCTGTGACCTTTACAGTAAAGAAGTTCCCCCTTGTGTTGAGGTGGAACCTCCTGTGCTGCAACTTACACCTATTGCTCCTTGTCCTATCCCAGGGAGCAAGTGAGCAGAGCCTGCCCCCCCGCTCCTGATTCCCAGCCCTCAGATATTTATAACATTTATTAAATCCCATCTCAGACTGCTCTTCTCCAGACTAGAAACCCCCAGGTCGCTCAGCCTTTCCTTGTCAAGCAGTGCTCTAGTCCCCTAATCATCCTCATAGCCCTCCACTGGACCCTCTCCAGCAGATCCCTGTCCCTCTTCAACTGGGGAGCCCAAAACTGAACACAGGTTTCTGGTATCTTATGCTACCCTCACTTGTAGCAGTGGAATACAAAATATATTACCCAACCATCTTTTCAGCCCCTCTCGTTTTGCTACAGTGATGCTGTTTAATGACTGGCTAGTGTCTGGATGGGTGCTTTGTACACCACAGGTATTTCTACTTGGATCCAGGCAGGGATGTGCTCTGTAGCAGACTGTGGGACACAGCCTTTTGTAAGGATTTTAATCCAAAATGCCTAATTCACAAAGCTTATCTTGTTGGAACAAATGTTAAGACCAAATACAAACAGTTCCTGGGTTGTGGGCTTGATTGGTTGTGGGTTCTTTTCTACCTTCTCCTTCTGCAGCCACTCTCTCCTCTATTTGCTTTTCATCAAGTTCACAGAATCACAGATTTAACCAGGTTGGAAAAGACCTCTAGGATCATCGAGTCCAGCCTATAACCTAACCCTTCTAATCAACTAAAGCATGGCACTAAGTGCCTCATCCAGCCTTCTCTTAAACACCTTCAGCGATGGTGACTCCACCACCTGCCTGGGCAGCCCATTCCAATGCCAGTCATTCTTTCCATGAAGAATTTCTTCCTAATGTTCAGCCTAAATCTGCCCTGGTGTAGTTTGAGACTGTGTCTTCTTGTTCTGTCACTGGGTGCCTGGGAGAAGTTCATCTGATATTTCTTAGTAGACATACAAATAGTGTCTGCCACTCACTGCCTGCTTTGGATCTCTGTTGAAATGAAGTTTACAGCGAGAAGTTCAGACTTCGATGTCCACTGTGCAAAACTACAAGGTGGGGAGACACGTTCCATGTTGGCAGTGCTCGTCTGTGACCTGTTACCTGCTGCAGGTGGATGCCTTTTGGCCTGCACTGCTAGGTGAAGACATTACAACATTCTGTGTCACCTTTTTATCTCCTACCAAACTCTCCAGACAGCACACCAATTCTGCTGGTTTCCATTCCAGTTCTCTTTCTAATGCATGCATCTCTCTCTTTTATCCAGCCCTCATTCTGTGTCTGTCACCTTAGCACCCACCATGTGGCTTTGGGTGAAGCTTTGAAATATACACTGGGTATGATGGTTTGGGTGTTACCTGCCCCTCCATACTTATGAAAATCATCCAGGCTAGACTCATTTGATCTGGAAATTGAAGAATGAAGCTATATTTATAGCTTAGCACAATATACAAGCAGATCTTTACGATATACAGAGTTATAGACAGAAATGTACAAGTTAAAAGGTAATACAGAAACACAGCAGCCCTCTCAGAAACCAGAGTCCCCAGGAGGGGCTCCCAAACGCTCTTCCACCTTCTCCCCACCCCTCTACCTTACCCCAGACTTTGCCTTATGTTCAAAGTGAGTTTGGAGGGTCAGCCAGGGGGGTTAGGAAGCAGAAGGATTAGTCACACAGACGGCAGGTTAGGTTAGCGAGAAAAATTCATGCAGCCCCAGAGAGACTCTGTCATCTATGTTTATGTTCTTCTACATCTCAGCAAGCCTATGAGTGCAGCAGACATCACCATTGTTTCCTTTTCACAGCATATAGTCTAATTCTTCTCACCAAAATAGCTTCAAACTAGCTTCACACTGGGTCAGCCTTTTCACCTCCAGCAGTAGGTGACATAGAGACAGGTGGCTGGGCTGGCTTTTGAGGCCATACATATGTGTTAGGTTACCTTAACCATGTTCCTGTGACTTTAGGGAGCCTGTGTGCTCAGAGGTAATACAATGCCTGTCTCTGCAATGAAAGGAAAAAAAAAGGCATCTTAAAGCTCTTTCCTTAGGAACTGTTGCATTCCTTTAGGACTACTCATCTGTTTCATTTAAACTCCCTCTTCAAAACACCACATTAAAACGTGACTCTGCTCTCAAGGCTGCAGGCATAGCTGTTCTGGCAGGTGCAGTAGAGATGCTGTTGGTTTTACCTTAGCTTTATTCCCTAGCTAGTCCCAAGTTCATTTCTCTATTCATGTTTACTCATTGTGTGCAGCACCCAGCTATGTAACCTCGGTGCTTACCCCATCCTGCAAGCAGTTCCTGCAGCTGGTGTTACCAATCGCCAGCGTGCTCGCATAGCTCAGTGTTGCCTTTGTAGCTGTTCGGTGCCTTCGTGTCTCATGAAAGCTCACAGAGTAAATGTTTTATGAGATCCAATCCAGTTCCTGCTTAATGGAAAGAATCTTACTGGTTGCAGTGGTGTATGGATCAGGCTTCTTATCCTGTGAAGGAATGTAGCTGTATTCTTCTGTGGATTTTAGCATGACTGTATGCTGAATGCTGTAATGACTGCTGCAGTATTAGCCTGCATATTTTCCATCAGGGTGTGAAATCATCTTGATGTTTGAAACTGCTCAGATGTTTTTCTAAACCATTGCTTATCTCTGCATGGGAGCACTGTGGTGTAATAGCCTTAGGACTGATTGAATACTGCATGCTACTGGACTGTGAGTTCCTCTTTAATCCAGGGGATTCCTACAGTCTTTTTGAAGACCAGGATAGGGGAAAAGGGAGGAGACGGTGAGAAAGCTTTTTAAAAGGAATTCATAATGAACCTTTGCCAATAAACACTTGGGTATTGGAGGTCTCTTAGTGTGGTTTTCTGTATAAACTGGCTGATGTCTTAACTCTGAAACCACTCTGTAGCTTTCCATCACATTTTTTAATCTTTGTGGCATTACTGAAGCATATCTAAATGCTGCCAAGAATTTCTCCCTGCCTTACAGATATGTGGGGGTCTCTGGCAATGCCTCAATACAATATCAAAATATTTTTAGTAGGAGTGCTGCATGTACACAGAGACTTAGAAAGGAGTTTAGAAGTCATTTTTGTGTGTTACTAGCACCTCCTACACAAAGCAGAATCCTGTACAGTGGGATTAATTACTTTATGCTGTCAGGTTTAATTTGCTGCATCCTGAGGAGTTGGTCAGAAGTTGGCTGCTTGCTCTGCTTCTGCACTGAGCCTGTTGCTTTCATGCAGTGCTAAAATAGTGGCTGCAGATCTTAAAGTCACGTTTGCTCTAAGTAAGCAATCTTCTTAATAAAATCCAAACCATGCAACTTCCCCTTCCCTGTTCTCTGGATGTAGCTCTTCATTTCTCTGTTAATTCCTGGTTGACTTCTAACCTTGTTTGGTTTTCCTTGGAACTGGCAGCTCCTGCCACCGATGCACTGTGTCTCAGAAACACTTTTGCAAATCATTTCCTTTGCATGGCAGAGTGAATGCATGTCCCTTCAGGGTGGTGGAGGGTACAAGCTATGCAGTGTTCTTCATTTTGGTTCCTGTTTCAGATGAATTTTTACTGTAGTGTTGCATTTCTGCAAGTCAGTTGTTAACCTTGGCTCTCCCACAGCCATACGGAAGGATACAAGTGCTTCCCAGTCAGAGGGGTAAACAGATCGTGAGGATCAGCTGCAGTAACTGAATGGGGCAGCTGAAACCCTTGGCACCCTGAAGCCTTGTGCAGCACAATAATTGACTTCAGAAGGAAACCTACCTTTCACATTCCTATGGTGAAACAGAGTTCCTTTCATGGGCTTATCCAGTATGCTGACAGCCTTAGGACAAAATGCGTCAATAGTGTCTTCCCAGGCCTTGCTGGCAGATGAGAACAGACCTTCCTTAAGCAATTCCTGCTTTTTCTGGCTTCTGTTGCTCAGAGACCCATCCACTCAGTGATGGCGATGAGTTGTAGAGCTCTGCCATCCATCCTGTGCATGGATGTGGAAACAGCAGTGTCCAGACCACCAATGGCAACAGCCTGGGGAGAATTGTCTTGGCACAAGAAGTGCAGAAGTGCTTCAGTCACATTTGGTGCCAGATGTCTGTTTATTTCTGGCTACTGGAGTAATGCCTGCTCTGGAGTGGGTGTGGAAAAAGAGATTTGGCCATTTAAAAGCAGGCTGGGGAAGTGCGTCAGTCTTGGCCACTCCTCAGGATCTTCTTGCACTAGAAGCCTTAAGGAGCTGGGGGTCCTGCTGCATAACCTGTGGCAGCACTGTGACCTGTGCTCAGGTTCACTTCTACTCTTCTAACAACCATGTGAAATATGTGGGGGTCTGGCCTCACACATGCTTGGCATGAAAAAATGCCTCTGAGCATGGGAAACATGCCAGGAGTATGCCTCTGAGCATGAGAAGCACACAGCTCCTGCAAAGTTGGGCCAGGAGCACAGTTGGAGCAGCTCAGATATAGATCACAGGGTCAGGATAATGATTAGTCTTGCCCTTCCCCCTAGTTGTAATTAGCTGTGGTGATGTCACCCTCTGTTCTGACTTCTCACTGGCATTAATTACAGAGCTGCAAATTTCTTGCCTTTCCCTTTTGCTCTCAGGTAAACTAAGACTTTACACTCTCTGGTTAATATCTGCCAGCAAACTTCCTCATCACATGCTACAAAGCCTCACCTTTGGCTTGTAACCTGAAAATAGGCTTGATTGGGATATTTCCTCAGGTGTTCTTCTGAATGTAGCAGTTCTGGGGTAGGAATGCTCCCTCTGCTTTTCTTAAGCTTGTGCCTCTCCATCACATTTGATTTTGGATTCAGTCCTAAGGAGCAAGATATGTTTAAAACCATAGTGCTGTTACTCCTCCTTTTAAAGGAATCCTGTCCCTCTTGCAAAGTGTAGTTTTTCCAGCTGTAGCTGTAATATTTATAACTGAGAAATTGGTGTAGGAATCATTTCGGTGATGAACCTGCTTCTGTCTCTGGTCAGGGTTCAGGAAGTATGAACTGGGGCAGTTCTGCATAGCCTTGAGTGGCTTGGGATCTGACTTAGTCCTGCAAGAACTCTACAGCTTTCTGCTTGAGATGCACTTCTGATAGACTGTGCCTTTGCAGCTTAAACCTTACTTCAGTGGCTGTGGCTTCATACCCATCAGTAGTGGCTTGTAGGACATCTCTCACACATGGACCTCCATGAGTTGTTTGCAGTCTCTAACCTCTGCAGTCAAATGGGAAGGGTAGGAGGATACTGCTAGCAGGATGCAGGAAGGGCATAACAGTGGTTGCACTGAGAGTCATCACGGAAGAGGACTTCAGCTGTTAGGAGCAAGTGAGTTCCTGTGGATCAGGAATGTTAGCAGGAGCTAGCTGGATTTGTAACTAGTTCAGAGCAGGCAGTTTTTGTTAAGTGCTGAATCTCCAGATCTGGTTCATTAAGCCCTGAGCCAGGCTGGTGTTGAGAGAAGGAAAGGAGCCTATCTGCTCTCATGGGATGCTCCTTTCAGTGTGTAGCTGTGCAGAGCTGCCCATGTCCCTAAGCAGGCTACCTTAGGCAGAAGCTGGTGAGGGATGTAGGGAACCAAGCATCTACACTAGTGCTCTGTTTAGAGAAGCTCATAAAAACTTGGTTGCAGACCTATTCTGAGGAAGCTGAACCCAGAGCATCCATAGTGACAGCAGAAGAGTTTTTCTGTACCACTGGATGACATTGACAGCAGAAGAGTTTATTTCTGTAGCACTGGATGACATTTTGCCCTATCTTCACTTTTTTTTTTTGCAGCCATTTGTTTTCCTGGGTGACTTCTGTGACTTGTGGCTTTTGCTCTCTACAGGACCAGCAAGGTGGCCTCGTGGCTCCTTCAGTTGAGCATCTCCCAGTCAAATCCTCCTTTTGTTTTGGGTGTCTGTCCCTGGGTCTATGACAATGGATCCATCAATAACATGAGGGGCAACATATCCCATAATCAGGAACGTTCTGTCTAGAGAAAAGTGTTTATTATACACAACTTGTTAGGGACTGTCAATCAGCCAGGCTGCCTTTGTTACTCCATAATGCATCATTAATGATGGCTGCTGCTATGCATTTAATTTCATTGCACACAAGGGCCTTGTCTCTGTCTCCCCATCCCCTTCATCCTCTTGATAATCACCAGCATGGGAGAAATTCATAAGTGGATCCAGGGAAGGAGAGCTACAGGCTTGCTATAGGCTATGTGTGGTGGCCTTGCTCTCACTGAGTTGTGCCTCACTCTTGGAGGAGTCTCCTAGATGCTGCTGGAGGTATTTTGAGATTACTACTTGCTCTGCATCCCAAGGAATAGCATCGTATTTGCCTGCACAGATACATGAGCATGGAAAACAGGTTGTGTGAAGAGAGGCTGGAGGTGTCTCATGAAGGTGATCTGTTGAGTGCAGGAGATGCATTTGTCACATAGGAGGCTGTAGCCAGGTGGGGTTGGTCTCTTTTCCCAAGCAACCAGCNTGATTCCTTTCCACCTCTTCACTTCTGCCTCCACTCCTCTGGATCTTTGATCCCTGAGAACATGCTGGTGCTCTGCTGATTATCTTTTTGCTTATTCAGCCCAACTCAGTGAACTCTGCCTGGGCTTATAAAAGGTGCCTGGGAGAGGCAAACTCACTGAGGGCTGTAAATTCACTAAGAAAAGCAGTGTCTCCCCTGGAATTTTTTTAGGAAACCCCAAGTAGTAAAATAAATACAGCCCTGAAACTCCCCAGTTCAGAGTGGTGAGAGGAAAGGCTGTTTGTAGTGTGTTTTGTTTAAGTAAATCTAAACTTGTGGTCTGGGATTGGCCTGTTGGAAGCCCTGAAGCTAACTTTTCCCCTACCGTCAAAGTTTGCATCCACCTTCTGCAGCTGAAATTCAGCACACCACTAATGACTAGGAGAATTCTGCCTTCTGGCTGGACTCTACTAATTGGTTTTGGTTGATCTCCCTGCCTCATTTCTTCCCCTTTGACTATCTCTAGGGCTATTTTTTGAGCAGAGGGGGCCAAGCCCTGGTGTGATCTGTGGCTAGCAAACTGTTTTTGTTGCACTTTTCAGGATTAGAAATGCCTGAGATTGCCTGGATCCTTTCCTGCTCCTTGGAAAACCCAGTCCTGGTTTGTAATCCTGAACCAGCTGCCCTGTGTCTACCTCAGTACCACATTTTCATCTAAGTCCTTACGTGGTGCTGCCTGCTCACGTTATATGTTGCTGAGGTGCATGCTTGTTCACGAGAAAATAGTGGTGTATGTGGTCATTCCTGCATGAAGGCAATGAGTGGCTTGCATTGAGGTTAAGACACCTTCACAAATAGTTCTGCTCTATTTTCCTGGGTTTTTGCAAAGGAGGTCCCATCCTTGTCCTGATACCCATTTCACAGACAGACCTGTAGCTACATCCTTTCAGTCCTGAAGACACTGCATAGCAATTGAATTGTAGAATCATAGAATGTCAGGGGCTGGAAGGGACCTCAAAAGCTCATCCAGTCCAACCCTCCTGCCAGAGCAGGATCACCTAGACAGGATTGCACAGGAACACATTCAAGCAGGTCTTGAATACCTCCAGAGAGCTTCCAGTTGTTCCAGTCTTCTGTCACCCTCACAGGGAAAAAAAATTCCTCATCATGTTTAAATGAAACTTCCTATGCCTCAGCTTCCACCGCTGCCCCTTGTGCTGTCATCAGGCATCACCCAGCAGAGCCTGGCTCCTGCCTCCTGGCACTCATCCTTTACATATTTATAAACATTGATCAGGTCACCTCTCATTCTCCTCTTCTCCAAACTGAAGAGCCTCATCTCCCTTAGTCTCTCCTTGTATGACGGATGTTCCATTCCCTTAATCATCTTTGTGGCTCTGTGATGGATGGTCTCAAGCAGTTCTATGTCCCAGAACTGGACACAGTACTCCAGATTGTGGCTTCACCAGGGCAGAGTAGAGGGGGTTGGAGAACCTCTTTCAACCTACTAGCCACAGCCCTTCTAATACACCCCAGAATGGCATTGCCCCTCCTGGCCACAAGTGCACATTGCTGGCTCATGCTCAACCTCCCATCCACTAGGACCCCCAAATCCTTTTCCCCTTCGCTGCCTTCCAACAGATCAGTCCCCACCCTATACTGATACCTGGGGTTGTTTTCTCCCAGGTGCAAGACTCTACACTTGTCCTTGTTGAATTTCAATTTCTGCCTGCCCACCCCTCCAGCCTGTCCAAGTCTGGCTGAACAGCAGTACAGCTATTTGGTGTGGCAGCCGCTCCACCCAGTTTGGTGTCATCAGCAAACTTGCTGACAGTGCATTCTGTGCCCTCGTTGGAGGAGAAGGAAATTCAGTCAACTTCAGATGGACTTCTTAATTCTTTCTCTACACATCCTTGGCTCTGGGCCATAGTCTTTTGGGATTTCCCCCTGGCAAACAGCTTTGGCAGAGTGCTCCAGGCTGGGTTCCAGCTTGTTCGCCTTTGTGCCATGTGTGTCGGGGCAGCCAAGCCTGGCTGTGGGTTTCCGGTACTGCTGGATGGGATCCCACTGCTGTCCATCTGCGTGGACATGACCTCTCCTGCATGTACAAGCAGAGGAAAAGCAAGTACCGTTGGTTTATGAGGGGGAGAAGCTTACCTCTATAGCTCAGGGCCAACAGCTTGGCCTTTGAGTCGAGAGAGCTTCCTGTCCTGGAATGTGAAGGCCATGAGCCGCGCTGTTTAGACACCAGACAAAGCAAAGCTGTTGTGAGACTTTTGATCATTTTCTGTTTGAAGGGAGTAGCTGACAAAACTGCTTTGCCTCAGTTCTCCATTCTAAAGGAAAAACACCAAGAGTTGATGTTTCTTTTCTGGAGCTCAACGTTGTGTGTTTTCAGTTGCTTTGCCTGTTTTCTGTTTGCCAGTCCTGTACCCAACTGCCTGAAATATTTTTAGATTCTTCCTCTTGTGCATCATTTCAGAGGTTTATGTTTTGTTCTGACTTCAAAGAAGGTCAAATTTCAGAATGTTCATAATCCTGGTCATAGTGGATGCCTGTCTGTGCTGCTTTGTGGATTCATTTCATGTTTAATGAACACAGAATTCAGCTCAGAGGAAGACAAATTTTACCTTTGATTTCCTTTTTAGTCTTTAAGACCCACGGTTTTACTGCAGTCACATTTCTGGAGTTGCTGTTGCCATTCTAAAGTTAGTTTCTCCCTCCACTCATTGCTAATTTTGGGGCCTTCAGTCACCCACCGTGGGAGCAAATGTGGGTGTTTTGGTGCTAGGCTGTGAACCCATTTTCCTAGGATAGGAACATGCCACTTGGATTACAGAAATCACCTTGCATTCCCCAAGGTGCCGAGAGCATCAAGTGTCTCCCGGAGTGATAACTTTGTAGAGTTTGCAGAGTTTGGCAGAGATCCTAACTGCATGTTAGTGGCTGGGAAGTTTGAAGATGTCGTGACCAGGCTCACAGGATGTTAGGGGTCAGAAGGGAACCAAGGAGATCATCCAGTCTAACCCCCCTGCCAGAGCAGGACAATACTATCTAACACAGATCACAGAGGAGCACATCCAGACAGGCCTTGCAAGTCTCCAGAGGAGACCCCACAACCTCCCTTGGGAGCCTGTTCCAGTGTTCTGGGACCCTCACAGTAAAGAAGTTCCCCCTTGTGTTGAGGTGGAACCTCTTCTGCTGCAACTTACACCCATTGCTCCTTGTCCTATCACAGAATGCAAGTGAGCAGAGCCTGTCCCCCCCATCCTGGCCAGTCCTCAGTTAGAAACATTTATCAAATCCCTTCTAAGTCTTCTCTTTTCCAGACTAAAAAGTCCCTCTCCTCATAAGCCATGCCCTCCAGTCCCCTAATCATCCTTGTAGCTCTCTGCTGGACCTTCTCCTCCAGCACGTCTCTGTCCCTCTTATACTGGGAAGCCCAAAACTGAACACAGTGTTCTAGATGAGGTCTCAGCAGGGCAGAGTAGAGGGGGAGGAGAACCTCCCTTGATCTGCTGGACACACACCTCCTAATACACCCCAGATCCCATTGGCCTTCTTGGCCCCAAGGGCAATGCTGTGCCATATTCTCTCCTAAAAGATCAATGAGGGTTTGTGGCTTAAAATTTTACATTGGATTCACCTCATAGTCTAAATTCAGTCCTTGGATTTCAATAAATTTATCCAGCAAAAAGGATTAAGCAATTTACCTGCTAATACTTTCTTCTCTTTTAGTGGAAGGTTCTTCAGAAAAGAATTTTCCATGTGATAAACCAGTGCAAAATTTCATCTACCGGAGAAGTTGCCTGAGCGGCTTCACTCTCTAGGTCTTTGTGATGGTAGGAGGCTGAGGAAAAAGGTGGTATGAGAATGAAACTTTCAACTTCATTTTCAAAGTTCTTTGCTGAATTTTGTTCCTTTACATCCAGTGAATTATCAAGTTTGCTTTAGCTAGAGGATGGAGCTATGAAACTTGGTACTTCCTATGAGGAGAGGCTGAGGGAGCTGGGGTTGTTTAGCCTGCAGAAGAGGAGGCTCAGGGCAGACCTCATTGCTATCTACAACTACCTGAAGGGAGGCTGTAGCCAGGTGGGGGTTGGTCTCTTCTCCCAGGCAACCAGCAACAGAACAAGGGGACACAGTCTCAAGTTGTGCCGGGGGAAGTATAGGCTGGATGTTAGGAGGAAGTTCTTCCCAGAGAGAGTGATTGGCATTGGAATGGGCTGCCCAGGGAGGGGATGGAGTCACCATCCCTGGCGGTGTTCAGGAAAAGCCTGGATGAGGCACTTAGTGCCATGGTCTGGTTGACTGGATAGGGCTGGGTGCTAGGTTGGACTGGATGATCTTGGAGGTCTCTTCCAACCTGGTTGATTCTATTCTGTTCTCCCCTCACTCATGGCTAGTGTAGAGCAAATGACTAATTATGGAGTTTTCAGTTGCTGCTCGAAGCCATAACATCAGGTCATCATTCCCTTCAAATGCCTCTGGCACAGGCTCACTAGCTCTGATCTTCCTGTCTCACCAGTTGCTGTTTTGTATGGAAGATGCTGTACCACATAAAGCTGTCTGTTGTGGACTTGAAAATGGCTCCCCCTCTGATGCGCAACCTGATTCCCCGTGCCAGGAAATGTCTCCTACTTCTGAAACTCCTCTCAAGAGATGGAAGATTAGCTCTGTGCTGTTAGGAGCTGTCATTTCAGACAATTAGAGATGGATCAGCTGACACCTGGTAGTTCTGCAAATCTCTTGCTTGCCTGCTACTGCTTCGTTTCAGGCTGGTTTTGAAGATCAGATGCAGAGTAACTCTTCCCATATGCCGCCTTTGTTCTTGGCTTACTCTTGCACCGTCGGTGAGGTTTCTGGTATCTAGTGATGCCTCTGTGAGGTAACTTTCCTTGTAATGAAGGAAATGATTGTTCTCTTGTACTCTGCTTTAGCAAGGCCACACCTCAAGTATGGTGCTCAGTTTTGGGCACTTCAATACAAGAGGGATGTTGAGGTGTTGGAGTGAGTAGAGAAGGGCAACGAAGCTGGTGAAGGGCCTGGAGAATAAATTTTGAGGGACGACTGAAGGAGCTGGGGCTGCTTAGTTTGAAAAAGAGGAGGCTGAGGGGAGACCTCATCACTGTCTACTCCTACCTGAAAGAGGTTGTGGAGAGATTGGTGCTGGTCTCTTCTCACAGGTGATTTATGATAGATCAAGAGGGAATGGCCTCAAGCTGTGACTAGGTAGGTTTAGACTGGATATTAGGAAATACTTTTTCCCAGCACAAGTGGTCAGGCACTGGAATGAGCTGCCCAGGGAGGTGGTGGAGTCACCAACCCTGGATGTGTTCAAAAGTCGTTTGGATGTGGTGTGTGGGGAGATGGTGTAGGGTGCACCTTGTAGAGTAGGGATATGTGTTGGACTTGGTGATCCTGAGGGGCTTTTCCAGCCTGGATGGTTCTGTGGTTCTGTGAAGGAGGGATGAAAGTGGCAGATTTCTTCCTCCTAGTTGACTCAGTCTCTGATGAAGGAAACACAAAATAGAAGTTCTTATTGCTGAAGGCAGAGGCAAATAAAAAAGTAGCTTACATTGTCTTATACTAGAACTGAGAGGAATGCAAGGGGAGCTAGAGAACTGCATTGATGAAGGGGAATTTTTTGCATGCCCTTTGGCTACACCTTAAAGCCAGCCCTCTGCTGAGCACTGGTCCCGACCCACCTGTCTTCTCTTGTGCTCTCTCCACATTGATGCTTCTGCTTTCATCTAATTCTAGGTTAAATATTGCCACTTGCAATCTGCAGCTCCCTGAGGAGGCGCAGTCAGTGTTAGTGAAAGGCTGGGATGTGTTTCTTTGCATTTTAGATGGGATTTGAATTATAAAATCATTGTGGGAGAGTGAGGGGGAGGCTGAGCCATAGCGCTTGGAGGAGCTCAACCCTCTTTGACCTCTGCATTGCCTCCAAAGCATCCTGTACTTAGGTGAAATGATGAACTCTGGGGCTTGGTTAGGCTGCCAGCTCTATTTTGGCTTTCTCTTCTTTCTCTGAGCCTGCATTTTAACTGAAGCAGAGCTAGCAGGCAGTTAACCTGAGTGCTGTACCTTGGAGATGTGCTACCCTAGATAATAACATAGCTTCTGCCCAACTGTTGTTTGAAAGAGGTCTCCTTGACAACTAAGTTTCTTGGCAGGGGGCTGTTATCACTGGATGGAAACTAAACAGAGA
The DNA here is from genome assembly GCA_013400475.1 of Tricholaema leucomelas. Taxonomy (NCBI): domain Eukaryota; kingdom Metazoa; phylum Chordata; class Aves; order Piciformes; family Lybiidae; genus Tricholaema lacrymosa; species Tricholaema leucomelas. The sequence continues at coordinate 355,523 of WAAF01007264.1, read as the reverse complement.
GCCTGGAAGGTAACCAAATGCCAGGATCTGGACTGTCTGCTATGTCAGACATCTTCAGTGGCAAAGGTAGAGGACAGTCAGCCTACATGCAAAACTAGCGAGGCAGTGAGCCTCCTGGCTCCCTGTGTGTGCATAAATGTGAAGGAAGGAAGGAAAAATCAGTGGTCTCAAGGGGCATTGTGTTCCTTAGAAGGGGGGCCTTTTGCGGGAGGGTCTGGGGCTGAATGCCTGTGCCCCTGATGCATCAGCTGATCACTGAAAAAGGCCAGGACTTGGACAGATGGAGTAGTGGGGATTGGAGGCAGAGGAGTCTGGCCCTGTGCCAGCCTGTGGAGTGAGGTGGGCAGATTACAGAGAGGAGCTGGAGGGGAGTCAGAGGAGGATAATCCTCAAGCAGCAACGAAGGCTGCAGCTGTTGGTGTTGGAGCATGGTATTGCAGAGGTTTTCTCCTGCTGATACCCACACCACAGCAGATGTCTTCCAGCCCTGAAAGCTGGGTGAAGTGGGGATGGGCTTGTCCCCTTCCTTTGGTCAGTGCCCTAGGGGATGTTCTGGGACATTCAGCTGAAGGTGGAGAAGGCTGGAGGTTTGCAAAGGTGTGGAGAGAGCCTTGTCCAGTGTGGCGAGTGGTTATAAGGCCTGTGGCAGTAGCTGGAAAGGAAGACAGTATGCTGCTGGAGCTGGCATTTGGATACACTGGTATGTGTGTTGCCTCAGACTAACTGCTGAGCTCTACTTGCATTTTTGTCCCTTTGCTCCAAGTCAGAGTGCTTCTTCCCAGATGTCCCAGCAGAGCAAGTAGGGCACTCTGGTGGGAATGATTGACTCACACCGCACAGGAAAGCGAGCGAGGACCCTAGCAGCAATGCTAGTGAGCAGGTCAGGGCTCTCCTGTCCCCCTAGAAACACTTGCTACGTCCCTGGCAGGGACACCTAAATTGTGCTGCTGCATAGGCCCTGGCAGGCAGGCAGTGGTCCCTGTAACAGAGCCTTTTGCTCACGCTCTGTGGCAAGTCTAACTCGGTGCAGGAGCACGTTACTGCTATTTTGCCTTAGGTTTGACAGGGTGGAAGATGTGTGAAGGGATATTAGAAGATCCAGCAGATCCTGGTGTGAAAGTGAGAACCTAGAAGATCGCAGTGAACCAGGTACCATTAGGTGCTGGGAAAAGATACACTGTAACCCTGCTCCCCAGAGGAGAGGAGGAGTAGCCTGGGAAGGATCTGCTTTGCTCTTGCCATCCCAGGGGCTGCAGTCAGGTCTCTTTTTGAAGTGTTTCCCCCAGGATATCACTGTCTGAGGGATCAGTACATAGGATCCTTCTATCTCTTTCTTAGCCACCTCTCCACCTACCTATATGAGCTCAAATGAGTTTTGTTCTGCCACTGTTTTACCTGGTAAATCTGTTGAAAGCTGCTGCCAGACGTCCAAGGGGAACCTCAAGGGGAGGAGCAGTGAGCTGGTTTGTTAAACTTGAGGCACTCAGAAGCTGTGAGTTGGGCTCTAAAAATAAAAACTCTTGGTGTATTTTTATTTCTGTTCTGCCTTGTTCAGCTTTTTAAATCTTTCTGAGCCTCATCTCCTTCAGGGTATTTTTGGTTGTTTGCAGCTGTGATGGATGGGGATTGCTCATTTCCTTTCGTAGACTTAAGCTGAGACTTTTGCTAAGGCCCTAGAGACTGGGATCTTCGGCAAAAAGAGGCAGAAGAGGAGTAGGAATTGGCGGTATGGCCACATGCTGAGTATTGAACACTTGTCAAACACCTCCAGCATATCTTTGCTTAGTGCCAGGGTCTGAATGCAGTACAAACACTTGTCAGAGGCTCAGGATTTGGAGCCTTTGAGAGGCACAGGTTCGCGAGTGTCTGTTAGGTTCGTACGTGGAGGTGATGGATGAGAATGGATCTTCTTCTGTGTTGTAGACAAAAATGGTTCGTAACAAAACATGACAGTCATTGCTGCCCATCTGGCAGGGGCTGTTGATAGCTGATGTCTGAAACGTGCAGACAAGTCCCCGTGTTCCTTTCTCTCTCTGCACTTGGAAGTTTGAGATCTGGCTCAAACTCTGCCAGCAATACTGTGTGGGAGCCATGTGAGACCTGCCCCAGCCCTGCGTGTTCTCATTCAGCAACTTGGGATGTGCCGGAGCAAGCAGATCAAATAGTTATGGAGGGTGTGAATAAGCCCTGGGAAAGAGCAAGCAGGCAGCTTGGTTTGTGTTTGCTTCGCCGTGTTTGTGTGAGTCACGGAGCTGGCGGTGGTCCTGCTTTCACCTCGCAGAGAGCAGGAGTAAGGCTGTGAGAGCCCCACGCTAATGTGCTGAAAATAGCTGAAAGCCAGGCTCTTAAGATACTCCCAAGAGATTGCAACGCCTCTGTCTATTGATTCTTCTTCTCCCCCCTCCAACTCAGCAGCTTTTAAAAGACAGTAAAACAGGAGAAGAGCATGCGTGCAGCCCACGGGGTGAGGTTGGCAGTCTCAGCCCTTGCCTGGGTGGTGGGCACCTGTGTGACCTTGCAGGGCCTGCCTGAGTGCCCACAGAGCAGGCAGCAGAATGGTGTGGAGATGGGCGTTGAAGCCACAGAGAAGAGGTAAAACATTTCTGCCCCTGTTGGCCTGGAGGCTGCTGGTATGCCAGCAGAAGAGCTCTCTCCATCACCACACACCACCTCCCCCCTGAAAAGTTGGGGGCAGAGGTGGTTTTTGCCTGAGCAGGTGCCTGTGGTAGTGTGCCCCTGCCATTCTCCAGCGCAGGGGCAGAACACCAGTTGAATGCTTTGCAGTGATGCTAGCTTATCATCACCTTGGGCTTTTGGTGTTTTGAGGGGTTTGATTTGTTCTGGTTTGGGTGTTTTTCTGTTTGTAAGCAAGAGCAATGTTAAATTCTATGCTTTCCCTAAAGCTCTAGCTTCTGGAGCCAGTAGATGATGCTGTGAGCTTTGTTGGAGCTTGGGAAGGAAGTCTCGCAAGGCACTCTGGAGGCAAAGCTAGCAATGAGCCCTTTGTTCCCTCCATGTTTCCATGGACCAAGCCCATATGTCAGCTACCATTGCAGGTTTTGAACACAAGAGTTGGCAGAGCAGCCTTTGATCTAGCTGACACCTTTGGAAAAGCAGTAAGAGTGCTTTGACACACAAGGGACACAAGGCTTGTGTGATGGCCGAGTATTGAGGTCATCTTAGCTGAGCAGAAGGGGAAGTGAGAGAGGCTACTGGCACTTAAACCCTTGGTGTGAGGAATGCAGCTGTGGTTTGGGAGCTCACTGAACCAGGGCTGCTTTCATGCTGAGCATCTCAAGCAGGTGAGGCAGCCATCTCCCAGCACTTGTCCTTAACACAATCAACCAATTGCTCTTTAGTAACATAGGCTTCCCCGAAGCCCCATTCCTGCATTTCCTCTCTGCCTTAAGCAGCCTTTGCTTCACTTGTTTCCATATTTGTTTTTTCTGTTGCACAAATTCTAATCTCAGGCCTCTGAGCTGAAATACTCTGAGCTTCCAAAAGCATGACTTTTAATTGCAGTCTCTGGCTCATCTCTGCTGCATGCCCAGCTCATCTTACCCTTGGTAGAGTGAGCAACAAATGGAGTGAGTTAGTGAGCCTTGCTGTTTGATGCTTAAAACCCACCTGTGTCTTCTGAACAGCCACAGTTTTGCTTTAAACCCAGAACACTCTCAGATGGATTCAGTAACTATTCTTTGGGGATCTGCAAGCTTTGTGGCTGTGTGGAGGTTCTTTTGCCACCTAGTTCTCTTCCTGTGGTTCTCCTGCTGTTTTGCAGGTGTGTCCCTGCTACCCTGACTTCCCCAAAGGGAAGACTTCCTCCTATGGTCTCCTAACTACCCCTCCACCCAGCCCCCTTCACACTGTATGACTGCCGGGGCTGGGCAGATGTGCCCTGTGCACCACCCCTTTCCTTCTTAGCTGGGTCAGAATGGGGAAAATGAGTATGCAGATTCAGAATTATCCAGTCTACCTCCCTCTTTCTGGACTCCTGACAAAGGATTTGTTAGTGGGGAAATAAGAGCATGACAGGATACCTTGCATCCTGCCTTGGAGCATCATGACAGGACACCCTACATTCACAGAACGTTAGGGGTTGGAAGAGACTTTGAAAGATCACCCAAGTCCAGCCCCCCCCTGCCAGGGCAGGATCACCTAGAGTAGGTCACACAGGAATGTGTCCAGGTAGGACTGGCCACACAGAGTGCTGTCCAGGGGTTATGTTTTAGTACCTGGAAACTGATTCTGGCGCTTGAAATAGGCTTACTGGTGGCTGCATTTGTCTTGAGCCATCCAGAGAGGTATTCCAGGAGCATCTCCCATGAGAACCTCTGAGCAGTGTTTCCAAGGTGAGAAGTGTTCTGAGGTACGTCTGCTAACGAGCAAATACATCTTCATGTCATTCATTAAGACTTCTTTTTTATTTTAGCTTACAGCTGAGGTGTGGGTGTGACAATAGCTATTTAAATGCAGCTTCAGAAGTGTTTGTAGGAGGTACCCAGCATCCCCTGAGACCTGATTGCTGTTGGCTTGGCACAGCGCTACAGTGCGTGCGGCGGCAGCGTTACTCACAGGTTGCTTGCAGTAGCTGGTTTGCTATTTCCGTCAGCTCAAAAGCTACTTGGTTTTGTTCCTTTGGTGCTCCCTCATCCCAGATATGTTATACTTTGGCAGATCACAGAAATCAGAGAAATATTCAGGTTGGAAAAGCCCCTCAGGATCACCAAGTCCAACCCATATCCCTACTCTACAAGGTGCACCCTAAACCATATCCCCGAGCACCACATCCAGACGATTTTTAAACATGCCCAGAGTTGGTGACTCCACCACCTCCCTGAGCAGCTCATTCCAGTGCCTCACCACTCTTGCTGGAAAAAAAAAATCCTAATACCTAGTCTAAACCTACCCAGTCACAGCTTGAGGCCGTTCTCTCTTGTTCTATCACTAATTACCCATGAGAAGAGACCAGCACCAACCTCTCCACAACCTCCTTACAGGGAGCTGTAGATAGTGATGAGGCCTCCCCTCAGCCTCCTCTTTTTCAAACTAACCATCCCTTGGTCCTGTAAGTTGTTCCTCATAAAATTTATTCTCTAGGCCCTTCCCCAGCTTGCTTGCCCTCCTCTGCACTCGCTCCAGCAACAGTCCAGATGTTCAGGAGAGCACAGGCATCTAAGGCTGCACTAAGTGCACCCACTCTAAACATTCTGGACTCGTTCCTTTGCTTGCCTGTAAGTCAGACACACGGACAGCTTGATGGATCTCAATACTACTGCTGGAGTCATGCTACAACCTCCTACCTATTCGACAGCACATTGCTCACAGCAGAGGGTCTGTGTCTTGAATCTCTGAGGAGTCACGCTGTCAGCAGTAAAATTGGAGTGAGAAGTTAGTTTTGGCTTCCAAATGTCTCTGCTACTTAGCTCTATTTTAATTGTTCTTTTTTAGTTGAGAAATTGTATATGCTGGATTGAAACATGCAAATAGCACTTTATGAGAGCACAGTGGTTGCTTTTTCCCTTCATGCTTTCTTCCCCTTCCCCATCTCTGGGGAGACTCTCCATTTATTGCCTCGAAAAAGTTCCAAATCCCAGTCCTGCTCTTCAAACCTGTAGCATGGATGCCTGTGCTTTCTGAGATGATTTGCTTTGCATTTCATTTTGAATCCTCCTAGATTGCTTTTGTTGTATTTGTTCTCTTCTGAGGATGAAAAGAAATAAGGAAAACTGATGAAGGTGAAAAGAAATAAGGAAAATGAGGATGACTGGAAAACTTGAGCATCTCCCCTAGGAAGAGGGTCTGAGAGCAATGGGGCTGCTTGGTTCTGAGAAGAGAAGGCTGAGAGAGTATCTGATCAATGTCTATAAATAGACATTGGACACAGTCTCAAGTTGTGCTAGGGGAGGTATAGGCTGGATGTTAGGAGGAAGTTCTTCAGAGAGAGTGATTGGCATTGGAATGGGCTGCCCAGGGAGGTGGTGGAGTCACCATCTCTGGAGATGTTCAAGCAAAGCCTGGATGAGGCACTTAGTGCCATGGTCTAGTTGGTTGGACAGGGCTGGGTGCTAGGTTGGACTGGCTGATCTTGGAGGTCTCTTCCAACCTGGTCAATTCTATGAAATAACTGAGGGGTGGGTGTCAAGTGGCTGGGGTCAATCTCTTTTTGGTGGTGCACAGTAATAACACAAGGAGCAATGGATACAAACTGGAACAGAGAAGGTTTCACCTCAACATGAGGAGAAACTTCTTTAGAGTGAGGGTGACAGAGCCCTGGAGCAGGCTGCCCAGAAAGGTTGTGGAGTCTCCTCCTCTGCAGACTTTCAAAACCCATCTGGATGGATTCCTGTGTGGACTAGCCTAGAGGATCTTGCTTTTGACAGGGGAGTTGGACTGGATGGATGATTTCTGGAGGTCCCTCCCAACCTCTACCTTTCTGTGACTGATTCACGGGACCATCTTCGCCCTGAAAGTTTAGGACTGTTTTGCACAATAGATCTTTCGTTGTGTTCTGTAGGTTTGAACATCTTCTTCTGTAGGATAGCTGCATTCTGTTTGCCTCTCTCAGGAGCAGCTGCAGATCTGTATGGTAGATCTGCTTTTGGCAGAGGGATTGGACTTGGATGATCTCTGGAGGTCCCTTCCAACCTCTAACATTCTGTGATTCTGTGATTGGTTTGGTGTTGATTTCACCTTCACCTTTAGTCCTGGAAGGCTCTGTCCTTAGACCAGAATATCTGCTTCCATGGAATGTAGGCACTGCCTAGAGAGGCATGTTTGCTTGCTTTTTGATGAAGAAATAGAAAAGCTCCATTCTGAACTGAATTTACCTGCAATGATTCACACAGAGCACTGCCCTTTTCCAGGACTTATTCAAATGCATTGCCAATGCATTCTTAACAGTGTTTCTATAAACAGCAATTGTTCTGCTTTGAAGCCGTGCTGCACAGTGTCAGCTCAGTGATGCTGCTCTCTAAAGTGGCATAAATACTCCAAGAGAAATGACACAAAAGGAGCCCTGTACAGATGGCCTGGACAAAATGCTGACCTTTCCCTTCAGTCATCACAAGCTGGAAATCTGGCATTAAATAGGATTTGTAGACAGGTTTGGTGTCTATCTTCTGGCTTATCCCCTCTTAAAGTTGGATCATTCTCCCACCCTGTACATTCTATGTTATCAAAGGACTTTTGGTATATGGTGGATAACAATTATGTGAAAAATCTGGTCCTGGAGGTCTCTTTGCCCTCATAGCAATAATTGTGTCAGAGCTGACTACTACTTCACTGTAAACGCTAGCAGAGGGCAAGGAAAGATCACAGAATTGCATGCCTGCATGCAGCTCCTTCCCTTGTCCATGCTGCAGTGTGAAAACTCTTAGAGCCTTTTGTTTTGAAGGGTTCTTTTTCTTTTTGCTTACAAATCCCCTGGGCCAGCTGAGCTCTGCAGCCCGGAGAGGCTGATGCATTCGTGCCATCTGCTGTCAGAAGAGCTGATTGCATGTAGTGTTTCTGCTCGAGTTCTCCACAACCTCTGTGGGCATCTCACAGGGGCAAAGACGATGACGAATGTGCCCATAGCAAGGGGAAGTGGTCTTCTTTTTAAGGTGGCTGGGCAATCGGCAGGAAAGGTTCAAGTAAGACTCGAAAGAGCCCAAGGGAGGGCTGTGAAGATGATGAAGGGGCTGGAGCACTGCCCTGTGGGAGAGGCTGAGGGACCTGGGGCTGTTTGGGCTAGTGAAGAGAAGATTTAGAGGGGACCTAGTCAGTGTTTATAAACATCTGAGAGCTGGGGGTCAGTTGTGCCCTGGGATGGGACAAGAAGCAATGGATGTAAACTACGGCATGGAAGTTCCACCTCAACACGAGGAAGAACTTCTTTACTGTAAGGATCCCAGAGCACTGGAACGGGCTGCTGAGGGAGGTTGTAGAGTCGTCTTCTCTGGAGGCTTTCAAACCTGTCTGGATGCATTCCTGTGTTAGATTATGGTCCTGCTCTAGCAGGGGGGTTGGACGTGATCTCCAGAGGTCCCTTCCAATCATAGAATCAATCAGGTTGGAAGAGACCTCCAATATCATCCAGTCCAACCTAGCACCCAGCCCTGTCCAGTCAACTAGACCATGGCACTAAATGCCTCAGCCAGGCTTTGCTTGAACACCTCCAGGGATGGTGACTCCACCACCTCCCTGGGCAGCCCATTCCAATGCCAATCACTCTCTCTGGCAACAACTTCCTCCTAACATGCAACCTAGACCTCCCCTGGCACAACTTGAGACTCTGTCCCCTTGTTCTCTGCTGGCTGCCTGGGAGAAGAGACCAACCCCACCTGGTTACAGCCTCCCTTCAGGTAGTTGTAGACAGCGATGAGGTCATCTCTGAGCCTCCTCTTCTCCAGGCTGCACACCCCCAGCTCCCTCAGCCTCTCCTCACAGGGCTGTGCTCCAGGACCCTCACCAGCTTCGTTGTCCTTCTCTGGACATGTTCCAGCACCTCAACATCTCTCTTGAATTGAGGGGCCCAGAACTGGACACAGCACTCAAGGTGTGTCCTGACCAGTGCTGAGTACAGGGGCAGAATAACCTCCCTTGTCCTGCTGGCCGCACTGCTCCTGATCCAGGCCAGGATGCCATTGACTCTCCTGGCCACCTGGGCACACTGCTGGCTCATCTTCAGCTGCTCTGTACTAGGACCCCCAGGTCCCTCTCTGCCTGGTTGCTCTCCAGCCCCTTTGTCTCCAGCCTGTAGTGCTGCTTGGGGTTGTTGTGGTCAAAGTGTAGAACCCTGCACTTGGCCTTGTTAAATCTCATCCCATTGGCCTCTGCCCACCCATCCCAGCCTGTCAAGGTCCCTCTGCAGGGATCTGCTACCTTTCAGCAGATCAACACCTGCTCCTAGCTTGGTGTCATCTGCAAACTTGCTGATCTTGCAGCTTCTTCCTCAAACCTGAAGTTCTGTGGAATATTTATTGCTTAATTAATTTCTGAGTACTCGGAATATCTTTTAGGCCAGGGACTTGTGGTTTAACAACCAATTCTGTTTTACAGGGTCCTCCTAGTAGTACTCCTCTCCACGGGCAAAAAATGCCAATGACACATGGGACCTCAGGCAAATGTTGCCTCTGAGGATCTTTTGCCCACCTCTGAGGTATGCTGTGGATAAGAGCTGGCTGATGTCTGAGCATTCAGCATGACACCTTCCATACTTGATAGGGAAGCAAATCTGAGAGGTTATTTTACCTGATGGCAACACTCCTGGTGGGAGCCAGGGAGAGTTGAGCAGCATACATCTGGGTAGAAAAGCTCCAAGAGGCTGGGCTCAGCCAGTTGCACGAGGTAGGTCTACATGGGCACAAGCAGGACAAGCCCAGACAGCAGGCAATGCAGGGCAGTGTACAACTTGTGCTTCGTTGCTTATTGCTACAACTCAGTGTTTCTCTGCCTCTGCCAGCCCCCTCCCTAGGTGCAGCCAGAAACAGCTAAGTAGCGTTGTGCTCAGATGTCTTCTGGGCATGAGCTGTATCTTAGCTTTGTCCGACTTCAGGGATGAGCATCTCTGTTAAAGGGCTGGCTCACACCCTCATAGTCCCACTTCTGCCTTGTGCAATTAATTCTACAAGCCAAGCAAGTTTAGGAGGTGTGTAATCGTTGCTGGTGTGTTAATCACAGGTCAGCTCTCAGTCAAACTAGGGAGGACAGTGTTAGTCATTGCTTTCTGTGCAGCAGGACTGTATTCAACATTATCAGTTTCAGTTGAGCTGAAAAATGTCTTCATGCAAGCAAACCCTGCAGGAGCTGAGGAGGAAGTTCTTCACAGAGAGAGTGATTTGCCACTGGAATGAGCTGCCCAGGGAGGTGGTGGAGTCACTGTCCCTGGAGGTGTTCAAGAAAAGACTGGATGAGGCATTTAATGCCATGGTCTGGTTGATTGCACAGGGCTGGGTGCTAGGTTGGACTGGATGGTCTTGGAGGTCTCTTCCAACCTGGTTGATTCTGTGATCCATGAGGAATGTTATGAAGTGTTTTCACTACAACACCTGTAAGATTTCAGATTACCAAATTCAGTTCAAGGGTCTGCATTCTCCATGTCCCTGCCTCTCCTAAGCCTAACTTCTTTACCAGCACTTGTGAACAAAGGTGCTTTAGCAGTTTTTCAGTGTTGCTACAGATACATCTCCAGGGGCAGTGAGTCCACCACCAATCACTCTTTCTGTGAAGAACTTCTTTCACTTGACCTTGTTAAATCTCATGCTTTTGGACTGTGTCCATCTGTCCAGCCTGTCCAAATCCCTCTGCAGGGCCCTCCTACTCTCTAACAGATGAACACGTGCTCCCAACTTGGTGTTGTCTGCAAACTTACTACTGGTATACTAAATCCCCTCTTCCAGACCATTGATAAAGGTATTAAATAGGATTGGGCCCAGCACTTACTTCCTACTGGACGGATGTGGGGTTCTCTCCTAAACAAATCAGAGTGTAATGGAGCATTTTTAGCTCTCACAGTTTTGAGGGGGAAGCCTATTGAGCTCACTCACTTTCCTGTGTTACTGGGTTTGAATTTTCAGAGGCAGCTGTTTTTTTCTCTGTCCTCCTTCTAAAAATGCCTGAAGAAAATGAAAATTGAAGAGGCTGCTATGGTTTCATTGCCTGTCTCTTATTTCATGGGTGTTTATTTTAGATTGGGTCACTGCCTCCTAAAACTTGGGGGGGATTGAATGGGATCCTGTTTCCTTATGCTCTTCAGAATCACCAGGGTGAAAGAGCCCTGACAGGTGAGACTTGAAGAAGGAACTTTGATTGTCAACACCGTTTTCACCACAAGAGGACTTTGAGATTCTACTCCATGAGGTCGTTCACATAACTTTCTGACATTACTTAGCACTCAAATCTTGCTTTTTTTCCCATATTCCACTAGATTTTTCAGATGAAAAAGGACTTTAGGACCAGGCTTTTGGAGAAAATGGCTTCTTGGAACAGCCTCTGTGAATTTTATATTTGATCAGCAACAGTTTTGCCTTTTTTTCTCTCCTTCATCTCACAATTTTGCTGTCATCCTGATGAGTTGAGCGATTGCCAGGCCAGCTCTAAATAAATTTCTGTGTGAGGCTCTGTTCCATGCACTCTTTTGGGGCTGGTTCCCTGCAGTCATCCTTCATTCCCCCTCTTTCTGACCTGTCCTGTGGTATAAACCTAAATAGATTTAGCTATTGCTGGATGAAAAGAATCAAAGTGCTTGAGAAGGATGCATTTCTGATCATACCATTGACCCCAGGAGATGATCCTGATGGATTTTAAGGGAAAATCAAGCCTCTTGGATTCAATTACAGCTGTGGTTATCCAACCCTATGGCTATTTGTTGTCATGTAGGCTCCACATAATCATTCACCAAAGCTAAAACCTTTTAGTGAAGCATTTCTGATTCAAGGAAAGATCTGCTGCTGCTCTGTTTCAGAGTAGACAGGCACTGGGCATGGGCAGTGTTGGTTCAGGCCCAGCTCATAAAGGAGAATGTTGGGATTTGCTCTGACTCCGACTTACCCTTGTAGAAGACAACTGTGCTACAGGAAGAGAAATGAAGTAGTTGAGCAGCTGAGGAGAGAATTTCCTGTTAGTTGGATAACTGTAAGCAGGATGCTTAGCTGAACAGCTCAGAGTGCATTCACAGTGGAGGCTCTTATGTTATATACAGCATATAAGGGTGTGGTGGCATTCACACAATCACAGAGCATTAGGGCTTGGAAGTGACCTCAAAAGATCATCCAGTCCAAACCCTATGCAAGAGCAGGTCATGCAGGAACACATCCAGATGGGTGTTGAATGTCTCCAGAGGAGGAGACTCCACAGCCCCCTGGGTAGCCTGTTCCAGGGCTCTGTCATCCCCACAGTGAAGAAGTTTTTCCTGGTGTTCATATGGAACCTCCTCTTCTACAGCTTGCACCCATGCCCCATGTCTTATCATTGGACATCACTGAGTAGAGCCTGGTTCTGTCCTCCTGACACTCACCACTCACATCTCTATCAACATGAATGAGGGCAGCCCTTAGGCTCCTGTGCTCCAGGCTGAAGAGTCTCAGCTCCCTTAGCCTTTCCTCAGCAGGTAGATGTTCCACTGCCTGCAGCATCTTTGTTCCTCTGGGCATAGTACTCTGAGAGGCACCTGAACATAAAGTGACATAGCAACTTTACCCTTTTGGGACAGGCAGATATACCAGCCTGTAACTTAGAGCAGAAAACCATCCCAAAGGAACCAAAGTGCTTTTTTCCAACTCCAAAGTCAAGTTCTGCCTGATATGTACATGTGGCCCTCTGGCTGACTTGGAGCAAGAGGAGACTGTGTGCCAGGGTCTGAGAGGGAAGGGCATTGCTCATCACTGGAGAGCTGCCATGTGTCTTCTGTGAGAGGCACCTGGTGCTGACTAGTCAGACTGGGATGAGAGGCTGAGGACTTTTTCTTCCTGTACAGCCTCTAAAACCTGTGCTTATCCTACTTCCACGGTTCTTTTTCAGCATCACCAATGTCCTTTGTAAAGTGGTGGGACTGGTGGTGAGCAGCTTTTTCCATAAGACCTTGAAGAGATCCACAAAGAAGTGACCTTTTAACATGACCTGCAGTGTTGACCACCTCATTTCACATAAAGCATAGTATGCTAGAGCCACACCAGTGCTAAGGACAATCAGTTATATGCAGTTTGAATTAGTTGTCCTTTTCAACTGGGAAGAAAAATGAGTGGCTAAGCTATGCAAAACCTTGCAAGGTGCTGTGGTTAGTGAGTTTTTTTAATTTCCTAGCAAGAAAATCCTTTCTGACACAACAAAGACTTTGTGAAACATAGTGCTACAATAGATATGATTTGGGAAGGAGTGATATGTGTTCCCAGAAGATAAGTCTGGGATGCTGGTAAGATGCTGTAAAAGATGGGTGCAAATACTTCATAGAATCATAGAACCAACCTAGTGGGAGGAGACCTCCAAGCTCATCCAGTCCAACCTAGCTAGCACCCAGCCCTATCCAATCAACCAGACCATGGCACTAAGTGCCTCATCCAGGCTTTTCTTCAACACCTCCAGGGACGGTGACTCCACCACCTCCCTGGGCAGCCCATTCCAATGCCAATCACTCTCTCTGGCAACAACTCCCTCCTGACATCCACATCCAGCCTAGACCTCTCCTTGCGCAGCTTGAGACTGTGTCCCCTTGTTCTATTACTGGTTGCCTGGGAGAAGAGACCAACCCCCACCTGGCTACAACCTCCCTTCAGGTAGTTGTAGACAGCAATGAGGTCTGCCCTGAGCATCCTCTTCTCCAGGCTGCCCACCCCCAGCTCCCTCAGCCTCTCCTCATAGGGTTTGTGTTCCAGGCTTTGAGTTTGGGGAATCCCAAAGCCAGAGACTGCTTGAAGGCTGCAGAAGGAAACTACTTCTGCTGTACTTTTCCATGCTCTTCCCCAGAAAGCAGTCAGCAGCAGCTGCCTGAGCTGGGATGCTCAGGAGATGAATGTGTTACATATCTCACTAAGGCTGTTTCGCTTCTGTAAAGAGCAGAAGGGCCTAGGAAAACAAGGCCAGAACAGCCTCTCTGAGGAGCTGCATGTTTGCACCCAAGAAGTTCAACCTGGTTTATGCCCACTGTTGGTACCTTGTCAGCAGATCCAGGAGATGAGTCCTGGTAGGTCTCCCTCTATATATCATCACAGAGGCCTTTTTCAACATGGTTAATTGTGTGATTCTGTGATCTTGCTGAATATGTAGCAGTGCTTTGTAAGGCTGTGAGCAGAAATGGCCTATCTAGATCCTGTGTGCCCTTTGCCAGATGTGTTCCCTCAGTTTCAGAGGGTGAAACTGATAAAACAATCTGTGCCCTGCCACATTTCCTCTCTGGGATGGCAGTTCCAGGATAAATGGCATCTTGTGCCATTTCCAGGGGGATTCTCTATGTTGCACACACTTAAAAAGATGGGCACCGTATGGACAGTGTTAAGTAGAGTGTAGCTGCAAACTGCTCTTTTAAGTACCTTTTTCTGTCCCCTCTTCCTTCTGTTCTGCTTGTCAGCCACTCTCAGACCTTGTCATTTGTGTTGTTGGTACCCTGAAGCACAGAAACATTCAGGTTTGAAAAGCCCCTCAGGATCACCAAGTCCAACCCTACTCTACAAGTTGCACCCTAAAACATATCCCCGAGCACCACATACAAAGGACCTTTAAGCACATCCAGAGTTGGTGACTCCACCACCTACCTCCCTGGGCAGCTCAGTCCAATGCCATTCACTCTCTCTGGCAAGAACTTTCTCCTAACATCCAGCCTAGACCTCCCCTGGCACAACTTGAGACTGTGTCCCCTTGTTCTGTTGCTGGTTGTCTGGGAGGAGAGACCAACCCGCACCTGGCTGCAGCCTCCCTTCAGGTAGCTGTAGACAGCAATGAGGTCATCCCTGATCCTCCTCTTGTCCAGGCTAAACACCCCCAGCTCCCTCAGCCTCTCCTCACAGGGCTGTGCTCCAGGCCCCTCACCAGCTTTGTTGCCCTTCTCTGGACACGTTCCAGTGTCTCAACATCTCTCTTGAATTGAGGAGCCCAGAACTGGACACAGCACTCAAGGTGTGGCCTGACCAGTGTTGAGTACAGGGGCAGAATAACTTCCCTTCTCCTGCTGGCCACACTGTTCCTGATCCAGGCCAGGATGCCATTGGCTCTCCTGGCCACCTGGGCACACTGCTGGCTCATCTTCAGCTACTTTCTACCAGCACCCCCAGGTCCCTCTCTGCCTGGTTGCTCTCCAGCCCCTTTGTCCCCAGACTGTAGCACTGCTGGGGGTTGTTGTGGCCAAAGTGTAGAACCTTGCACTTGGCCTTGTTAAATCTCATCCCGTTGGCCTCTGCCCATGCATCCAGCCTGTCCAGGGCCCTCTGCAGGGCTCTCCTACCCTTCAACAGACTTTATCATTATTTATCATTATCCTGTAGACTTTATCATTATTTTCTTTTTGCAGCCAATGATCTAACTTCTCTTATTGGAATATTCTGATGAGCCTCAAACCAGCACACTTTTTATGAGGGGCTGCTGGCTCCCTGCAGTGTATTCTGTGGCCATGTCACAAGGCTTCTACAGGAAACAGAGTCAGGACACCGGTGTCCGTCTACAGGGAGCAGCTTCCTTTGCTTGCCTCCCATATTTGACTGAACTAATCTGGGTTCGTTCTCCCTGCTCCCCTCCCACCCCCTGCTTCCTCCTGCCAGCAGTCCTCTCAAAGTGTGCTTTGTAAGTAAAGACTCTCCTAAACAGCTGACTCTTTCAGTTCTTCTGCCCAGCAAAAACTTGTTCTGCTCAGAAATAGATTTGCAATTACCAAGGGAAACAGAAGAAGCAGCGCAACTCAGCTGCATCAGAGCCAGCCTCCCATCTTGCCTTAAAGAAGCCCCTGAAATTCAAGACACGTCACTTGGACATAGCTGGGAGACCTCTGCAGGGATCTTTCCTTTGAACAGCATTCCTATTGTGCAGGAGCTGCTCTTGCAGCAGAATTGGCAAGGAACTGCCGAGTGCCTGCCTAGCGCCTTTAAAGCTTTTTGTCTTTTGACTGGCCTGGGGTTTCGTGCATCTCTTAGAGCAGCCCAGGATAAGAATTGCCTGGCCAGAGTAGAGAGTTCTGAGATTTATCCTGAGCTTGTGAAGTGTTTCTCTGCTAGTAACGTCTGGGGTGTGGTTTGTGCTGGCTGGGCAATTCCAGGCACTTGTTAAGCATCCAGAGGAGGTCAGATGTCTGTAGCTCTGGGGGCTTACAAGAAGGGTAGTGATTGTATACAGAAGAAAAAGAAGGCATGCCCAAGGTTGTGCATCAAACTGGGTAGAACTAGAAAGGAAAATCAAGAGGCTTGAGTATTCTGTGTCCTGTGGAAAGGTTAAGCAGTAGAAAGGAGGGAGGCAGTGGTATGAGTAACCCCTGGACTTCCCAATAGGAGACAGCAAAAAGATTCCTTCAGATTCCACTCCCTCAGCTGCCAGGAGGTTTGAGGGGGGCATACTTCCAGCAGACTGGGTTTTGGCCACCCTCCTGAGGCAAATGGATGCTACCCCTGCCTTCAACAACAGGTATGTCAGCTCTCTCCAGACTTGTGTGGCCTTGGCCTGAATCATGGGCTGAGGCTCTGTGTTTTTGAAGTGGGTTAGTTTCCCAGTGCCACATTTGTGCATATCCCAGAAAACATGCCTAGAGCTGGGACACACAGTGCCACAGGGCAAGCTTCCCTGCTAGGCCTCTGCTCTGCTTCTGGCTGGAAGTGTTGAACCAAGGAGATCTGTTGCATCAGGAGCAATTCTCAGTGTTTCTGCTCTCCTCAGAGATGGAATAGCTCTGGAGGACTTCTCTGCCTGGGAGTTCACTTGCTCCGGGACCTCAGATGGGTCTATGGGGGAATTTCTACATGCAACCCTATTGATGTCAGTGTGGACTTCCTGATTTCTTTTGTGAAGGGTGTGCATCTTCTATTTCTCCCCAGGTGCTGGAAGTGCAAGAGCACCAGTGTGATGCTCATTTTATTTCAATGTGGTTACTAAAAAACCGTTGCTTAAGACAATAGTCAGATCAGCCAAGAGTGGCTGCGAGTAACAGGAGACCTCTGTTAGAACACAAGCTAGCGGCTGGGAGAAAGCACACTTCCAGTGCAAGGTCAGCCAGTGATCAGTGCCAGAACACTACATCAGCGCTATTGATTGAGGAAATGAGCATTCAGATCTCTTGTTTTGTAGAGATTAAGTTACCTGCAAAGTAAGAAGGACCAGGGAAAGAAGGCTTCAACGAGAATGCCTGCTCAGGTGTCTCTAGAAGTCTCAATTCTGTAGGTTTTCTCCTGGCATGATGGAAAGAGAGGAGAGGGAAGAAGGACACTTCTAATTTTGTTCATTCCTCTTTTCCCTCCCTTCTGTCTATGTGCATGTGTTGAAGAGTGTAAAGCATCCTAGTGTCCCAGTTCTTCTGATCCTTTGCAGACAACACTGTCCTGAGGCTGAAGCTTTGGGTCTTGGAGCAAATTAGGAGAAGGTACTGTGGCATCTTCTGAACTCCAGTGTGGGACTGAAAGGCAGGTACCAGACGTTTATTCTGTGCTGCAGCTATTTTTAGCAGCTGATGTTACACAAACATGTGCTCTTCTCAAGTCAGATTTGATGGCAAAGTCAAGA
The DNA here is from genome assembly GCA_013400475.1 of Tricholaema leucomelas. Classification (NCBI taxonomy): domain Eukaryota; kingdom Metazoa; phylum Chordata; class Aves; order Piciformes; family Lybiidae; genus Tricholaema lacrymosa; species Tricholaema leucomelas. Next base: position 338,354 of record WAAF01007264.1, on the reverse strand, counting down.
GGCAAGCAGAGAAGCTTGGTAATGAGAAGCAGGAGCTAACATCATCTATACTTGCTGAATCACACTGACCTGAGGTCTTCTGGATGGAAAGGTCAACTCCTGGCTGTATGCCCTACAGATGAGGTCGTGTGCTTCATTTACACATTTCTGGGCATCATCGTACCCCTAAAAGTCTTTGGCAGCCTGGCCATAGCATCTTTAGGGTTTAGTAACCTCCTGTGCTGGTGATGTATAGCTACAGTTGTGATCTTAAGAGGCTGATGATCTGTGAGAGACTACGTTAGCCTTCTAAGCCAGCCTGCAGATGCTTCCTGACACAGAAAGTCTGCAAGAACAGGCATGTTATAGTAGCTTATGGTCCCAGCAGGCTGTCAGGAGTGAGTGAGTGATGCAGGAGTCAAGGAAGAAAATCAAGGCTGTGTAGGTTGTCTCCTCCCCAGTAGGCTGGTGTGGATGAACAAGGCTACAGCAGACTCTAGCATCTAAGGTGGAGAATAGGAGCAGTGCAGACCCAGTGCCTTGGTCTGGCTTGGATCTCAGGAAGCATTCCCATGACAGGCTTCTGTTGCATGTGAGGTTCTGCAGATCCTTCTTTGTGGAGCCCTTCTGATCACCTCACTGCTCCTTTGACCTCTTTCTAGTTCCCATACAGCAGAAGTGTCCCTTAATTCAGCAACTGCTCTGAAAATCACCCCATTAACAGTGTGATCAGCAGGACCTTCTGCCCGGGAAGTCCTACTGCCCCTGTACTCGGTGCTGGTTAGGCTGCACCTTGAGTACCGCATCCAGTTCTGTGCCTCTCAATTCAAGAGAGATGTTAAGGTGCTTGAATGTGTCCAGAGACAGGCAAGGCTGATGAGGGGGCTGGAGCACAGCCCTGTGAGGAGAGGCTGAGGGAGCTGGAGGTGTTCAGCCTGGAGAAGAGGAGGCTCAGGGCAGACCTCATTGCTGTCTACAACTACCTGAAAGGAGGTTGTAGGCAGGTGGAGTTGGTCTCTTCTCTCAGGCACCCAGTGACAGAACAAGAGGACAGCCTCAAGCTGTACCAGGGCAGGTTCAGGCTGGATGTTAGGAAGAAATTCTTCCCAGAGAGAGTGATTGCATTGGAATGGGCTGCCCAAGGAGGTGGTGGAGTCACCATCCCTGGAGGTGTTTAAAAGGAGGCTGGATGAGGCACTTAGTGCTATGCTTTAGTTAATTAGAAGGTGTTGGGTGATAGGTTGGGCCCAATAATCTTAGAGGTCTTTTCCAACCTGGTTAATTCTGTGACTCTGTGATTCGGTGTGATGAGACCACACTGGAATAGCAGAGTAGCATCTTTCTTTGGGTGTGTTTCCTTTTGGCGGCAATGGTTGCACATCTGCCGTTTCAAGAAGGGAAGCTTCAAGAGAGAACTCAAAATTAGAAAGTGCCTCTGTTAGGAATAAGCTTTTGTGGCTTTTGTGTAGTTTTTTCTTGTGGTCAGTTTCTTCAAGGATGAGTTTGTATGTTCCTCTTTATGGAGTAGCAGCAGAACCCAGCAGGCACAGCCAGGGTCATGAAATCAGTTTGTGTGACATTCTGCAGTGGATGGAAAGCAGCTTTGTGCTGCCTTTGGTTTGGGTTATTTTCAAACATGACCCAGAGACTATGCTTCCTGTGCACCAGAGTCCCAGTTCATTCAAGGATGTATCCCCCATGTAGGTGTTATGTAAAACTAAAATCTCTTTTTTTCTGTCTTCTCCTTGTGTCATGCCACTTGAAGTAGAAATAAATGCTGGTTTCCTGCCTTTGGAGGAACAACAGAGGAATGGAATTCTGTTTGTAGAACTCATTTTCTCACGTGCATTGCTCTGAAGCAGCAAGATTGCTCTACAGCTGCTGCTCCTAATTCTCCCATTCCCAGCTTTCCTCATTCTTGTGAGCATACTTGCCCCTTACAACGCCAAGCTTTTTAGCCTGGAAAGGTCTTAAACTGTTGAGCTGGGAAAACAGAAGTCCTTTAAGGTGCTTTAGACAGAAGTGGAGCTGAACACCAGTCTCATCAGTCTCTTACTTAGCAAAATAGTAGCTTTGCCAAAGAACCTTTTTCAGGGAGCAAGTCACACAGGATACAGCTGCAGATTCTGTTTTGCCTGGTAGCAGCAAGTGACTTCTTAAATATCAATGAACTTACTTCCACACCAAAAGAGCTGATCCTTCAGCTAAAATAAGCTACCAGCTTTGGGCTTGGGCTCTGCAGATGAGTCCACAGGACTTCTATGTATTTTGTAGGGTTATCTGTTACCCTATTCCTTCCTCCTCCCAGGTGAGTGCTCTTAATACTGAGGTGGGAAGATGGCAACTCAAACAGCCCTCCGGTGCTCTTATCATAAGTACTTAGGTCAAGTACCAACCTTGTTGGTGTTCTTCTTTGTATTTGCACTTACATGCTTGCTGAGCTGCAGTGCCTGCTTCTGCTCTATGTACACATGGCTCTCTGTCTCTCTGTCATCATTGGGGATGAAAGTTTTGTGCCAGGCTGGTGTATGCCATACAGTGCTGCCTAATGGGGTTCCTTGAAATCTCTTTACATTTCAAACAGATTTATGAACAAAGAGCATGCTTTGAAGGTACTGCACACCCCTAAAGCCTTACTGAATCCTGAATTTGGCCTCCTGAATTAATTATAGAACACTACATGCCTTTTCTAAATATATTTTCCTCAAGAGGACCTCATCTCAACCCCCTTCTCCACAGCTTAAATTGGATCAGCAATGTTGCTACAATCTGTTAGTAAAAATTCCTTCTCTTGCGCTGTGGCAGAGCTGCAGATGTTGCTGCTCCAGGCCTTGAAGGGGAAATTCTGTGGCTGGCAAAGCTCAAGGGTTTGAATTTAAACTCTGCAGCCAACCAAGTAGAGAGACACTGACTGTATTGAATCATTTCCTATAGCCATTGCCTGATTGTTTTTAGCTATTCCTCCTCTGTTGGTAATTCTGAAGTTCTGGAGAGGAGAAAACAAGCAATTTACTAGCAGTGTACAGCACCTTTCTCTTTTGTGAGGCTTCAGCCTTGCAAACCAAGCTTCATGGTGAGCACAGAAACCATTTTCTTTCTGGAGTAAGAGTGTTGCATGGGCAGAAAGCATTTCCCACTGCAAGAATGCTTAAAGTTGGCACTCCCCTTTCCTTTCTCTAGGGAAGAGAGATGTCTTTTTTTGTTGGAGTACGTACTTGACACTGCCGAGGGAGTTGTGCTTCTGACTCTTTGTGGTGGTTTGACCAGCAGTGTGCTCTTGTGGCCAGGAGGGCCAGTGACAGTCTGGGGCGTATTAGAAGAGCCGTGGCTAGTAGGTCGAGAGAGGTTCTCCTGTTTCTCTACTCTGCCCTGGTGAGGCTGCATCTGGAGTACTGTGTTCAGTTCTGGGCCCCTCAGTTCAAGAGAGACATAGAACTGCTTGAGACAGTCCAGCACAGAGCCACAGAGATGCTGAAGGGAACAGAACATTTCTTACAAGGAGAGTCTTAGGGAGCTGGGGCTGTGCTGCTTGGAGAAGAGGAGGCTGAGAGGTGACCTCATCAATGTGTATAAAGATGTGCAGGGTGAGTGCCTCATGACAGGACAAGGGGCAGTGGTGGAAGCTGAGGCATAGGAAGTTTCTATTAAACATGAGGAGGATTTTTTTTCCCCTGTGAAGGTGACAGAAGACTGGAACAGGCTGCCCAGGGGAATCGTGGAATCTCCCTCTCTGGAGATAGTCAAAACCCATCTGGACATGTTCCTGTGTGATCTCCTCTAGACGATCCTGCTCTGGCAGGAGGGTTGGAGTGGATGGGCTTTGGAGGTCCCTTCCAGCCCCTGACATTCTGTGACTCTGACATTCTCCCTGCCCACCAGGAACAGAAGCCTCCTCTTTGCTAGCTGGCATTTTGTAACCTCCCTGGCAGTAGAGCATGCTGTGCAGGTTTTGTCCAGAGCCAGCTTTGCTTTGTGTTAGTGAAGGCAGGAGTGCTGCAGTGTGCTACAGAACTAACACTGTAGGAGCAGCTCCTGCTCTTGTCTGCCCTGGAAGGTTGATCATATGTGGTCACTGCTAGTTTCCAGTTAGATGGGCAGAGGACATTTAGAAAGCAGGCCTTAAGTCCCACTTGATGTTGATGGAGTGGAGTCAGACTGTGGACTCTGTTGCTCCCATGTAAGGACAAGGAGAGCAACTCATCCCACAGCAGATTCCAGGGGAATGGGGAATCTCTACCTTATAGAAGAATTATATGATTTTCAGTTGCAGGCTCTGGCTGTACCATAGGAGAGATGTTCTGGTGCAAAGGGCACACTACAGAACTTCACAGCAGGTCTAGGAGGTTCTTCTTCCCTTCTACTCTGCCCTGGTGAGACCACACCTGGAATACTGTGTTCACTTTTGGGCTTCCTAGTTCAAGAGAGACAGGGACCTGCTAGAGAAAGTCCAATGGAGAGCCGTAAGGATAATTAGGAGACTTGAGGGTCTCCCCTATGAAGAGGACTAAGAGAATTGGGGCTGTTTAGCCTGGAGAAAGCTGAGAGGGAATCTGATCAATGTCTGTAAATATCTGAGAGGTGGGTGTCAAGTGGCTGGGGTCAATCTATTTTCAGTGGTCTGCAGCAATAAGACAAGGAGAAATGGATACAAACTGAAACAGAGAAGGTTTTACCTCACCATGAGGAGAAACTTCTTTAGAGTGAAGGTAACAGAGCCCTGGAACAGGCTGCCCAGAGAGGTTGTGGAGTCTCCTCCTCTGAAGCCTTTCAAAACCCACCTGGATGTATTCCTATGTGACCTACCTTAGAGGATCCTGCTTTGATAGGGGGGTTGGACTCAATGATCTCTGTAAGTCCCTTCCAACCTCTAACGTTCTGTGCTTCTAATTCACAGTACTATCTTCATCCTGAAAGTTTAGGGCTATTTTGAACAACAGATCTTTTGTTGCATTCTGTAGGTTTGAACAGTTTCTTCTGTAGGATAGCTGCATTCTGTTTGCCTCTCTCAGGAGCAGCTGCAGATCTGTATGGTAGATGCTGCAGATCACAATCCTGAGTGGAAAATTTTCAGTCAGTGTGGATGCAGGATTGGTCATCAAGACCCTGAACAGCTGTGCTGCCCCCAGGTATGGGTCAGTACTGACTTTCATGCTTGAAAGAAAGCAACTGCTCTCTGTCCTTATGATATGATTGACCCAGACTCTACTTTGTAGGTCTTGGACTCAGCACTGGGATGTAAAGCACTAAGGCTGGTTGCATTGGTTTGAGGACAGGATTTGGAAGCAGTGTGTCAGTAGTATCTCCAGAAATCACTTCAATTTAGGCACCCATTAGAAATCTCCTTCATCTAGGTACAGTGGAAGTGCCACTGCTTACTCTGCCTCAGGAACAGAGGAGCCTGGGCAAGTCTTTGCCACTCCATAGATCGGGGTGACGTAGCTCTCTTAAATCTTAAGATTTAAGCCTCAGAAAATAGTTTTTGAGATTGACAAAAGCTTTTTGTGGTTGTTGCCCTTTAAAGATGAATGGGGCAACACGCAGCAAGATTGCAGAATGGGATTAGCTCAGGATTTAGCAGGAAGAATTTCTTAGCGCTCCCCCAGAGATGTTTTCTTCACTTGCAGCCTCTGGAGCTGCATGAAAAGGAAAGGGTTAGGTCCATGCCTGCCTGGCAGGAAAGTCATCCCTCCTCGGTGCAGCAGAATGCACTGGGTCTAGTGCTGTTGGAAGCAATGAAATGGGTAAAGTGTATTTAACAGGGAGTTTCACATGGAGGATCACATAGGTACCCTGAATATTATCCCAAGATGCCTTCCTCTTCACGCACAAGGCTTTTCCTAAAGTCTCCTTGGCTCTTCCCATGGAATCAGTGCCAGCATAGTTTTATGTTTTGCTCTGGTCATGACTTATCTCTGCGTGTATCAGTAGTTTGCTTGTCTGTGTCCTAGTGTGCAGGAAAAGACAGGTGAGTCTCTGAAAGCACTGCAGCACCACTTGGCCTAGTGCAGTGCTCAGCACACTGGGGTGCTGCTGCGCTCTCCTAGACAGACCTGTTCAGTTCAGGGCAGTGCCTGTAGTCCCATGGGGAGGCATTGACTTGGGAAAGGCTCTGCAGTACCTGGGGCCACCCCAGGATGGGTGCTTAGACTCTAGTGCTGATCACTTGCGTTAGTGAGCATGAAAAACCCACTGCTAGTGTGTCTGTCCTTGATCCCTGGGATGAGAGTGTGATTGGCAGCTTTCTGGCTCACCTTGTCATGCCTCTGGGTAGTTATTCCCACTGTTGTCTCTCCAAGACTAACCTCCTTGTAATGGAAGATCTGTGTTTGACTGCTGCTGATTTGAACAAACCATAGGACCTTTGGAAAGTTAGAGTAAGTAATTTGTGCTAACAAGACCCAACACATTTGTGCTTGTAAGAAACAATCATACATCCCTTCTGAAGGGCTTTTAAGAGGTTCAGTGTCTCCATTCAGTCATTGACCTCAATTCCCATGTGGCCTAGGTGTATTGTCTGACCCGAGGCTGAGAAGGAATTGAGAGCATTAACCACAAGACCAACACTGAACACTAGGAGCAAAACAGCCCAGACAGCAGAAGCAGACTACAAAGCAGGCAAAGTGCAGAGCTCAATTTTGAGCCAAATTTGAGCACTTAATGAGGCGCTGATATCTCAGCTGCTGTGCAGAGTCTCTTCTCAGTCTGCTGGTGGTGTTTTATGACCACAGGGATATGTATAGAATGCCCAGTGACAAACTGGCCTCCACAACTGGCACAGGCAGCATGGGGTGAAGGGAGCTGTCTGCTTTGGATGTTGAAAATAGAAATCTCTCTTTGTGCCTATGCTCTGGGGAGGTGATCAGATATTTTATGGTGTGATGCCATCACTACAGCTTGAAGAACACATTTCAGAGCTGGCTTCTGTAATTGCCTAATGATGTAACTTGTCTCCATTCCTCCATAAGGGGAGGTATTTGCTTGGTTCATGTTGCTTGGCTCATCAGTGAATGTAAAGCAAACTGTAAAATCCAACCTGCTGAAACTAACATTTTTAGCTGTTCATCCACTGACACAAACCAATCCCTTGATGCTAGTCCAGCTTTTTTCCTTCTATCAGAGAGAAAATCAGAAGAGTGAGTTAATTAGTATTCCCTTTTTGTTTGGAAGTGCTGGGGAAGCATTTGGACACCATGGAAATGAGCGACAATATGGTGACAGAAAGAGTTTAGGAGGTGTTTGTGAAATTAAATTTAGTCATGAAAGTAGCTCTGCTGTGTTTTACCAGAGGCTTCTGCTTACTTCTGTTGCTCCCAGCATGATATGTGGGATGGACTTCACCCATTCCTGCAGGTGCAGGGAAGGCCTTGCCCTGAGTCAGATGGGATTGGATGCTGGCCTGATCATAGAGTGGTTTAGGTTGGAAGGGACCTCAAAGCTCATCCAGTTCCATAGACACCTCCCACTAGAACAGGTTGTTCATGATGTGTTATTTGTGTCACGCAAACAGTGATGGATACCTCTGGTTGATTTTTTTTGTCCTACTGGATATCAGATGGGTTTTAATTCTGCTTAAACCCTGTCTACCAGGTCTGCTTACCTCCTCCTGAAAAGGTTTCTCTTTCTCTTGCAGGCATGGTTCAGAAACTTGACCAGAAGCTGCCTGTAGCCAATGAGTACCTGCTGCTTTCAGGTGGCGTGCGGGAAGGTGTGGTGGACATTGATCTGGATGAGCTGAATGTTTATGCACGAGGCACAGACTACGACATGGACTTCACCCTGCTTGTTCCAGCGCTGAAGCTGCACGACCGCAACCAGCCGGTGACGCTGGACATGCGCCACTCGGCCTTGTGCCACTCCTGGCTGAGCCTGCGTCTGTTCGATGAAGGAACTATCAGCAAATGGAAGGACTGCTGCACGATAGTGGACCATATCAATGGAGCTACCAATTACTTCTTCTCTCCCACAAAAGTGGCAGACTGGTTCTATGACTCTATTAGCATTGTCCTTTCTGAGATCCAGAAAAAGCCCCAGCGAGGGATGCCAAAGGTGGAGAAGGTGGAAAAAAACGGGACTATCATATCCATCATTTTAGGAGTGGGCAGCAGCCGCATGCTGTATGACATTGTCCCTGTGGTGTCCTTCAAAGGCTGGCCAGCTGTGGCCCAGAGCTGGCTGATGGAGAACCACTTCTGGGATGGGAAGATCACAGAGGAGGAAGTCATAAGTGGGTTTTATTTAGTGCCTGCGTGTTCCTACAAGGGGAAGAAGGACAATGAATGGAGGCTGTCATTTGCCAGAAGTGAAGTGCAGCTGAAAAAGTGCATCTCCAGCAGCCTCATGCAAGCCTATCAGGCCTGCAAGGCTATCATCATCAAACTGCTATCCCGCCCCAAAGCCATTAGCCCATATCACTTGCGGAGCATGATGCTTTGGGCTTGCGACAGGCTCCCGGCCAACTACTTGGCCCAGGAGGATTATGCGGCCCATTTCCTCCTGGGGCTCATCGACGATCTCCAGCACTGCTTGGTCAACAAGATGTGCCCTAACTATTTCATCCCCCAGTGCAATATGCTGGAGCACCTCTCCGAAGAGACGGTCATGCTGCACGCGCGGAAGCTGTCGTCGGTCCGCTCGGACCCCGCCGAGCACCTCCGAACTGCCATCGAACACGTGAAGGCGGCCAACCGGCTGACGCTGGAGCTGCAGCGGCGCGGCAGCACCACCAGCATCCCATCGCCGCAGTCGGACGGAGGCGACACCAACCAGCCTGACGACCGCCTAGCCAAAAAGTTGCAACAGCTAGTGACTGAGAACCCTGGCAAGTCCATCTCCGTCTTCATCAACCCAGACGATGTCACAAGGCCTCACTTCAGAATCGATGACAAATTCTTCTGAGCTTTCAGGAGTGTTCCTTTGGGATGCTTTCCTTTTCTCCTGTTTGATTTTCTTAAGTTTCTTTGGGATGCTTTTGTTTTTCCTGCTCTTTTTTAAACTCCTGCAGTGTGCAGGTGGGGTGTTTTTTTTCCCCTTTGGTTTCCTTGATGACCTACTCTCTTGGTTTGTTTTTTTTTTTTCACATACCCAGCATAGATTGGATCTGTTGAGAGCAATCTGAATAAATTATAATTCCTGGTTCTGCAGGACAGTGCAGATTTTGAGACAGTCTATTACTATTTCATATGCTGGTTTGATTTTTGATGTTTGGGGTTGGTTTTTTTTTCACCCTCCCAGCCCTGTTGTCTGTGAGTAGTTTCTAAAGGAGAACATGCACCATAAACACCCATGACACAGTGTAATGTACTTTCCCCCCCAGACCCTCCCAGGCTTCCATAATTTATGTACATTATTGGGCCTGGGGAAGGGACAATTCACCTTCCATTCCTTTGGAAATTCACTTCTTTTTCCAAGAGCTTCCATCACCCTAAAGATATGAGGAGAGACTCTGGGTTGGAAAGCACTGCTGGTAATTTGATGAGGCCAAATCTGCTGGGCTGAAGCCCAGTTCAGCTGTTCTTCACACTTCTCACACTAGGGGAGAAAGCTGACTCTGAAGCTGATGATGCAGCTTTTGGAGGAAAGAATTGTTTCTGTTTTGGATCTACTTTTTGAATGTAATAGTTCATAATCGGACCTTGTACAGTCCAGAGGGTTGTTTCTGCTGCTTTTCCATGTGGAATAAGGTTATGGAATGTTAGATTTAGTGTGTGTAATTATTCAAAGCCTTATTTAAATTCTATTAAAGAACATACCATTATAAATGTTAATTGCACTAATGAAATGTCTGCCATTACCTCAAGTCCCACTCTTTTGTGTTTCTTTCGCAAATTAGCACCTGCTCTTAGGTCTCAGTATTGCAGATTTGCTTTGAGGCCCCTTGGGTGTCATGGTTTCAGGTGATTTCTTGATTGTCTTTTGTGACAGGCTCTTCCTCGTTAGCCCTGCTCTGTGTGAGAAGTCAGATGTTTGCATTGGCATATTCCTTTGGATGCATATTGTGTGCTGCAGTGCATATTGCATTAATATGTATTGCATGTTGTTGAAGCAGGTTTACCATTAGATAAGGATGTAATGCTAAAGCAGTAGTATGTGCAAAGTGAATCAGCCAGACCTCCAGCAAAGAAGCTACTTTGCTTCTGTACTGCATGTATTCGGGCCTGATCCTTTAAGGCGGTTGCCATTCCCTTGACTCCTGTGGACTTTCTGACTCGCCCTGGGACGTGTGAAACCTTCCTTTGGTCCCACGAGTGCAGAAGTTGCGTGTGTACGTAAACTCGTGGCGCAGCAGTAGCCTGGACAAACACATATGCCTCCCTTTTGTGTGTAGGATAAGATGTGTGGTAGCAAGGGTTAGTCAGAGCCAAAAAGAATTTCAAGAGTTCAAGGTTAGAGTGGCGTTTTGTGGCTGGCTGGCCAGTGACTGATATTTAGGCCTTAAATCAGCAATTTGGGCTTACTGGTTATCCCAGAGAAGCTGTTCTGATCCAAACTTGATGCATGTTTTAAAATGTGATTGATTATTAGAGCAGGTTGAAGTATTTTTTGAGTATTTGACAAAGAAACAAGGCACATATCTAGCAAATTCTAACAGCTAAAAACGCTGTGGGGAAAATGTGTCGCCTTTTTCAGCCCAGCCTCTCCAGTACAGAAACCAGGCTGGTGGAGCAACACACCAGCAGCTTTGGAAACTGCTTTGTTAGATAGCTGGGAAGGTTCAACAGCTGATCTAGTGCTCAAGTTGTGGCTTAAAACTTTGGCTCCTCCATCTCTTGGGTGTATTGAAGAGCTTCATCCCATTGTCGTAAGCCAAGATGTTCACGTTTACCTGAATTTCCTGGTACGCACTTACGTGAGCCTGAAGAAGCTCCCAGAAATTGTTGACTAGATGGAGTGTATGAGGATTTAACTTGAAAGCACAACTGGCTGGTGATCATGAAACCTGGTGCAGCTGCATTTATGGTCCAGGGAAGGATATGTATAGACTTCAGCAGAAGCAGAACTGGGTCCTACCAGTGTCGCTGTTGCCAAAGATGAGTCTCATTTGATCCTGTGTAACCTGCTGGGTGAGGCAGGAGAAACAACTGGGACTCTTCTCCAGAAGCGCTTGGAAAGTGCAGTTTCATTGAAATGGTCTTTTCCACAGTCTCCAGAACTTCTGTCTGTTGGGGAAAAGCAAACAAACAAAAGAGTCTGGTCTGCAGGATGAAGTTTGCCATCACCACAAGAGAGAGATCTGCCCAGAACCAAGCGGTGGGAGCCTGGCAGGCAGAGCACTTGCACAGGAGTGCCAGTGCCCATGCCCGGCGTTCCTGAGGTATGCAGAAACACAGCCTTCCTCTTGCCAGCTCCATGTCCTGATACCCAGCAGCTTGGCTAGCCCATGCCAAGCTCTGATGTGTGCTCCTTTTTCTTTTTTTTCTCTTTTTTTTTTTTTTTTGTTTTAATTAAAAAAAAACCCATTTTGAAAAGTACCTCTCTTGTTCTTCCTGCATTACAAGGAAAATCTGTGTGTGTGGTGATTTGGGGGTTGTTTGGCTTTTCTTGCAGGGAACAGGAGGCTTGGCTTTTTGCTGGACTAAAAGGCAGTTTCCCAGGTAAGTCTGAGAGAACCTTACATCCTTTGCCCTGGGCAGTCTGTCTGCCAGGGAGGCAGAATCCTAATCTCCAGTAGTGTGAAGGATTAAGCAAAATGCATAATCTGTATTAATTTTGCTATCAGCCAGGCGATGATTGTTAATAACTATGAAAACTGTTTATTAACATTAAAACTCGCCAGAAAACTTATGCACAGGTTCAAAAAACGCACAGGTTGGAAATTCAGACACACAGGGCACAGCCAAAACCAGAGCACTTATTTCTTAAAGTGGTAAATGCAAATATGGTACTGGAAGAGGCTTTTCAGTATTTACTCACAGAATTGTAAATCAGCCAGTAGCCAAAGCAGGTGGAACTCTGTCTGACTGGCCGCTGAGACTTGGTTCTTGCCAGGCTGCTGGGGAAAGGAGGCAGACAATCTCTGACCTTGTCTCCTGGCTCCTCTGGCTGATCTGTGTATCTCCAGGACTTGTAGTCTTAGCAGGAAGACTTTCAGGGGCAGGCAGGATGTCTTGCGATGTGCAGTCTCAGCACAGTGTCATGCTGGGGGCTACGCAAGGTGACTGTGTGCAGGCATTTGGAGCCCATTCCTGGTAAGCTCTCCAGGCAAATTTGGGATGCAAAATGAGATGGCAGCAGCCCCTGTGCTACCTGCTTATCCCTTTTATCAATATCCAGCCTGCAACTAGTGGGGCATTGGACATAGATTAGCCAGTTGGAATGGCATTTTGCCAGGCCTCACCGTATTGGGTGAGGCCAGGGCTTTCACCCTCACCCTCCCTCCAGCACAGAAGGAGGTGGGGCAGGGGAACATGTCTGGGCATGGGTAAGTTCATGTTTGCCCTATCAAGCCTACCACCACAAGTAGCTTTTGAACGGGTCCAGTTTTTCTCCTTTCCTTGCATTATAACTCAGCTTAATGAAGCAGGTTGCCAGCCAGTGGTGGTGATGCATGCTTTGGCCATTAGGGAACACAGAAGGCTTTGGTTTCTTCCTCTCCTGTTGTCCCCTTTTGTCTTTAAGTATATGCTGGGGACAGACTTGCAAAATACCCAAGTCTGTGTGCAGGATTTCAAAGCAGCGAGTGTGTTTAGACACTAATGACCTATTAATTCTTCACTGCCCCTTTCAACTTTCAAAGAGACCTCAGTGCTTTTCCTGTCTTTCTTGAAAGTCCTTCACACAAGCATTTTAGAGCACTCAAACCCATGGGGTTAAAGATTTGGCCACTCTGACAAGCCCTGGAGTGAGAAGCAATTTGCTTTAAACTACCATTATAGTCACCTTCCCTACTGGCATTAAGAGGGGACAAGTCAGTGAGTGCTGTGAGCCGGTGTCTCAATGGCAGCTTCGGTTCTGCACCCACTGATATGGGTGCAAGATTTTTTTGTTTGTTTTTGCTTTTGCCCATCAGCTGCCTTCCTGCTGGTTTCTCCCTGTTGGTGGAAGATGTTGCAAAACGACTGGGACAATTCAAGAGAGACAAGGACCTGGTGGAGAGAGTCCAGTGAAGAGCCATGAGGATAATTAAGCGATGAGTATCTCCCCTATGAAGAGAGACTGAGAGCCCTGGGGCTGTTTAGACTGGAGGAGAGAAGGCTGAGAGGAGATCTGATCAATGAGTATAAATATCTGAGGGGTGGGTGTCAGGTGGCTGGGGCCAATCTCTTTTCAGTGGTCTGCAGCAATAGGACAAGGAGCAATGGCTACAAACTGGAACATAGAAGGTTTCACCTCAACACGAGGAGAATCTTCTTTACAGTGTGGGTGACAGAGCCCTGGAGCAGGCTGCCCAGAGAGGTTGTGGAGTTGTCTCCTATGGAGACTTCCAAAACCTACCTGAATGCATTCTTGTGTGGACTACCCTAGAGGATTCTGCTTTTAGCAAGGGGATTGGACTCGATCTCTGGAGGTCCCTTCCAACCTCTAATATTCTGTGGTTCTGTGATTCTGTAATTGGTGAGGGGCTGGCTGCTTGGCTAAGAATGGAGGAGGTTTCCTTTGTGCAGCTGCAAAGTGGGGTCTTGCCATGAGGCATCAGAAAGGTGGGGAGGAAGAAAAAGTTCCCTTCTGAGGCTCCATTTCCATGTCTCAGTGTGAGTCTCTTTTGGCATCCTGGCTGTGTTGCTACTTGTGGGACAAGGTTTTGCCTTTGCTCTTTGAATAGCTTCTGGCCAGCTGCACAGTGAGGGGAGCAGCTAATTTGACTGGTTCCACTTGTCACTCTGAGAGACCCTGGAGAACCTGTCAGTTCTTGAGTGGGACACCTGAGCTGCTGCAGAGCTGAAAAAAGCACTAGCTAGTGGGATGGCTTTCTCTGTGCTATGTTGGAGTGACTACTCGAATTAGAGCAGAAGGAAAAAACAGCCCAAGAGCTTTGTGCAAGCCTGTGGATTCTGCTCCTCCAAGCATGTTACATGAATCCTCAGTCAGTCCTGGCTGGGTGTGATAAATTGGTTTCTCCATCTTTTCCAGTACTCTAGCCTAGAGAAATGTTGGTGCTTTAACCAGAAAACTACATCTGAGCATTGGAGTCACTCTTTGGAGGAGATGAAGCAAAATAGCAGAAAGTTCAACCATTCACTACCCCAGGTAAAAGCCAGTCTGCAGTGGCTGCTGAAAGAGCTGGTTTCTAACAGTCAGTCTTTTCTGCTGTTCTTCTGTCACTGGAAGAAATAGAATCGCAGAATTAACCAGGTTGGAAGAGACCTCCAAGATCATCCAGTCCAGCCTAGCATCCAGCTCAGACTTTCCTTGATTGCCTTGTTCCAGTGGAGACCAACCTTTTTTGGGGGCTTGACCAGGATATTTGAGCTCTGTGATTGCCTTGTTCTGGTGGAAATTAACCCTGTAGTAGCTATGGTAGTTTGGGGCTTGACAAGGACATTTGACCTCTGTGAATGCCTTGTTCTGGTGGAGACCAACCGTGTTGTGGTAGCTGTGCTAGTCTGGGGTTCAGCAGGGCCATTTGAGCTCTGTGATTGCCTTGTTGCAGTGGAGACCAACCTTCTTGTGATAGCTGTGCTAGTTTGGGGCTTGACAAGGACATTTGAGCTCTGCCATTGCCTTGTTTTGGCAGCTTTTCAGAGGCTGTGACTGGTGTTTGAGTTGGCTCCACTCAGTTGCAGCCTCTGAAAACATCTCTGTAAAGAAGTTTTAGAATCATAGCTTCACAGAATCAACCAGGTTGGAAGAGACCTCCAAGATCATTCAGTCCAACCTAGCACCCAGCCCTGTCCAATCAACTAGACCATGGCACTAAGTGCCTCATCCAGGCTTTGCTTGAACACTTCCAGGGATGGCGACTCCACCACCTCCCTGGGCAGCCCATTCCAATGCCAATCACTCCTTCTGGCAACAACTTCCTCCTAACATCCAGCCTAGACCTCCCCTGGCACAACTTGAGACTGTGTCCCCTTGTTCTGTTGCTGGTTGCCTGGGAAAAGAGACCAACCCCCACCTGGCTACAGCCTCCCTTCAGGTAGCTGTAGACAGCAATGAGGTCACCCCTGAGCCTTCTCTTCTGCAGACTGCACACCCCCAGCTCCCTCAGCCTCTCCTCATAGGGTTTGTGTTCCAGGCCTCTCACCAGATGTCTCCCCAGTCTGCTTGCTGTGTGGTGGTGCATGCATGTGGCAGCTGGGTAATTGGATCAAAAAGTGTCTGGGAGGTGGTGGCAGGGACTGGAGGGTCACAGGATGGGACTCAAAGCCCATCAAAGTCCACTGGCACTTGAAAATGTACTTGAAACTAAGTGTGTGATGGTGTTCAGACCAAAAGTAAGCAGATGTCTGTTGTACTTTATTAACCCATGCCTAAGACAAACATCCATGTGTGATGCAAGGGAATGTGGCAGTCTGAGCACCGTTCTTGTGCTGGCTGGCAGATGCAGACAAGAGGGCCTGCTCCTGGTATCCCGGCAGCAGTGGCTCTTACCAGATAACGAAGGCAGCGGGCGTGCAAGGTGTGCACGGCTGGCTGAGGAGTCTGAGCTCCTTGTAACTCACCACAGCTGGCTGGGAGATTCTGTCTCCATAACAGCATATCAGGTGTGCCTGAGTGTAAGCGATCCGGAGCAGGGGGGGCCCGAGCGAGGGGCCTGAGCGGGAGCGTGAGCACACTGCTGAGGTGAGTGTGTGAGCCAGAGCTAGCGAGAGCTCGCAGGAGCAGCAAGCAATGGAGGGGAAGCAGCAAGCAAGCTAGAAGCCGCATACCGAGTGGGAGCACGTGTGGGCTCCCATTTGTGAGCTCTGGGCCGAGGTCAATTGGCTGATCGGCCACCAGCGACCAGTCGGTTTGGCAGTCAGCCAAACAAGACCATAATAGGCGAAATCACTTGCCTGGTACCTCCAAACGTGGAGAGAGCACAGGCTGGGCCACACCTGACAGCGTGGGCTTATGCAACCTGTTTACCACCTGCTTACATGACTTGTTTACAACGTAGGCCTTAGCAGGCCAGACTCCATGGCACCTCGGCCTACTGTACCTTTTTCTGCCTTTAATGTGTTTACCCCCGGTTTGGGCTTGTTTACCCCTGGTTTGGGGAGGAAAACATGTTTGGGCAGGCAAGGCAAAGTAAGGTACAGAGTAAGCCTATTTTGGGGCCTACAGGCCCCCCGCAACAGGCTGGGTGAGGCCTCTCAAAGTCTTTCCCAACTACTACTTCTCAATGCAGTGGATCTGCTTCACAGTGACACTGCTGGGTTTGAGGTTTAGGCTCCAGAGAGCATTTAGGCCACTTCCAGCCCCACACTTCTTAGTACCTTATAAAAGGGAAAAGAAAAGAAACCCAAAGGTGCACCCCTCTTTTTGCTTCCCTCAGAGCCTGCCTCTATTTGCTGGTGGTTCTGACTGGTCTGGGCTGATGCCTACCATGCTGTGTTCATTGCCTTACTCTGTTAACACTGGAGGCAAACCTGGGATTGGCAAATGTCTTTAACTCCTGGACTGCTGTGATGTAGATGTTACCTCACTGAATACTTGAACTGATTGCACAAACTCCAGCTCTGCTGCTAATGAAAATGGAGAGAATGGTGGTGGGAAGTCCATTACAGAAAGCTTCCAGGAGAACAAAAAGCCAGCAACATCAGGCCATAAGTTAGAGGAAACTTTAATAACTCAGTGGTCCTGAAGCCCAGGAGCCTGTTGTGACTAAGGACTGATAAAGTCCACTGAGAGATGTGTTACCAGGTCAGTAGTACAAAGCTAGTTCCTCCCTTGTTCTTTCCCAAGGCATGGCTCTCTTCGCCATCAAAACCCACTTCAGGCAGAACGTGAAACCCAGCCCAGCAGGAGGCGTGGAAGTGCTGTTCAATTGGCTCCTCTAGACTGCTTCTCCCTCGCCCCCAGCCTGCCCCGCACTCCTCTCTACTAAAGTGTCTTTAAATGAACTCTCTGGGGGTGTTCTGCTCAACAGTAATGGACTAAACTGAAATACTGTTGGAAGGAGCTGGTTTTCTGCCTTGTCATATTCTGTTATCATCACCTGGAGCAACCTGATCTTGTGTGTCATCTGTCTCTCCAGCTTACTCATGGAGCAGCAAGCATCATGGTGACTGTGCAAAAAAAGGAAGAGAAATGCAAGTTCATGTGAGTTGGAATAAATAATTCAGAGGCCCTGGCTTGTCCTGATACACAGCACTACCTAAGGCTGCTGGGTCATGCTGGCCAGGCACGCACAGGAATCTTGCTCTTGCAAGTAAAAGCAGCCTATGGAGAAAGCTGAGTGAATCTCCCAGCGCAGCAGCTTTCCAGCTTATTGAGCAGGTGGAAACTCAGCGGTGTGGCTGTGTGGAGGGAGGCTGCAAGGTGTGGCAGCAGTGTAAGTGTGAGCAAGCTGTGGGCTCTTCAGGGGGTGCTGCTGGACCTGAACACAGGCACTTGCAGGTGAAGTGACTGAACACAGCCAGTGCCTGAGTGTGAAAGGCAGTGCTGAATAACAGCTCCGGAAGTAAAGGGGGTGTGTGTGAGGGTGAGAAATCTTTGTCTTGGTACTAGTTTAAATTTCCCAGAGACTTAAAATATAGCTAACAGAACCAACACAATAATAGGGTGCCTTCCCCTCTTCCCCCCCTTCCCCTTTTGGAAAGAAAGGAATCAGGTGTAGAGAAGAAGAGGGTAAAACACCGCACCCAAATAAATAGCTCTGCTTCAATGTGGAAGTTGAAAGAAACAACTTTAACAGCAAATGAAAGGTATTTAAGGTAGGGGAGTTACAAAGAGGCACAGGGAAGGGAAAATAAGATACAAAAATGTATATACAAGCGGATTGAGGGCAATGGATGGAGATAGATTTTCAGGAAGGGGGTGTCCACCATGCGGTGGGATGACCATGTGGCAAAACAGGAACAGCAGCAGGAACGAGGGTGCTGCTAGCAGCCAGGGAGGCGACAGAGTGATAGAAACAGGAAGTTGCTCTGTTTTTATGGGGGCTAGACAAGGAGTGGGAGCAGGCTAACCACCACCCTTGGGGTCAGGTTCACATCCACCCCCAAGGAGGAGTCAGGAGGACTTGGGGTCAGGGTCAAGACCACCCCCGAGGAGGGCTAACCCTTTACAACTCTAAACAACACAACCCACCCCAAAAGCAGTATATCTTGCATGCAGATCAGAACCTAGAGTGAAAAGAATCCTAAAGATGAAGGTGCATGAGTCCATCAGACGTGACAGGACCCATCTGCATGTCCTGAGGAAACTGGCAGATGAAGCTGCCAAGCTGCTTTCTGTCACATTTGGCAGTCTGGTGTAGCTCCCACTAACTGGAAAAAGAGAAATACAACTTCCATTTTCAAAAAGGGATAAAAGGAAGGCCCAGGAAATTCCAGGCCAGTCAGTCTCGTTTCTGTGCCCAGCAAAATCATGGAGCAGATCCTCCAGGAAACTAAGGCACATGAAAAATGAGATGATGAGTGGTGGTAGCCAGCATGGCTTTACCAAGAGCAAATCATGTCTGATAAATCCAGTGGCCCTCTGTGACAGGACAATAGCATTGCTGGACAATGGAAGAGAAACTGATGTCATCTGCCTGAACTTGTGCAAAGCATTTGACACTGTGCCTCATGACATCCTGGTCTCCAAATTGTAAAGATGTGGATTTGACGGCTGTCCTGCGTGGTGGATGAGCAATTGGCTTGATGATCGTGCTGAAAGAGTGAACATCATTAGCTCGGTGTCCAAGTGGAGACCAGTGACAAGTGGTGTGCCTCAGGGGTCAGCACTGTGGCCAGTGCTGTTTAACACCATTGCTGGTGACACAGACAGGGGGATTGAGTGACTCCCCAGCAAACGTGCCAATGACACCAAGCTGTGTGGTTCACTCAACACACTGGAGGCACTTGATGCCATCCAGAGGAACCGTGAGAGTTGTGCCAATGCCTGCCTTGTGGAGTTCAACAAAGGCAAGTGCAAGATCCTGTGCCTAGGTCGAAGCAATCCCTTGCACAAATACATGCTGGCTGGAGAATGATAGAGAGCAGTCCTGAGGAGGAGGAGTTGGGGATGCTGGATGATGGTAAGATCAATGTGAGCCTGCAATGTGCACTTGCAGCCCAGATACGTCCTCATCTATCAAAAGAATTGTGACCAGCAGGTTGAGGAAGGAGGTGATTCTCCCCCTCAGATCTGCTCTTGTGGCGCTCCACCTGGAGTACTGTGCCCAGCTCTGGAGCCTCCAACACAAGATGCAGCTACACAGCTGCGTTCCCCCTGAACCCTCTCTTTGCACAAAGCTGGGAAGGTCTTGAATATCTGCTATTGATGATTGGGAGTGGGGTTAATGTATCAGAAAGAACAGAGTGAATGAACCATGTGTGTTTGAGGGCAAAGGCACTGGGAATTTACACCTCTGAGTAATACCCCTCTTGCTGGCACTGACCAGATCCCTCAGATGCCCATTTAGTGGTGCGATGCCATTGTCAGGTAATAGAATGGTGTTGGTGGCTGGCTGGATCCACGTGTGATCACGTGTAATCCTCTGACCTGGCTGCAAAAAGGTCCTTCAGATCCAGATACCATTTTTCTTTCAGTAGTTACTGCTCTGTCACTGAGCGCTTTGCTTGACCAGTGCCTAAGGAGTGTGTCATGTGAACCCAAAGCTGGGGGAGTTCGGCCTGGAGAAGAGGAGACTTAGAGAGGACCTTATCACTCTCTACAACTACATAGAAGGAAGTTGTAATAAGGTGGGGGGGTGGGCTCTGCTCCCAGGAACTACTGATAGGACAAGAGAGCATGGTCTGAAGCTGCACCAGGGGAAGTTTAGGTTGGATATTAGGAAGCACTTCCTCATGGAAAGGTGATTAGGCGCTGAAATGGACTGCCCAGGGAGGTGGTGGAGTCACCATCCCTGGAGGTCTTTAAGAAAAGATTGGATGCGGCACTTGGTGGCATGGGTTAACTGATGTGATGGTGTTAGGTTATAGGCTGGACTTGATGATCTCAGAGGTCTATTCCAGCCTCAATGATTCTGTGATTCTGTAAAGAGCCCTGACCAGGAGCTGAGGGCCATTGCCAGCCAGAAGGAGATGGAGTGCACCTTGCCCCTCTGCCTGGCTTGGAAATAAGCCCTGAATCTTTACTGACGACTGATGGCCCTGCACCACCCAGGGCTTGCAGGCCAGGCAGCTCTGCACACAAAATTATTTGCTGTTTCCTTCATGGCACTGGTTAGACCACATAAAGCTTCTCTTTCTGGGAAGGGCTCTTTCAGAGCCAGCTCAGCTATCTCAGCTGCATAGCATTTGCCAGCGTGGAAATACACACTTTGCTTAGAGAGCTAAATAATGTCTCACAGTATAATTGCAGCCTCCCAGTTCTTATGGGAAGTAACCTTCAGGTGCTGTCTGCCAGTGGCTTTGTCCCTTTGCATGCTTGGCAAGATAAAACATTATTTGGAGGGTCAGGGTGAGGATGAGGAAGAATTATAGAACCACAGAATCATAGAATTGATCAGGTTGGAAGAGATCTCCAACATCATCCAGTCCAACCTAGCACCCAGCCCTGTTCAATCGACTAGACCATGGCACTAAGTGCTTCATCCAGTCGTGTCTTGAACATCTCTAGGGACAGCAACTCCCCCACCTCCCTGGGCAGCCCATTCCAATGCCAATCACTCTCTCTGGCAACAACTTCCTCCTAACATCCAGGCTAGATCTTCCCCCAGCACAACTTGAGGCTGTGTCCCCTTCTTCTGTTGCTGGTTGCCTGGCAGAAGAGACCAACCCCCACCTGGCTACAGCCTCCCTTCAGGTAGTTGTGGACAGCAATGTGGTCACCCCTGAGCCTCCTCTTCTGCAGGCTGCACACCCCCAGCTCCCTCAGCCTCTCCTCACAGGGCTGTGCTCCAGGCCCCTCACCAGCTTTGTCACCCTTCTCTGGACACATTCCAGTATCTCAACATCTCTTGAATTGAGGGGCCCAGAACTGGACACATCACTCAAGGTGTGGCCTGATCAGTGCTGAGTACAGGGGCAGAATAACCTCCCTTGTCCTGCTGGCCACACTGTTCCTTGTCCAGGCCAGGATGCCACTGGCTCTCCTGGCCATACTGCTGGCTCATGTCCGGCTACTATCTACCAGTACCCAAGATAGCTGCTGTTCTCAACTTTACACACAGGACTTCAGCAAAAGCCCACCTTCACCAGCCTGAATTCAAGACAAAGGCAGTGGCTCGAGGTTAGAATTAGCAACCCAAATTAATGCATTTGTAAAACAATCTTTGGTATGCTTAACTCACTCTTAGTACCTGATTTTCAGTCCGGTCACAGAGAGATTATGTTGATTTGCACTTCTGCCACCACTGAAATTCCTTTGCAGTCAGTTAGAGGCAGGGATTTCAGTTAAATATATATGCAGGATTTCTCCAGGTTCATGTGAAGAGAGTGCTAATACATCATTGCTCCCAGTGGGGACATAGCTGCCTCCTAGCTTATGCCTGCTGGCATGTATTAGAGCCGAGCTTGAACGGTAGCAATCGATATTGGGAAACTGCTAAGTGCAGCTCTAATGTTCCTTATGCAAACGTTACCACTCACCAGAGAGCCCGCCTGCTCAAATGAGCAAAGAAACAAGATTGACTGATCTATTTGCTAAATGATTCCCAATATTTCCTGCTGCTTTTCTGTGGTTTGCACATCTCACAGGAGAACAGTTGCTGAAACTGCAGAAGGTTGCACCAGGCAACATTAAGAAGAGAGCAGCACCTCTCTTCTGGGGACAAAAATGTGTTGCCCACAGAATTGAGGACAGGGGAGCTATCCTGGACTATCTCTGAGCATGTCAAGATACAGCTAGCTGGAATCTGCCTCCCTTATCTGCTTAGTGCCCACCAATTCTTACTTTTATGGGGCCCAAAGCAGGCACATATGTCCCTGACTCAGGTCCCAGGCAGAACTAGGGCATGGGTATTTGGGTGTCACATCCTTCTGTGTGGCTCCTCAGCACCTCCTTGCTCTACCCAGCGTCGTTATCCATTAAACAGCCATTCACCTGAAACTGGACCTGATTGTCCAGGCAGCTGAGCACCTGCTACTCACACCAGGTTAGCAGGAGCTGCATAATCCTCAGGAATGCTAGTGGCTGGACATGGAATTTGCTCATGCTAAAAGCCAATTCATTTGTTCTGAACACACAGCTGGTACATGAAGGCAGACCACTGTTGTGACAGGCAGGTCCTGAGGGTCTGGGATCCCCTTTCTTATTCCATCTGCAAGCTGGAGTAATTGCAGTGGTGACAGAGCTTCATAGCAGTACCGACCTCCTTCTCCCTCTAACTCAAAGAAAAGTGGAACAGGAGAAGAAAAAGCCCTTAGTTTTCTGGTTTCTTTCTGCACAGTAACCCTGACCTTGGTGGCACACCTGGCCCTTGCTGTGCCTGGGAAGGTTGGTGCTCACCAGCTGGCCCCGGGCATAGCTAACTGACTGCTCAGCAAGGCTAGGTACTGCAGCATCCCAGCATAGGGGCATGTGAGCTAGCAACCAGTTGGCAGAACAAGGTTACAAAGAAAGGAAGGGAGCTGCTGGGAAGGTCATGCTGATACGTTTCTGTGCTCAGAGGGGTGATTAATTTGTGACTGCAATCAGAGGCAGGTCAGCAGTGGACTGAGAAGTGAGCTTTTATTTGGGACTAGTATAAATCTATGCATAAAGAAGAGGCTGTGTATGCTGTGTCTGCCCCCTGAGGAACTTCAGGCAGACTCTGTGGTAAGGAGTGAACTACATCCTGAGTTGTGACATGGTAGAAAAGGGGATCCTTTATTCTGGGTGATGTATGCACTCACCTTTCCAGTTTTTATCGTTTAGAGATAACAGCAAACCTGCAAAGAAGCTTGAGAGCTGAGCAAGGTGAAAGGGTTTGCTGGGGTGCCTAGAGAGCCCAAGGCAATGTCATAGGCATTTGAAGCAGAAAATGTCCTGCAAAGAGAAGTTGTTAGTGTAGTTGCTTTGCAGATGTGCTGTCTGGAGGAGTTTGGCTTGGGAAGAGCTGGGCAGAAGAGAACTGCTTCATCTGGATTAGAAGGAGCCTTGGAAATAATGCTGGTCTCAAGCTGTCTGAAGCAGTTGGTTCCTTGTGTGGTGAGACTGCCTTAGCCAGCAGTGCCTATGCATGTTCACCTGTGGGGAAGTTTGTGGTCAGGCTGTAGAGAAGGGACATATCCAAGATGAGTGATGTGGTTGAGAAGACTGAAGGATGGATGCCATCTAGAAGGATCCAGACAGACTGGAGAGATGGCCTGAGGAGAATCTCATGAGGTTCAGTAAGGCAAAGTTCAAGGTTCTGCGCCTAGGTTGCGGCAACCTTTGATATCAATACAGGCTGGGAGATGATGACATTGAGAGCAGCCCTGCAGGAAAGGACTTTGGGGTGCTCATGGATGAGAAACTGCACAAGAGCCAACAATGCAAGCATGCAGCACAGAAGGCCAGTAGCAGCCTGGGCTGCATCAGAAGTGTGGCCAGCAAGTCAGGAGAGGTGATTCTGCCCCTCTGCTCTCTCTAGTGAGCCCTCATCTAGAGTATGGTGTCCATCTCTGGGACCCCCAACACAGGAGAGACGTGGGCCCACTGGAGCTCTCCAGTGTTACACCACCAGTAAGTGCTTACCCAGTGCAGCCTGAGCTTGACTTTTTGTGTTCTAGAAGTTGTCATTCCTTGTCATGCTATGCCACCTCATTTCTCTACTTTTCTAGAGCAAGAAGTATAGCCTGGAAAAGCCACATCCTGCTTTTGAGAAGGAGTATGGCTTAGACCATAGTTTCTACCCCACCTTTGAGAAGAAGTATTGCTCAGACCACAATTTCTATCCCATATTATCTTGTTAGAGATGTGCTCACCTATGAGCATAGCTAAGGGCTGTGATCTCCTCTGGCCTAAAGATGAAGATGAGAGGAGTTGCTGCCTAATTCTTTAGTGAAGCTTTCATGTGAGCTGTCTTGAGTGTGCGAGCCACAAGGGAGAGCTTCCTCATGGGCAACTGACTTACTGAAAATGCAAACAAACCCCCAGCAGTGTAAATCCACCAAGTGCTGGAGAAACTGCTTCTGTGGGTCCTGAAGTAAAAGACTTTTTCAGGCAGGTCTCTAAGCCACAAGTGGTAGTTACATTGTCCGTACTCATGCAGAGCCTAATTAGAGCCATCTGTGGAAATGGGCAGAAGTCAGAGTTCTCAACTTCAAAGCTGAATGACAGAGTATGAAAAGAAAAGCCACTTGTCCTCTTTCATCTGTCCCCTCCTTCCTATAAGGCTCTAACAGCTGCCTCTAGACATTTTTGGGTGAACTTTTCATCTCCCCTATGAGCATTTCTCTTGCTAGTTTCTATTAGAGGTGGTAGAACAGGAGTTTCTCTCTTCTGGATTCTAAGCTCTGGGTGAATCTGAAAATGGAATGGGAATGTTGTTTCTTCATCTGCTCTTGTTTTACCTGGTGTGTATGAGTGCATGATGAATAGCCTATAAATGTGCTCACTTCCCAGCCTCTGACTCGGCCAGCTGTTGTTTCTGTTCCTCAGCTGTGGTGTTTAGAGAATGAGGCCTGTTGATTTCCACATGGAAATGGGCTAAATCAGCAGCGGTGCTCCAGATCTTGTGGATTTTCTTAATTGCTGAAGAATTTGATTATCGGTAACAAGACATCATCTCTGGTGGGAGATAAGATAATTTTATGCAGCCATTTATATTCTTTAAGAGTGCCCTTTTATGATTCTACTTTTTAGAATCATAGAATCAACCAGGTTGGAAGAAACTTCCAAGCTCATCCAGTCCAATCTAGCACCCAGCCCTATCCAGTCATCTAGACCATGGCACTAAGTGCCTCATCCAGGCTTTTATTGAACACCTCCAGGGACAATGACTCCACCACCTCCCTGGGCAACCCATTCCAGTGCCAATCACTCTCTCTGGCAAGAACTTTCTTGACACAGGCCAGGATGCCATTAGGCTCTCCTGGCCACCTGGGCACACTGCTGACTCATATTCAGCTACTATCTACCAGTACCCCCAGGGCCTTCTCTGCCTGGCTGCTCTCCAGCCACTCTGTCCTCAGCCTGTAGTGCTGCTTGGGGTTGTTGTGGCCAAAGTGCAGAACCCTGCACTTGGCCTTGTTAAATCTCATCCCATTGGCCTCTGCCCACCCATCCAGCCTATCTAGGCCCCTCTGCAGGGCTCTCCTACCTTCCAACAGATCAACACCTGCTCCTAGCTTGATGTCATCTGCAAACTTATTGATGCTGGACTCAATCCCCTCTTCCAGATCATCAATAGAGATATCAAATAGGACCCGGCTCAGCACTGATCATTGGGGGACACCACTAGTGACAGTTGCCAACTGGATGTGGCACCATTCACCACCACTCTCTGGGCCCAGCCCTTCCAGCCAGTTCTTGACCCATATCAGAGTGAATCTGTCCAAGGCAGGAGCTGCCAGCTTGGCCAGGAGCTTGTTCTGGCAGACAGTGTCAAAGGCTTTGCTGAAGTCCAGGTAGACTACATCCGCAGCCTTCCTCACATTCACCAGGCAGGTAACCTGATCATAAAAGGAGATTTTTCACGATGCAGGAAGATAGCATTGCACTGCCTGGCTATTGGAGTGAGTGTGAACTGCTAACAGCCAGCAATGTTTTCATCTGTTCTCAGCTTAACTTGTTCCTTCTCAGCCCTCTTCTCCCTCTCTACCCTTGCAGTTGGAGATAAGCTGGACCCACGCAGTTATACAGCATCAGGAATGTAATCTAGACATCTCTTTTGTGAATCACATTTCTGATGTGCCCTTCAAACAGAAGTTAGATGCCTGCAGTCAGAGCTGCAACTGTTGGTAGATACCTGTTTGAGGGGAACACGTGGAGGTGTCTGCTCTCACAAAACCAGCACAATACTTCACTGAAAAGCAGCTTTACTCAAGGACAGCTTTATCTTCTTCCTAAAAGGAGATCAAACTCTTCATGGGAGGGCAGGCAGGGGCCACCAGGGACTGACAAGGTGATGAAAGCCTCTAAGTGATTCATTTTTTTGAGAAGAACAGGAGTTCAGGCTGTGACTCTAAAATACCCTCTCATGCTGTCTGGGAACAATGGAGGCTTGGTGAAAGATCTGGTGCATTTTCTGTCTTGTGTCCTATCCAGGCCATTTTGTTGCTGAACAGAACTCCGCTTGCTGTGCAGTGCAGCAGCTAGCCAAGGCTCAGATGCCCAAAGCTAGACCCTCTTTTCAGAGCAGCACTGAGCTCTTACTTTCTGTTCCACAGTGCCAAACTTGTAGAAACATGGAAGGTCTTAGCTGAGGGGAAGCAGGAGTGAAGGTGAGCAATTACATGAAGGTGATAGGCAAGACATTTTAGAATTCTTTTGTTGAGATGTTGAAGTCCTCCAAATGTAAAATAATGTTTAATTTCAGATGCTGTCTCTGTACCTGAGATCTCAGGAGGCCTCATGGCACCATGCATTTTTTGGGAAGGCTAAGGCAATAGAAAGCTTGAAGGAGGGTCAAGGGAGGCATCCAGAACCACAAAAAGCAATTTGAACAATGCCATTCCATGGAGACAAATGAAGCTGTGCCTACCTGCTCCTGATAGACAGGTGAAGATCTTGAGGCCTTATTAAAGAACCAAAAGTGTGGATTCAGAACCCTCTAAATAGGCATTGAGATGGTCAGATAAATGATTGCTCTGAAGTCCTAGTTGTGCTGGACCCAGAGGCTCTCAGAACCACAGCCATTAAGCAAACTCTTGCACTTGACTGAAATGAAGAGCATGTTCCTTAGTCTTGCCTTCTGCACAATTCTCTTGGGTGCTTTAAATGCTGGGAATAAGATGTAATGCTCTGGAATGCCCTGGTGGGGTGGTCAGTGAAATCCTCTGTTGTGAGGCCCAGTAATACTGAGTTATCCAGATTAGACACTGCATCTGATTATCTTGCTGATAATCCTACCCTCAGTAATTTAATCAGGATGGAGATTGCAAGGCCAGGATCAGGCTGAACTAATGAGTGATTGCCCCCTCGTGCATCTGTGGTCCTTGGAACTCCCTGTTTTTGGCAATAGCTGTAATGCATTTAAATAAATACACCTCCACTGGTGCCTCACTGCCACTGGCATGGAAACTGGAATCTCCTGTTGTTTCTCACTGCTAGTAGGTGAGAAGTTGGTTATTGAGGGGTTTGGGGTGACACAGAGTGGGTGCTCCTTCAGAGTGGGTGTGAAGGAACCAAAGTGTGACACTGCTTAAAACAAATTGGGGTGGCAAAAGAATGACCCAGACCAGTAAGATGAAGAGATGGTGTTAACCTGACTGACAGGCAGATCTCCTTCCATGCCACTGTGGGAGAGCTGGATGAAGTGCTCTATGTCCTGATCCCATCTCTGGCAAAGGCTTCCCCAGTGTAGGCTGGGAACAAAGCTGCTTGGGCATGTGTTTGTAGAAGTGCCCAAAGTGGGGTTGTGTTCATGTTACCTAATTTAGTCCAAAAGGCAGTAAAACTGGTACCCAAGGTATCCAGCTGCCTCAAACCTGAGATGAATTAAGACCTTGTTGTGAGACCCTTTCTAAATGTGTACATGAGGATAGGAACTGCTAAAGAGAATACAAAACCGCAGCTTTCTCCATGTGCTCCTGACACACTTCCTTAGTAGCTAAGCAGAGGCTTACTCAAGGATGATTGGTAATGACTTCGGATTTGGGATGCATACTGCAAGATACAGGCTAGAGAATAATGGGTGCACTTGGTGCAGCCCCACGCGTAACTGTTGGGCTTTCACCACACTGCACATACCTCATCCATTGGGAAGGCATCTGGGAAATGTTGATATTCTTAGGGGTATAAAATATAGAATCATAGAATGGTTTAGGTTGGAAGGGACCTCAAGGATCATCCAGTTCCAACCCCTTGCCATAGGCAGGGACACCTCCCACTAGAGCAGGTTGCATATAAAACATCAAGTAATATCCTGCATCTAAAACATCAGGTATCTTGTTCAGACCTACAGCTTTGCAGGGACTCTTAAAAACAAGCCCACTAACTTTTGGGAAGTGCTCAGGGAAGAGGATGGGGGAAACCCGAGCTCCACGTTGCTTGTTGCAGCCAGGAGAGGGCAGAAGTTCACACAACAGAACCGCGAGTGGCCTCGACAGGCTGCTGACATCTAAGGAGAGCATTCAGTGGTCACTGCCAGGGGTCGCAGCTGAGAGTAGTTCTCCCCCCTAGATCGTGACTCCGGAGGAACCATGGAGCAGCTGTGAGACAGAACAATTCTCAGCTGTGTCTGGGGAAGGAAACTTAGCCCACTGCAGGGATAAGAAGCAGCTGAAAGCAGAGGAAGGAATAAATAAAGGTGAGAGAATGAGCGCTGCAGGTAGAGAGGACTAGCAAGCGGCAGTGGCAAGCATGGGTGCCGGGCAGGGAGGTGAGAACTTTCCTCCACGTGGCAAACGTGGCTCGTGTCTGTCTGCAGATGCCAGCTTTGCAATGCTTTGTGTGTGTAGGAGGGCTGCAGCCAGGGAAGGAGGGAGATGGTTTTGCTGGAGCTCACAGACTGGAGGACTGCCTTGGGAAGGAGTCTGCATGCACTGGCCCACAGAGTTCCAGTTCAGCATGACTCCTTCCGGCCGCCGTCCCCTTAGAAGTGGCATCCTGAGAGCTACACTGAGGATGAAATTTTGTTGCATAGCTATTCAGGACCTAGTCAATGTTCAGGATCAAGTGGTAAGTGTTGCCATAAATGCTTTTATTGTGGAGCTGTTTGCCAGTTTGCTTTCTTGCTTTCAACTGGCAGGGAAAATCTTCCCACTGGAAAACAACCCCGTTATTTTTCCTACTTGCTCTTGCTGCTGGCTCTTTTTTGCTGCTGTCAATTGGCTGCACATTCCTTCACTTGCTGTTTCTGTTGCTCTCAGCCTTGACATTACATCTTCTTGCTTCCTTGCTGTCTGTCCTTTTTTATTGCCAATTCCACGTCATTTTGAATGTCCTGCCTTCCCACTGCACTGTGGAGTTTATTAATTCCCAGTCCTAGTTCATGCCAGCCTTGGTTTCCTCTGCTCCTGTTACTTAGAGCCAAACTCTATTGCCACGCTGATTGTGCTGAACTTTCCCAGTTTTGCCCCCTAACTGACTAAATAATTTTCCTTCTCTAGCTTCCTTGCTGGCATGAGAGTCAATCACAGCTGGTTTCTTGCCATCTTGAGTCAGTCCTCCTCAGGCTTCATTTCTTTTTCTGACCAAAATCTCTTCTGCTTCTGAGTTTTAAAAGAAAAACAAGATTATATGCTCTCTTTCCTCGTCTCTTGAAGGTGAGCATAAGCACCTTCTCCCATCTCTCAGACTCCCTGTATCTATTCCTATCCGTGCTGTTATACTTTCCCTTCAGTCCACCCTCTCTTCTGGCACAAATTTGCTATTCTAGCCTCCATGTGTTTCTCTAAATACAGCCCACCTCTGCACCTGGACTTGCAAAGTGCCTTCATCACTCAGCCCTTCTTTCCTCTCATGTCCTTACTTATGTCATCCGGGACGTTCCTTCTCTGTTCTTCCCTGCCTTCCCTAGACTGTTCTCCACAAAGGCCCTTGGAGGAAGCTGTTCTTCCCTTTGGCCTTTTCCAATCTAAATTTGTGCAAGTGACCCATCTCGCTCTGTCCTTGTGGATGCCTTGTCACCTCTTCTCAGTCCAAGAACAAGACAGGTCTATCCTAAGATTTCTGTGCAGCTCCAGCAATTTTGCTTGAGTCAGTCTAGAAGAGAGTTCTTAACTTTTATCCTTGTTTCCAGCCTATTCCTGCTTCCTGCTTTTCCAGTGGCAATGACCATTGGCACCAGGCCCTCCAACTGCATGTCATTTGCCTTGAATGTGTCACTGGATTCTCAGGTCTCAGCTGCTTTAACACATATTACTATGTAAGATTCCCTCTTCCACATCACACAAACCTTTCCTTGGCAACTTTTCCATTACTGACACAGTTTTTCTTCCCTTGATGGGAGTGATCTCAGGCTCCTTCTGCATATGCTGAATGTTGCTTCCAAGGTGATCCTCCTCCTAGATCAGGAAAATATTCCTTGGAGTTGGTGTTTCTGTAAAGCCAACCACGAATGCAGCAAATACTGTTAAAAAAAAAGTGCTCAAGGAGCTGTTTTCTTCTTAGCACCATTCATTCTCTGCACAGCTGCTCCTCTGACAAGAGAGGAATGTCCTCTTAGCACTGTTTGCTAAAGCTGATGCTTGGTTTTGGTGTTTCAGTTTTGAAAGATAACCACTTTGACTAAGAAACAGAAGTACCATTTTACCTCATCAGCTTTAAAAAGGGTTCTAGAAACGCAGGGGAGGAAAGATTAATTTTATGTGCAGAAGAAAGTGAGATCCTGGGAAAAGGCAGTAGTGATTCTGTTCTGCCTTCCTGAGGCACATGGCTGGGATGGATGGGACAGCAATGTGCCCTTGTGGCCAAGAAAGCCAAGGGGATCCTGGGGTGTATTAGGAAGCGTGTGTCCAGCAGATCAAGGGAGGTTCTCCTTCCCCTCTGCTCTGCCCTGGTGAGACTTCATCTCAAATACTGCATTCGGTTTGGGGCTCCCCAGTTTAAGAGGGACAGGGATCTGCTGGAGAGGGTCCAGCAGAGGACTATGAAGATGATTAGGGGACTGGAGGGCATGGCTTATGAGGAGAGGCTGAGGGATCTGGGGCTTTTTAGTCTGGAGAAGAGAAGACTGAGGATTTAATAAGTGTTTATAAACATCTGAGGGGTGGGGTGACAGGCTCTGCTCACTTGTTTCCTGTGATAGGACAAGGAGCAATGGATGTAAGTTGCAGCACAGGAGGTTCCACCTCAACACCCAGAGGAACTTATTTACTGTCAGGGTCCAAGAGAACTGGAACAGGCTACCCAGAGTGGTTGCGGGGACTTCTGTGGAGAATTTCTAGGCCTGTCTGGACGAGTTACTCTGTGATCTGTGCTATATTGTGTGGTGCTGCTGTGGCAGGGGGGGGTTGGACTCAATCTCCTTGGGTCCCTTCCAACCCCTAATATTCAGTGATAGTGGCAGAACTGTGCTCCTTGGCATATCCCCTCAGCTGGCTGTCATGGGCAGCTCTGGTCTGACTGACAGATGTGTGCAGCACTGGCACAGCTGAAAATCTCTGTTGTTGCAGCACCTCTGGGCTAAAGCACAATATGCAAGGGCAAGGCTGGACAATGGGCAGAGAGTTGGCCTGTCTGGTCCTGTTCAGGTGGAAAGTTGAGTGTTTCCTGGGCTTAGTTTTTGAAAAGACTGCTGAAACCAAACGTGGACATCTCTCCATGATGGGAAAAACAACCTTGCGTCCTTCATGACTTGGTCTCTGTAGAATAAAGACAGAATTTGCACAGGAGCACCATGCTTGCTGCAGCCCATTGGAACATCTATCTGGCAGCAGCTTACAAATGCTGCTATGGTCTCAGTCTTCATCTGTTGCTAAAAGGACTGCAACAAGCGCAGAGATGGAGAACTGCTGTAGAGTGAACAGGGTTTGAGTAACTCTCTGGCTATGCTGAGTGCAATCCCAGATTCTTCCTTGAATCTCTGCTATTTTCTACATTTATATTTAACTGTCATTTGAAAGATGTCACTGCAGTATTTAGAATGTACTATAGGTTTCTATGTCTAGTCCAGCTGTGGCAGGAAGGAGGGCTCTACTCATCAGGTAGAGCTGAGCTCCTTCTAAGCACTTGTGTTGCAGGTTTGGTGTGTAGCTTGGTTGTGGTGATGCAGCTGAACTCCCTTGCAGCTCCTGGCCGTGCTGTGGCAAAAGCTGCTAACGGGGAAGCAAGCAAGTGCCTCCAAATTACACTTGCTCTGTCAGGGTCAGGCATGCTGATTTTCATACTCTTTGGGTTGGTAGCAGCCCAAATTTCTGGGCTGGATCCAATGGGATTCTATCAGTCAAGGGAAGTGAGGCTTAAAGAAATTGCTGATTATGTGTATAAGGAATGCAGACAAACCAACCAAGCTTTTCTATAAGCAAAACCTCAGCAGGGAAGAGCAGAGGCAGGCAGTATCTTGGCAGGCTTATTAAACGAACCATTGAAGACTGCCTGTGCCTTGTATCCAGCAGATCTGGGGACGGGTAGCAGGTCAAGTCCATTTCTGGATACTGCGCTGATTGGAAACCAGACTTCCCTGAGCTTTAAATTGCATCCAGTAGCATGTTCTGGGACTGACTGCTGTTCTCCTGTCAGCACCAGACCCTTCTACCTCCAAGGGCAGTGTCATCCTTGCAACTCAATCTAGGTTGCCATAGGGGTTAGTGTTCTCAAAACCAGGTCTATATCCCTCCTAAAAGGCACTGTAGCAGGAAGCAGCTGCATCTCTTTGTACTGCAGAGCTGCTAGAAGATGGTGTCAGTTAATTGGCTTCGGGGGCCAGGTTTCACCTAGGCAAGGTAGAACTTAATATATTCACTTCAGGGATCAGGTTTCTTCTACAAGCACAAAGATTCTTCTCCTTAGCTTGCAGCCTTACAGGTCAGGGCTGAAGGTGCACTATGGATGTTGTCTGTTCCTATGGATTTGATTTTGTGGAGGGAAGTAAGCCAGCTTTTTCCCTCAGTTTCTCCCAACAAAATGTCTGAGTTTATACTTCAGATTAAGCACATGAGTACCTTTTTGACATGAATATTAAGTGCTTGAGGCTTAAGTCACTGCCTGATGTAACCATCTAGTGTAAGCAACTTCATACCTAAGAGTTGGTCTTTGCAACCGAGGGTGAGCTACTTTCATTAAGATTGTCCTCTGCTTTTTGTCATTCTCCCTTCTTCACTCCTTTCTCCCTTGTTTTGTGTTAGATATCTCACTTTAATGCTTCTATTTCCCTTCTGTTCTCAATATTTTTCATAATTATATGCCAAGAGGAACTGAAGCTCTGATCTGGTGCAGACAAATGTCTCTCAGTGGTGCTGGTGTCAAGCAACACTTGCCTGCCTCTTGTACTTGGACAAACTCTTAGTTTCAGCTTATCGTGGAATGATCCAATTCCCTGAGGCATGGGAAGGCTATGCTACAAATACACTGATGCTCATGGTCTTGGCTCTGCAGGTTTTATTGTGTTTGTTATCTCCTAACATTCTGGAGAAAACAGCAGTAAAAGGAACAGGGGAAATGTAGGTAAGTGTTAAAAATACAAGAGCTGGATAGGAGATGACTCTGTGCCCAAAGCCCTTCTTGTCAGCCACCTCAGGGACACTGGAGAAGTCTGACATATGCCTGGGATTGTGCTGGGTGTCAGCTGGTGTTGAATTTCGCTCTAAGTGGGCATTTTACAGGGCTGTGGGGTCTGAGGAGAGCTCAGTGCTTGAGATGGCTCTCACATGGTAGGAATAAGGTGAAGAAATTGCCTCCTGGTATTGGAACCTTGGCAGTGGCCAGTCTGCTATGATTTCTTCATATAGCAGATAAAGCATATAAGCGTTGATCAGCCCTGATGGCTGCAGAGTAGCAATGACCTAACAGCTTTTTATGTAGGAAATAGAGGTAGACAAATAGGATTTTAAGTCCCTTCTCTGCAAGCATTTGAACACCTGGCTCTCAGGAGGGCTGAGCTGTCAGCAAGAAGCTCCTTCTTGCCTCTGCCCTGTGAAGTTTTTTCCTTGTGTAAAGCATTGCAAACGCATGCCATTACCTATTTAATCAAGTCAAAAAAGAGGACAGTGCTTAAGCAGCTTATTTTCACATGTTCCTTTTTTACACCAAAGTCTTAACATTTTATAATGACATGACATAACCTGACTTTGAACTCTGTCCCCACCTGGCAAAGGAGGTGACAAAGTTATCTACTAAACTGAGTAACTAGGAGTCTGTGGTAGTGGTTCAGTGATTCTGAGAGCTAGTCCTGAAAACACAAAGCAAGGACTGAGAACAACCTCCAGCTTCTCTAGATTTTAAGGAGCTCATGATGGTCATTACCTCACACAAAACTGAAACCGAGAGTTCTGCTGCTTGGGTCAGATGTTGAGACTCTTGTTACTATAAATGAGTGTATATGGAAGGTTATGAGGAATATTAGCAGAGGAAAGCTGGTGGCACTTTACCAGCCTAATGCTGATGCTTAGAAGGACCTTCTATGCCAGTACTAGGATAGCTACCTCCATCCATGATTTTCTTCGGTGGTAGTTTTTGTCTTAGTTGCAGGTGACTGCAAAACTATTCCCCTGTTTTGGTACTTTTGTGACTTGGTTCGTGTGTCCTAGTTCTGAGCCATGAGCTGCCCAGGGCAAAAGGACAGAAAGATATTTTCACTCCAAATGAGTGAAATAAAAACACTTGCACAGAATTAGAGGTGAAATATGAATGCTATTTCATTTCTGTGTCATCTATATCAAATATATACAGAAACATAAAAGGTATTCAGGGAAAATGAATGCCCCCCACCAAAGACAGATCTACCAAACATCATGTCCCCCAAGGCTGGATACAGCAGGCCTTGACCAGGGATGAATGCCTCCACTCACAAAGCAGTGGTGTAGTAAGGAATCAGCTTGCCAAGAAGGCTGTGGAAGGCTGCAACCTCCCCTACAAACCCCAGAGACAGCAGCCAGGAGCAGAGAGAAGGGAGAGAGAGAATTGGCTGTGATGTCTGGTCATATAGGGAGGTACAGGAAAGAAAAATAGAATAACAGTTTACAATATTCTGTCTGACCCCCTAAGACTTTCTGGTCCCTGGAGGACTTCTATCTCTATGGTGGGACAATTTGCCCTAAACCCACAATGGAGCTTTTGCCCTTGTTGATAAAGTCCTGATTAATCTCAAACACATCTGATCAGTACCTTTATGTAATTAAACTGACTGTGCTTGCTCAAAAGTTGTGGCTTGCTTTGGGCTTTCTTCCACACACCACCTCCTAGTGCACTTCTATGCTTCTAGCAGCTACTTGGATGATGTAGGAGGTGATGTCAGCTGATGATGTATTAATTGTTTTTCATGTCCATAACCAGAAGCCATGTACATTATCCACAGGGTGATGGATTGCAGCCTGTAGAACCTTCTCTGTATTTTACCCTAACCGTAGTATTAACAACTCCCAATCCCTGTTTACTCCCCTTTCCCCCCTACTGTGTTCTTTACTTTTTCAGTAGAGGTCCTTCTTGCTGCTGCTGTGCTGTGGCCTACTTTCTTGAAACCTGCTGCTTTGTCGTGGCACGTGGACGTCTTCTGAGCATGGTGTGGTACAGAGCTGTTTTGTTTTCTGTCCTAAAGGAATCTATTCTGCTGGCTAATCATGGCAGTTAGTTAACGATGCTCATTGGTTTTGGGGAATAGATGCTTCAGAGTCCAAAAACAGACTTTCAGAAGCACTTGGCTCAACCCTTTCTCCCCACTGCAGTTGGTTTCAAGGGGTGCACTGGTTTCAATGTTAGACCCACAGTGAAGATCAAGGTTAGTAGCTATTCTTCCCCCTTGGTCAGAACTTGATGTAGGTCCTTTTTGACTGAGTTCTTCATTACCTTTAAGGAAAATTGTCTTTTTGGTCTGGGCAGGATGAGTGTGTATCTGTAACCTACAGTGAGAGCAGCTCTGTCCCTAGTTGGAAAGCCTGATCTGGATGCTGAAGTTGGCTTCTGGGCAGTCTGGAAAGAAGCTGAGACATTTGCACCTAGATTATGCTCACTTGAAATCAAAGTGGAGCATTGAAGCTGGCTTATAGACAGTTTTGTGCAGAGCTTGGTACAGAAGCCAGGTTCCCTGGACACTACAACTGTGCCTCTCTGCCTGAGTTCTCTGCTTTTTCTTGTGGTCATCACTTGGAATGGGCATTGAATCACAGAATGTTAGGGGTTGGAAGGGACCTCAAAAGATCATCATCCCAACTCCCCTGCCAGAGCAGGACAGCCTATATCAGATCACACTGGATCACACCTAAGCCTGGTGAAGCTGAAATCCTACCACTGGTGATCTGCTCCCTCCTGGGACATCCAGCCTCATGCAGAAGTGTCCCGTGCATGTCTGGCTACATACATAACCTTGCAGCCTGGCTGGTGCCTCTGCCCTCGTGAATGGAGGTTCCCTCTAGAGAAGGAGGCACTGTGCCAGGGTAGCAGATGGGCAGGAGCAGCAGCAGCTGGAGACCACGTATGATTATCACGTGGGCAGCAATGCCAAAATGGCCACTTGGCTTTATGATGTCTGCTCAGGGGTGCTCCTAAACCAGCTGTTTTCAGAGGCGCTCTGTGGAAAGGAGATAGGCAGCACTGATTGCAGCAGGCAGTGGGCTCTGACCAGCATTCATCATCAGTGGGGGAAGCAGCAGGTTCCTCAAAGGCTGGAGCTGAGTAGTATTTCCATCTTTCTCTGGAGGACCATGTGAGAGCAGCCAAGCTGAGTCTTTTCTGTTCCCTCTCAACTTCTCTGCCAAGTAGAAGCCTTACCTCCGTACAAACTGTCCTGTTACTACTGGGGAGATGGGTTAAGTCTAGATAATGCTGGCCACAAATCAAGTCAGTCTGCTGGGTTTGGTGGATCTCCACTAGTGCCTGCTGAGCAAAAGCTCTGATGTTTGGATTTTTTTTGTACTAGGATTCCAGTTTACTCCCAAAGCATAAATATGTGAGCTCCTAATTTGCATCCTTTGCCATTAAGAGGACTTCCACAAAGAAAACCAGCTCTAGAAGAAAGCAATTTGCTTTCGCTAATGGGGAGCATGTCATGGCTGTCCTTTGCAGAATACTGGGAAAATATTACTTTCTATGTTAGGGAAATTTGGTCTTTATGTTTCTCTGCCCATGGCAGGGGACTTGAAACTCAATGATCTTTCAGATCCCTTCCAACCCAAACTGCTCTATGATTCTAGGTATTCCCATGGTCATGGGGTTCAGCCTGATGCCTGCAGCTAGGAATTGTTAGCCAGCTTCTTCTCTGAAGCTGAATTGTTTATGGCTGTTAGCTTTCCAAAGAGTGAACAGCTCTGATGGGATCTCTTGGTCCCTTGTATTTAATCCCTGGTGTTAAAACTGATGCCTTAGATTATGCTCTTGGTAACAAGCCTGGCTGTATCTTCTCCAAGTTATGTTTCTTTGCCCTCACTACTTCCTCTTGAAAGTTGTTCTTGAACTTGGAAACCTTCATGGCCTCTGAGGTTTTACCTGATTTTAGCCTCAAATAGGCCTTAATCCAGGTCTCAACCAGCCAAACCTCTCCCACACGCACACTAGGCCCAGTAGACCTGCATTAGGCCTCACTGCCCCACTCGCCCTAACTCTGCTGGTTTGAGGCTAATTGGAATATTTTAATGAGAAAGATTAGATTATAGGAAGTGAAAGGAAAAGCAATGGTGATGTCTACTTCACTGAATCAACGTGGAAGTTGCTAACTTGAGCCCAAGAGTTTTAAGATCCTAGAATCAGTCAGGGTTGGAAGGGACCACAAGGATCATCTGGCTGGAGAGCAGCCCTGAGGAGAGGGACTTGGGGGTGCTGGTGGACGAGAAGCTCAACATGAGCCAGCAGTGTGCACTCGCAGCCCAGAGAGACAACCAGAGCCTGGGCTGCAGCGGGAGAAGTGTGGCCAGCAGGGCCAGGGAGGTGATTCTCCCCCTCTACTCTGCTCTGCTGAGACCCCACCTGGAGTACTGCATCCAGTTCTGGAGCCCCCATTACAAGAAGGATGTGGAGATGCTGGAGCATGTCCAGAGGAGGGCCATGAGGGTGATCAGAGGGCTGCAGCAGCTCTGCTATGAGCACAGACTGAAAGAGTTGGGGCTGTGCAGTCTGGAGAAGAGGAGGCTCCCAGGTGACCTTATTGTGGCCTTCCAGTATCTGAAGGGGGCCTACAAAAAGGCTGGGGAGGGACTTTTGAGGCTGTCAGGGACTGACAGGACTAGGGGGAATGGACCAAAGCTGAAGATGGGTAGGTTCAGGCTGGATGTGAAAAGGAAGTTCTTGAGCATGAGAGTGGTGAGAGCCTGGAATGGGTTGCTTGGGGGGGTGGTTGAGGCCTCAGACCTGGAGGTGTTTAAGGCCAGGCTGGATGAGGCTGTGGCCAGGCTGCTCTAGGGTAGGATGTCCCTGCCCATGGCAGGGGGGTTGGAACCAGATGATGCTTGTGGTCCCTTCCAACCCTAACTGATTCTATGATCTAGTTCCAACCCCCCTGCCATGGGAAGAGACACCCTACCTTAGATCAGCCTGGCCTTAAACACCTCCAGGGACAGGGCCTCAACCACCCCCCTGAGCAACCCATTCCAGGCTCTCACCACTCTCATGTTCAAGAACTTCCTCCTCATGTCCAGTCTGAACCTACCCATCTTCAGCTTCACTCCAAAACAACTGGCTGAGGATTTATTGAGCACTCTGGTGTATATTCAGGCTGTATTTGGGAACATTAGTAAGGACCAGCAGACCTCAGAGGAGCAACTGTTCCACTGCTTTCCGGGAAAAGCAGGCACGCTGGCCCTGGCAGTGCAGCCTGCTCAGCCTGGCACTGATGGCGAATGAAGATGTGGGGAAACAGGATCCCACTAGCCGATGAAAGGAAACAGAAGAAACAGTGGAAACTTAAATTGACCTCCTAATCAAGTCATAGAAGTCTGTCTGCTTTGTCAGCAGGTGAGACTTTTGACTCAAAGCTCACCTCTATTACCTGAATATTCAGTCCTGAAATAAAACTGTTCTTCACGGCAATGTAGGCCGTAGCAAATAAGTAGAAGCCATTAATATGTGAATTTTACATAGTGGCTCTTCATCCATCTGGGATGTTTGCAGCTGATTTTCAGAGTCATGTTTTTGCACTGATATGCCATCTCTAGCTTAAGTGACCTGTGACCTAATGGGCTGGTAGCTGAGATGGGAGCAGGCAGGGTTGAGAACTGCCTGGATCACACATTAAAATGGGATCATGTGCAGAGTGTTCACTTCTGAATTTGGATTCAGGGTTCTGCTTTGGGACAAGGAAGCTTGTAAGCAATGTCTGCAGTATGGATCACAGCAGTATGGAACCCTATACAGCACCTGGCTGCTTTGCCAGTACTGGGCTATAGATGAAAAAGTGAATATGAACAGCAGGAAGTCTAAAGAAACAGCAAAAGAGAGGAATTACTGCTCCTGTATTTAGAAACTTAGGTAGTGCCAGAGCCATCTATCCTCTTCATGTCCAGATCCCAGCACAGTGGATGCCTTGAGCTGCTTTTTCACTAACACCAACCACACAAATAGACAGAGGACTGCACTTTACCATCCCCATCATACCAAAGTTGAAAAGCCTGGAAACACTTAAGAGCTACAGCGATAATTCCAGGGTGGAGAAACTTCCTTACAGGGATGAATATAAGGAGCTCAATCTATCTTCTTGTGACTTGATCCTGCTATGAATGCTTTATCAGTTTCTCATTAGCAAGGGGCTGCTTATTTTATTAAGCAATCAAAGAGAACAAATCCAGCAGCTGGATGCAAGAACAGCAAAGCACAAACTAGCCACGAAGTGGATGTTTTATGAATCAGCATAATTAATCGTGAGGCAACGTATCCAGAGAAGGCCTGGACCTGAGACTGGGCATCTCCTGAGAGCTTCTCCGCGTCTGCAGGTGCTGTGGACTAGGTCTGGTTTCTAGGATACCGGGGGACTGGGGTGAGGGGAGTGACAGCTCTGAGCTGCCCAATTCGAGTGCTGTGATCTGGGGGATCGGTCGGGCCATGTGCAGAGCACGCATCACCTGCGGCATCGGCCGGCGCGGCTGCAGCAACCGGGACGTGTGTCGCGCTGCACAGCTGCCGTCTCCGTGAGCCCGGGAGGCGATCTCTGTGCCCGGCTCGGGAAGGAGGACTCCGGCAGGGCTCCCGCTGTAAACCGGCGGCCGTTCGTGCCCGTGTTTTGCGTAACTCGGCACTCCAGCTTGTGGGGCGCAGCCCTCCGGGGCGGGTAGCGGGGCCGGCCCGGCCGAGGCGGACACCGCTTCCCCGCGCAGCCCGCAGCCGGGGGCCCGGCGGTGCCGCGGTGCGGGCCGCGGGGGCGGGGCGCGGGCGGGGCGCGCATGCGGGCGGTGCCAGGCAGCGCGGCGGGCCGCGGAGCCACTCGCCCCCGCAGCACCGCTCGGCCAGGGACAGCTCCCGCCGCCGCCCAGGTAACGCGCTCCCCCCGCGGCCGCGCTGCGCCCCGCGCTCCCTGACGTTGCTTGCTGCTGGGGGGCCCGGCGGCTCACGCCCTTTCCCCCGGTGCTTGCTTGCTTGCAGCTCCGAAGCAGTGACGGCGCCGTCCCCACCGCGGAGCAGGCAGCGGCGGCCGGCTCTTGCTCGCCGGGCTCTCGGGGTTTTCTGGCTGAGGACGGAGCGCGTCTTCCGGCAACTTCCCAGCAACTTCCCGGCGCTCGCAAGGCTCCGCGATGGAAGGGAAAGGTGGGTCGGGGTGCGGGGGGGTTGGGCGGGCGGCAAAAGGACCGCAGTGGCCGGGCCGGTGCGCGGCACGGGGCCGGGAGCAGCCGAGCCCAGCCGCTGTGGTGGGTCCATTGCAGCAGCAGCGGAGACGGGGCTCGGGAGGCGCTTTGCGTGGTATTCGGTCAGCTGCTCGGGGGATTCTGGCGAAGGGTGCTGCTTGTTAGGGGGCGAGGGGCCGGTAAATTGGTTTATTTTCCTTTAGCGTGAGACAGATGTTAGTTGGTGATTTGTTTTCTTAATGCTGAGGATTTGCATAATAAATATGAGGTCTGTCCCATGATTTTTAGTCAGTCAGTAACGGGGAGATTTTTAAGAGACAAAAAACATTTCATAATTAAAATGGCTTTTTTAAATACCTTTTTTTTTCCCTGAAACGAGAGGAGCAGGGCTGTAGAGCTCTGCCCTCGTTACGTTGCATATTCAACACATCGGAAGATCTTGATAAATTGAGAGAAATGCAATGAGTTTGCTGCTATTGAACTATCCACCCTAGAAAGAGGAACTAATTAGATACTGCCTGCCTGGCTCGTGTCTTTGCATTCAAAGTGACATATCTCTGTTCCAGATATAGCCCTTCATGCTGGGCATATGTATTTTGTTTCTATACGTGGCTTTGTAGTCCTGCTTGTTTGTTTATGTGTCTGCCCCTACAGTTGCAGCATACATCATACATTCAACTGGTACACGAACTCAAAATCTGTAAATGCTAATTGCCAAAGAAATACTGGTGGTAAATCAGTCCATGCAGTGGAAGGGCTGGTTGCCATTCCCACCTAACCCTAGCTGCCAGCTCTCCTGTATAACACAAATCTGGCAGCTGTTTAATTGATAGAGATCAAGGCAGTGGGAGAATATGGGCTATATCAAGGAAAATGATGGTAGACTTGTATAACACAATACTACATACCTTCCAGGGAGCTGAGCAAGCTATATTTAAACCTCAGGTTTATTTTTGTAACTATCTTGTCAATCAGGGCTATAGTTCTCCTGTGTGGGAATATTTGATTCTATGCTGATTAAGGAAGGAAGCTATTTCAATCATATGGAGGCAGTATGTCCTCTAAAGCACAGTTTCTTGTGGGCAGTGATCACTAGAATGACCAGGGCTTGAGGACAGGTAATTACTTTTTTAAAAACAAGTGTACCTGCCGAAACTTGACTTAGATCAAAAGCTCCCAGCAGTCATCTTAGCTTTGGTATCTGCCTTTGGGGGATTTGGCTATCCATGCCATTTTCACAGCTGACCTGAGATGTGGTGCCTTACTTTTTTGCATGCCCTACCAGTACGTGTCTATGTGAAGCAAAGAGTGTGTTCTACTAAAGTCACAGCCTGCGTGCCTTGTCACGCACTACACAAGCAAGAGTAAGGCTTTCTGTGGAACTTCTAGGGGAGCTGGTGTAACTGGAGGAGCTGTACAGGGGGTAGAGAGGTAACAGCACTAAAAGAAAAGAATAAAGGTCCGGTTAAGTGGTGACAATAGCAGCAGCTGGTTCCTGTCTTGTGCAAACACATAGAGACAGTTGGCAATGAGCAGTTGAATAAGGGAGCTTTTTGGGTTGCTGGTTGGTTGCAAGATGAGCTCCGCAGCAGTCTACATGCCTAGGCTCTTGGCTTTGGTGGAAAGGGTTATAAAGAAGTGGGACAAGCCCAGGAGTCATTACTCTGTTACATTTTGCAAGAAATTCTCAGTAGATTGCTCCTCCTAGTAATTTTTCTTGTTGAGATGAAGGTGGGGAACAGAGTCTTTGGGTTTTCTCCATCTATGTAGAAAAAAAATGACTGTTCAGAGCAAACTCATCAGAAATAAATGGAACTAGAATGAGACAGGTCCAAAGTAGAGATCACACTTTAAATGAAACACACAAGCAACTTTGGCACTTCAGTGGGGAAATGAGAAGGCAAGAAGTCATCTGCTCATGGCAGGGAACCAGTTGTGCTGGCACCGAAGTGATTCTTGACATTCGCTTAGTGTTAAAGTAGCATGAAAAGGTCTATGGTGCACAGGTCTAACAGCCTAAATTTGTATATATGTACTGTTGGGCACAATGCAGGACATTTCTCCTGAGAAGAGGTATGAGCCAGCCTAAAGTCTTCACATCTTCAGCTTTCATGATTAGCCCTAGATGGACTTGCTACTGCATTGCCTTACTAGAGAGTTGTTTACATTTTCATTACTAACCAAGCCTCTGCATTGCAAGTCCTGTGTTTCAAGATTACTGCTTGTAAATGGTGTTTCTCTGAAGTCATCTCTTGCTTCTGAAATGCTTCCTTCTGCAGCCCTTCTCCCACCTCTCCAGTCTTCCTCAGTGCAAATCTTGGAACATTTCAAACTCAGCGTTATGCAGATACTGGGGAAGAGTCTGTGCTATATTAAGCAACATAAAGTCTGTTTCAGAAAATCTACCTTCTGGTCTTTGAATTCAACTGTCTCTGGTGACTGCTGTGGATGCTTTTGCCTAGGATTTGCCATCCCAGGAAAACTTGGTTGTCTGAATGTGGCTGATGCTGATGCTTTGCAACGCCTGCAGTGCTCTGTTAAACAAAAAGACTAAAGGCCCATTTCTGGTACTGCTCAGAGCAGCCATAACTGATTGTATTGGTTGGACTCATTCAAGAGAATGAGAGAAGAAAGACACATCCTAGTTTTTGTGCAGTGGGGCACAGGACTGTTACGATAGTTGTAGTAAGAGGGTCCAGGTGTGTGCTGGGGAGGGTGTGGTGGTGCAGCTTGTACCTCCTTCTCCTGATGAATAAATCTGGCTAGAGATGAACACCTTTATCTGAAAGATAAATAATTGTAGTGGTTTATGGATCTGCAGTGTTACCAACGCACCTCGGTGGTCTAGAAGTGACATTTGGCCTCATCTTACAGCTTCCTTGACTTACTCTGTTCTACATATTCACTCTCTCCAAATCTTTTCCAGTACTGAGAAGCTTAAAAGTTGTAGCAGCTCCCAAAGCTCATTAGGCAATGGGGGAAGGGAATGAATTGTGGGTGAGGACTTGGGTTTGCATCTGCTGCCTGATCCCTGAATCTCACCACTACAGCAGTTCCTGTAGGCTGCAGCAGTAAGTGATACCATGCCAGGCATCCCAAGAGCTGGGCTTTGCCAAAGCTAACAATAGTTAATGTGGAGGTTAAAGAATACTTGGTCTTTTGCCAGATTCTTCAGTCAGAAAGATGCTTAGCAGGGGAAGGAATGTCACACAGTGTTGTTCTGACTTGGAGGCTGGGAAAGAAACTAGTCAAGCAAGAGTCAATCTGCACAGTGTGGAACATATCCCTGGGCTTCTCGATGGAACAGAGGGACTGCAGGCTAACCTTGCTGCAGGGAGGGCTCCCTTCCTCTTCTGTAGTTTTGAAGATATGGAGAGATTTGTTTCCAGTAATGAGAGAGAACAGACCTATTACTGCATTTATCTTGTCTCAGGTGAGGATTGGGGACTTGTGTCAATATTGCATGGGAAACAGGGATGTGCTACCCACTGGACCCTTCTGCAAGGGCCCATACAGTTCTTGCTCTCTGTTCTTTCTGGAGGCCAGTGCCAGACACTGGTGGTCCTGGTTGGGTTTTATCTCCTGGGTGCAGTGCAGGCTGCTGTCATCACAAGATGTATTCTGTTAGATGAGAAATACAGCAGGACTTGGTTTTGTCAGCTAGTCTACTGGGGTAGCAATGTTAAAGCACACTGTTGGCCACCACTCTGAGATCTGAAAGTGCTCTTGTCAGTCCTCCGAGCCATGGTCCTGCCCTGTTGGGTAGTAATGTCAGGTTAGAGTGACATTCT
The DNA here is from genome assembly GCA_013400475.1 of Tricholaema leucomelas. Taxonomy (NCBI): domain Eukaryota; kingdom Metazoa; phylum Chordata; class Aves; order Piciformes; family Lybiidae; genus Tricholaema lacrymosa; species Tricholaema leucomelas. Next base: position 294,127 of record WAAF01007264.1, on the reverse strand, counting down.
CTATGCAGTGGCTCCTCCCTCTGGACCACCATTCTCATGCTCAGAGGGTTGTATGGTAGAACCCAGGGGATCTGGCCTTACAGCTTTTCTCTGCTGGAGAGTCTTAAAACAGCAGAGCTTCGAGGAGATGTCTGCAGAGGACATCTCTGCAGAGTGACTGTCCCAGGCTGCTGCTGCCACAGTAGTGCCATCTGAGTCATGTTGTCTTTCCAGTCACAAAGGCTGGAAGCAGCTTTTTGCTTTTGCAGAAAAGCCACAATGCTTTTCATGGACACAACATCCAGGCATTTAAATGAGGTCCTGTAAAACAGCAGTAAGATCCAGTTTACTGAGGGCACAGAGTTGCCCTTCATCTGATTGTCAAACAGGTCTGAGCTCTTTGCATCTTGCTGTCTTGTGAATAAGTTAATGGGTAGAGTGCTTTGACCCTTCTCTCCCTGCCAGGACCTTACTGGAGTTTCCTCGGCCAGCCCCAGCATTGTGGGCCAGCATTCTCTGCACAACTGTGTGCTATGCCTGTAAAGGGCAGAATCTTCACCTTGAAGAACTTGTGATCAGAACCCAGTAAGAGTCAATGAGTGTTAGGATTGCAGATGGGCTTGGTGGGCAAGGTGAGAGTGGCAAATGGGAACATGCCGTTCTGGAAATTGCTGTGCACTGTTCCCACCTTTGTGACTTTCTCCAATGATCGAAGAAAAGATCTTACTGATCCCATGTCCTGAAGCTGTTTGAGATGCTCACGTCAAAACCTACCTGATCATGCATTTTCCTGACTTGCTGTATGTGTGAGCCTGCAGCATAGAGTGTGGAACACAGGCATTGATGTAATGCAGATTGGTGAAGACTGGGTCACATAACTCAGCTTGGTTACTTCTTATAATGGAAACGAAGTAGTGGCACAGTTAGCTTTGTTAAGAAACTCTTTTCTGGCAGGGCATGTGTGTGTGTAATACTTGCCTCTCTGTCAAGATGGTCAGAGGCTTCTATGAGCAGCTTATTTTCCATAGGAGAGGTAGCTGCACGCTCTCTACCTTTCACAATGGTGTGCTGTGTGAAATCCAAGCCATGTTATTGAGACCAACAATTCTCAAACTGCTTGAAATTTGACACATGCAGGCATGTTTGGGGATTTTTTTATTATCTGCCCTGTGTTCCAATCTGTGCATTTCCAGGTGGGTACCAGTGTTCCCCATAGTAGGGGAATGCTTTGGTTGCCTGACCTTAACACCTTATCCCTGAGGCTGGAGTGGAGTGCTGTGAAAATTGCTTTGTTCCTGTGCCTCGGACTCAATCTCTGCTGAAATATGTGTGTGGGAAGCTTAAAGAACTAAGCTAGCACTACATACATTCTCTAAAGTGCTTCAGAGAGCAAGTGAAATGTCTGTTTCTCTTACATTAGAAATCACATTAAACACAACACAAATATGACAATGTCCTGAAGTTCTGGGAGGACTCAAAGATGGTAGGAGCTCTGGTTGCTCTGTGGTACTCACAAATAGGTAAATCTTGGCTGCATGCTGCTACCAAGAAGAGCAGGTAGAAGTATAATACCTTTGTTCACCATGGGTTGGTAGCTGCTGATGTACCACGGGCAGGCATCTGCAGCCTCAGGATGAGAGGAGGATCCAAGCCTATCTAATGCTGAGGGAAATAGACTTCCTACCCCAGAAAACAGCTGTGCTCTAATAGGCCTTGAAGTGAAGAGGACAAAGTAAGTGGCTGTGCTTGTATTCCTTCAGACTTACAAACCTATCATGGTACTAAAACTAAGGGGGAAGACAACTCAAGTAATAGGCCTAAATGCTATTAAAATGGGAGGAGGACTTAGTCATCTGGCAATTATTAAAATACCCAAGAAGCAGATAAATTCTTCCAGGGCTCCTGCAGAACTTGTGGAAGTTGCATCTAGCCTGAATGAAGCTATGGAGTCATTTAAAAGAATGTATTTTTTAAGTAATATTAATTTATTCTTTGTTTATTTATTTTATTTTAAATTATTTATTAATTTAATCAATTTAAAATTGATCCTTGAGGTCCCTTCCAACCTAAACCATTCTATGATTCTATGATTCTATGACTTATTCTGCTGTCCCATGTAGAGGTATTGTCACTGGAGGCATAATCTCTGGATACTTTGGTTAATGAGCTGCATATAGCTGTTTCATCCTTAGTTTATTTAAGGCCCAGGACTTTAGAAAAAGGCAACTCATTTTTTTTTTTCAAGCAGGTGTTATCAAAAGGCTTAACTTATCGTAAGATTTTTCTTGTCTGCTCTTGTCCTCCCCTTCTATCTACTCAGCTGTTCAAATCCTGACTGAAATGAACGTTTCTAATGTGCCATAAAACTTGATATGCAAAAAGCCAGTTATTTAGGGAGAATTACAGAAACTATTTCAGTCTGTGTCTTTTGACCTATAAATGAGATAAGATGATTAATTTTTACATGCAGAGCTTAGTGTTTATTAGCATGGTGAAAGGTAATTTGACAATGAAAAATATTCCTGATGGGCATAATAATGAATACTTTCACTCAAAGTATGAAGAGTTGGGGCTCTGCAGCCTGGAGAGGAGAAGGTTTCAAGGAGACCTTAGAGTGGCCTTCCAGTGTCTGAAGGAGACCTACAGGAAGGCTGGGGAGGGACTGTTGACAAGATCTTGTAATGAGAAAACAAGGGGTAATGGGTTTAAACTAGCAGAGGGGAGATTTAAACTACATGTTAGGAAGAAGTTTTTTACAGTGAGGGTGATGAGACACTGGCACAGGTTGCCCAGGGAGGTTGTGGCTGCTCCCTCCCTGAAGGTGTTCAAGGCCAGGCTGGATGAGGCCTTGAGCGACCTCTTCCAGTGGGAGGTGTCCCTGCCTATGGCAGGGGTTTGGAACTGGATGATCCTTGAGGTCCCTTCCAACCTGACCCATTCTGTGATTCTGATTCTATGATTTTGATAACACTGAAGAAACAGTTTCCTATTTCTCTGAAAGTGATACAGGAATGTTTCCCTTTTTATAGCTTCCCCATCCCTGCTCTTTGGTGTTCTTTATACTCGGTAAGAGTACAAATTGTCAGACTAATTCATTGAGTTTCTTCTCCTGCATCCCAGGTTTGGATGAACCTTCTGATTTGATACTTAGAGAGGTTACAGATTGAAAGCTACAGTTTTACTTGTTCAGATTGAATTAAACTATTTATGGTGTCGTCATGTTTCAGTAGAGATCTTGTGGCTTCAGATGATGGCTGCTCAGTAGAGTGCAGGAGCGACGCTGCAGCATGCCCTCAGCCATGCAGCCAGGGAGGGCTGTGTGTGTATCAGGATGAGTACTGCCAGGAGTAAGGTGACTTGCTCTTTTCAATGGCATGTGCAAAACAAGAAATCAGGAAGGTATGGAACAGCATTTCTCTTTGGAAAACTTGTTTTCTTGAGCTGTGTTTCTTCCTCTTGTGGTTCATCCCTCAGCTGGACATTGGGTTAGACTGGCTTAATCTACCGTCAGCCTTCTCTAGGTAACATTTATTTCGTGAATATAGCTGTTTGGAGGGCTCATGAAGAATAGCAAGAAGTGCTGAATGTTTTATTGGTGTAATGAGGGAAAGTTGCCTTGCTTTGCAGTCATTTGGAATGTATTTTTAATGCAAAAACACTTTCCTTGAATTTGATGCTATCTCCAAAAGAGGCTGACTGGCTAGGAGGCCTCTTCAGAAAGACTGGAGCCTATCTGGTCACTAAGTCTCTTATGCCATGCTGGTTCCAACATTAAGTGCTGTTGCTGATTTGGATTTTGATTTTTTTTCTTTCCAAGTCTACCCATCCAAGGATTATTTGGTAGGTTGGGCACAGTTAAGTGTTGGGATGAATGTTTGGCTAGACACTTCAAGGTTACTCCCAGATGATATTGGTCTCTGATATGATCCTACCAAGGAACTTGAACTCCAAATCTGGTTCTGAATTCTGTATCCTGCCTCTGCTTCCTCTCATTCACATACTGCTCTGTGCCCCACTTTTGTATCTGAGTGTTTATCGTTACTTGGGACATCTAAGAGCGAGATCCAGATGTAGCTGGAATTTGTCTGTGATTTATTAGGGGGGTAGAAATTACAAGGTAGCTGTGCAGTTTGAAAGATCAAACTGGTATGAATTTCAGCAGTGGGATAAACTTCTGCTTTGAAAGAGGGCCTGCAGAGCTTCATCCCCTGTTGATGTGCAGTCCTCAATGTGTATTTTGGGGGCAGGATTTACTGAGTATAAAACTTGTCTGAAATTCAGAGAAGAATGTCTTATAGCAGTTACTTTAGAATGGTAAGAAACAAACAGAAAACACCAAGTAAATTCCTGCTATCCAGAGTTACTCTTTCATCATAGGTGGTATTGTTTTGAGGCTCAGCTTAGTTCTCTGAAATTGCCTGAGAAAAAATGTGCAGCATGAATTAGTTCTTTACTAGAGGATTCTTGCACCTTCTGTGCTTGCTGTGATGCAAAAGCATCCATTGTGCTACTGCTTTGGAATAACCATAAATTCAGTCTTCTAAGTGTTAGTTGCTCCAAAGTGGTGTGGGAGAGGAAGCAGCAGTAATGCCAACAAAATGACAGAAAACATAGAATCCAGCACCTTCTGATATAAGGACAAAAAAATTTATATGCATGTAGGCTCTGGGGAGACCTAATAATGACTTTCCACTGCTTGAAAGGGGCCTACAAGAAGGATAGAGAGAGATTGTTTACAAAGGCCTGCAGTGACAGGATGAGGGCAATGCCTTCAAACTAGAGAAGAGCAGATTTAGATTGAATGTTAGGAACAGGTTCTTTATACAATCATAGAATTATAGAATGGTTTAGGTTAGAAGGGAGCTCAAAGCTCATCCAGTTCCAACCCCCTGCCATAGGCAGGGACACCTCCCACTAGAACAGGTTGCTTAAGGCCTCATCCAAACTGGCCTTGAACACCTTCAGGGAGGGAGCAGCCACAACCTCCCTGGGCATCCTGTTCCGGTGTCTCACCACCCTCATTGTAAAGAACTTTTTCCTGACATCCAGTTTAAATCTCCCCTCTGCCAGTTTAAACCCATTACTCCTTGTCCTGTCATTACAAAACCTTGTCAATAGTCCCTCCCCAGCCTTCCTGTAGGTCCCCTTCAGATACTGGAAGGCCACTCTAAGGTCTCCTCCAGTCTAAAGAGCCCCAACTCCTGTAGCCTGTCCTCATAGCAGAGCAGCTGCAGCCCTCTGAGCATCTTTGTGGCCTCCTCTGGACTTGCTGCAACAGTTCCATGTCCTTCTTGTGTTGGGGGCTCCAGAATTGCACATAGTACTCCCAGTGGGGTCTGAGGAGAGCAGAGTAAAGGGGCAGAATCCCCTCACTTGCCCTGCTGGCCATGATGATCTTGCTGCAGCCCAGCACATGGTTGCTGTCTGGGCTGCACTCACACTGTCAACTCATGTTGAGCTTTTGATCACCCCAGATCCCCAGGTCCTTTTCCTCAGGGCTGCTCTCAGCCATTCCCCACACAGCCTTGAGTTGTGCTTGGTCTTGGAATGCTAGAACAGGTTGTCTAGGGAGGTGGTTCAGGCCCCATCCATGGAGATACTCAAGGTGAGGCTTATTAGGGCTCTGGGCAGCCAAATCTAGTTGAGGCTGCCTTTGCTTACTGCAGAGGGGGTTGGGCTAGATGACCTTTGGAGGTCCCTTCCAACCCAAACCGTTGTATGATTCTATGATTTGCATTTCCTAATTTGATGCTAATATGCAGGTGTGGAAAAAACCCTGTGCTGACAGTAGAATAAACTTCATCAGCTGCTTTCTATAGTATTCCCAGCTTATTTGATTTCTTTCAAGGATGAATCTGAACTTCTCAGCTGTTTTCTAGCCTTTGATTCATATTCTCTTTCAACATTGGCTTGTGCTCCTGGTAGTCTACGCTCACCTGTTAACAAGTGTCATGCATTATCAAATAACTCTGTTAACCAAGCCCAGCTGATAATCTTTAAACTTTTAATTCCTATCAGTGAGACCCAGTGGAGAAATGACATACTGCAAATTGTATTCATTTTGCATTTTGTTGCCATATGAGAACTGAGGAGGGCATCATCAGAGAAGTTGAGAAGTTACTGTCTTGAGTCTCTCATTCAGGACTTTAAATAACATGTGTGTAGGTGCTCTGCATTTGCCTGTGTAGGTGAATGGGCTCCTCAACTCAAGAGAGATGTTGAGGTGCTGGAACGTGTCCAGAGAAGGGCAACAAAGCTGGTAAGGGGCCTAGAACACAAACCCTATGAGGAGAGGCTGAGGGAGCTGGGGTTGTTTAGCCTGGAGAAGAGGAGGCTCAGGGCAGAGCTCATTGCTGTCTACAACTACCTGAAGGGTGGTTGTAGCCAGGTGGGGTTGGTCTCTTCTCCCAGGCAACCAGCAACAGGACAAGGGGACACAGACTCAAGTTGTGCCGGGGGAAGTATAGGCTGGATGTTAGGAGGAAGTTCTTCCCAGAGAGAGTGATTGGCATTGGAATGGGCTGCCCAGGGAGGTGGTGGAGTCACCGTCACTGGAGGTGTTCAGGAAAGACTGGATGAGGCACTTAGTGCCATGGTTTAGTTGACTGGATAGGGCTGGGTGCTAGGTTGGACTGGATGATCTTGGAGGTCTCTTCCAACCTGATTGATTCTATTCTATTCTTGAATGCAGCATTTGGCCAGGAGGCAAAGGCCAGGGCTCTAATGCCTCTCTTGGCTGAAAACACAATGGAAATAATGCTGATTATATGTTGTAAGACCTATTCCAATGTCTTTAGACCTTAGTTGTTAACTGCTTATGTAGTAGTAAAGGTCTAAAGAAGTTGTTTTATATTAGTTTGAGGGGATGTTAACATAACAAACAGTTATGGCTTATTTACCTTTTACTTTCTTCCTGCCACAGTGAAGGCAGTTTACTTTGTTGGTACGAATCTCACAGCTCTGAGGCTTTTGCATTAGCGACTGCTAGTCAAATTGCTAGGGAGTGTGTTCGAAAGTCAAAGTATCCACCCCATCTGGAAAGTTACTGTGACACTGAGAACAACTGGCTGAGTGCTGAAGCATGTCTCTGCCATTAATACTGCACATCGAGTACCAGATACCTAGCATTACCTGTCAGTCCTATTTGCATGATTCATCTAGCAGTAATATGCATTTCAGGCTTTCCTCCCAAAACTGTATTTATAGTGCCTTCCCCTCTCCCCAAAAAGCAGCATCCAGGAGCAGCAGGGCTTTGGTGTGCTGGAGTTGGGCTTTTCTGTATTCTTTTTGGTTGGTTGGTTGTTTAAAAAAAAAAAATAAAAAAGAAGTTAGGGTTGAATTTTTCACCTCCTTTGATTAGAATGTTCCCAGAAATAGTGAGGACAAGCCTGGGAAACTGAAGCAATGCAGACTTGCAGCCATGGGTAGTATACGAAGAACAGAATGTGTTTAAAATCTCAATTATTTATAGTAAGAAAATACCGGGTTTAATTAAATTGTCCCTTCTGTGGCACCACCCTAAAGTTGATGACAGCAGAACTGAGTGCAGAATTTGCCCTCGTGTTCTGTTGTCTGTGAAACTCCCAACAAGGCATTGAGGCTGAGGTTGAGCTTTGCATGTATGGAGATCTTCTGGTGCAAGCAATGCTCTGTGCTGTGCAAGTCAGTCAAGTGGCAGGAATTCTTTGACTGATGGCCCGTTACAGAGGTGCTGGTCTACATATGTAAACACAGGCAGTTCCTATTTTAGTTAAAGGTTTCCAGGAACACTGAGTCCAGAAAAGTCTTGCTGAAACTGAGTACTGGTATCACCAGAAGCTGGTATCACCACTGCTGAAATCACTTCATGCTTATATGTGGAGCATGAGTTTATACTTGCTGGTCTCAAAGGCAAGGCTGGTGTACAGCACTTTACTGCTCTTGTCTTCTGAAGTCATCTTTATTACCCAAAAGCTGCCAGCAGTTTGGTCATCCAAACCTAACAGAGCATGTCCTGAATGCAGCTTTGCATCCTCTGCTGTTTCTCTGACGATGGGCAGTTCCTCTTCTTAGTGTTAGAGACTTCTTTCAGCCTTAGGAGTCCTCAGTGGTCTATCAGAGAATAATGTATGACAGTTGTGGGCTGTCTTCTGCCTGTCAAGAACACTGAATTAAGCTTCTGCCTCTTTTCCTTCCTGTTTGGAGCTACCTGAAATGCAGGTATCCCATTTTGAAGAAAATCCTGTTTTCTGAAGTTTCTGTGCTGAATTGCCTTGAACTCCAGATTTGTATTGCCATTTAGGCCTGTCAAGGGCTTCCTGGATTCTGATGGGTCCTGCCTTGCATCTGTGTGTGGTGGGTTGACCCTAGCTGCATGCCAGGAGCCCATCAAAGCTGCTTTATCACTCTCCTCCTCAGCTGGAGAGGGCAGAAAAAATATAATGAAAGGCTTGTGGTCAAGATAAGGATGGATAGAGATCAGTTACTGTCGCAGGCAAAACAGACTTGCCTTGGGGAAATTAGTTTATTACCAATCAAATGGGAGAAATAAAACCAAATCTTGAAAACCCTTTTCACCCAGACCTCTCTTTTTCCTGGGCTCAACTTCACTCCCAATGTCTCTACCTCCTCCCCTTCTAAGCAGCAGAGGGAGAATGGGGAATGCGAGTTGAGGTCAGTTCATCACACATTGTGTCTCTGCTGCTTGTTCTTCCTCGGGGGGAAGATTCCTCATGCTCCTTCTCTGCTCCACTGTGGGATCCCCGCTATGGGGGACAGTCCTCCACAAACTCCTCCAATATGAGTCCTTTCTAGAGGCTACAGTTCTTTATGAACTGTTCCCACATAAGTCCCTTCAACGAGGTACAGTCCTTCAGGAACAGACTGCTCAAGCATAGGTCTCTTCCAAGGGGTGTAGTACTTCAGAAGCAAACTTCTCCAGAATGGATCCCCTGTGGGGTCACAAGTCCTGCCAGCAAATATGCTTCAGCATGGACTTCTTTCTTCATGGGGCCGCAGATCCTCCAGGATTCTGCTGCAGTGTAGGCTTCCCACAAGGTCACAGCCTTCTTCAGGCATCCACCTGCTCCAATGTAGTATGATCCTTCATGAGCTGCAGGTGTGTATCTGCTCCACCATTAACCTTCATGGGCTGCAGGTGCTTCACCATGGTCTTCACCAAGACAGCTGGTCATCACCATCTCTGGCACCTGGAGAACTTCTTTCCTCTCCTCCTTTGCTGACCTTGGTATCTGCAGCATTTTCTCTTGCACATTCCTACTCTTCTCTCCAGCTGCAGTTGCTCTTGTGCAGTAACTTTTGTTTCCCCTTCTTAAATATGTTCTCACAGAAACTCTACCACTGTCAGTGATGGGCTTGGGCTTGGCCAGTGGTGGCTCTTTCTTGGAGCTGTCTGGAACACAAGCCCTGTGAGGAGAGCCTGAGGGAGCTGGGGGTGTGCAGCCTGGAGAAGAGGAGGCTCAGGGGAGAGCTCATTGCTGTCTGCAACTACCTGAAGGGAGGTTGTAGCCAGATGGGGGTTGGTCTCTTCTCCCAGACAACCAGCAACAGAACAAGGGCACAGTCTCAAGTTGTGCCAGGGGAGGTCTAGGCTGGATGTTAGGAGGAAGTTGTTGGCAGAGAGAGTGATTGGCATTGGAATGGGCTGCCCAGGGAGGTGGTGGAGTTGCCATCCCTGGAGGTGTTCAAGCAAAGCCTGAATGAAGCACTTAGTACCATGGTCTGGTTGATTGGGCAGGGCTGGCTGATAGATTTGCCTGGATGATCTCGGAGGTCTCTTCCAACCTGGTTGATTCTGAACATGGGGGAAGCTTCTAGTAGCTTCTTGTAGAAGCCACCTCTGTAGCTCCTTCTGCTATCAAAACCTTGCCACACTAACTCAATACACCATGAGAGTTTGTCAATACCTGTAGCATTATGAACAAGACAGCTGAGGTCAGAGGCTCATCATTGTCAGAGAAAGAATTTTGCTCTGTGCCCTTTTTGCAAGGAGGTAACACAACAGTCAGTGGTTACTGATCTCTGAGGGACTGTGGCTTTCATGGGATACTTCTAAGACTTTTGCAAGTGGAGGTACATATGAGCCAAAAAGCTTTGTAATTGTTTTTGGTCCTTGGATTATTTCCCTAATCAACCTTGCAGCTCTCCTATCTGTTGAAGTATGGAGGTTAAGTTACCAAGGGAAAATAGTTGTTTATAGCTTTGCATTTTATCTTCCTCTGTAAAGGAGAATCAGGGAAAGAGAGCCACATAGTCAGGAAAGCCAATATTTTCTTTTCTGCAAACATATTACATTTCAGTTGGAAGTAACATGGTTTAGTTTGGAATAGCCTCTAAATTATTTTCTTGGGGGTGGGGGAATAATGAATTATAGAATAAACCCCACTTGAAACAAAATGGTTTATGGTAATAAATATTAGATATTAGGAGGAAGTTCTTTACAGTGAGGGTGGTGAGACACTGGAACAGGTTGCCCAGGGAGGTTGTGGATGCTTCCTCCTGGAGGCATTTAAAGCCAGGCTGGATGAGGCCTTGAGCAGCCTGCTCTAGTGGGAGGTGTCCCTGCCTATGGCAGGGGTTGGAGCTGGATGATCCTTGAGGTCCCTTCCAACCTTAACCATTCTATGATTCTCTGATTCTATGATAATGCTTTACTTAAAACTTTAAAATGTACTTTGTTTTCACCATGGAACATGGAATTCCCCAGGGCAGTTTAACAGAACTGGTCATGAAATTGCAAATGTTCCACTTGGACTCTGTCAAGTATTTCTGTGCAGAAGACGTCAGCTGCAGATGTTCCGCTCATACTTTGCCAATGGTTCCTGGCTCAAATGCCTTGCAAGGGCCATGCAGATTTGTTGTGTTTGATGAAGATGGCTCTTCTGGCCTCACCTGAATGGATTGTCTTGTAGCTTGACCAAAAAAAGCCTCACTTGAACCAGATTGCACGTTTTTCAGTTTAAAAACTGCATGGGCTTCACCCCATGTCTCAGAATAGCCCCAGCTGGCACACATAGCTCTGAACTACATATATTTATAGCTGTGCTGCGGGGTACCAGAAATAGTGACCAAGATGGCTGTTGGCCAATGGCTGCTGAATGCCCTGAGTCTCATGAATTGAAAACCTCTTGTACCTCCTGAGGGGAAAATGCAGTGAGATTGTCTCCAATTATGACCCCAGATGATGATAGAGCAATCCAGAAATAGCAAAGCATGGGCAGTGAACTCCCTTGATATAAGAAAAGCCTGGATGGGTCTGATATGGGATCCTTCATTTCTACCAAAAGAGCTATCGACTGTAAGTTCTGTTCCTGGAGGAGCAAGTTAAAGCTACATAAGGGCATAAATCAAGCCCTGTTCTTCTAGAGAATGAACCCCTTGGCTCTCAGCTCCTCCTGGCAAAATAAAAAAACTGGGGATGGAATGTGAGAGTTTCACACATCTGTGCCAAGTCCAAGGCATGAGCCAGCAGTGTGTCCAGGTGGCCAAGAGAGCCAATGGCATCCTGGCCTGGATCAGGAACAGTGTGGCCAGCAGGACAAGGGAGGTTATTCTTCCCCTGAACTCAGCACTGATCAGGCCACCAGGACCATGCCCAGTCCAGTTCTGGGCTNCCTGGAGGTGTTCAAGCAAAGCCTGGATGAGGCACTTAGTACCATGGTCTGGTTGACTGTATAGGGCTGGGTGCTAGGTTGGACTGGATGAGCTTGGAGGTCTCTTCCAACCTGACTAATTCTGTTATTCTATGATTGTGGCTGTTCCCTGCAGTGGGAGAACAGCTGTGGAAAGCTCTGGTGAAGGGAACTGCTGTGCATGGAGGCTGTGTGTCAGTACTGGCTGGTGCCAGGCTGATGTGGTTGTGTACACTCTGAGGCTGAGACACATCTTTAGCTTATGGAGCAGTTGTATGAGGAACTCATCGTAGTTTTAGTACCCTGCTGATTCAAGACCGTGCTTGTGTAACATTTGCAATTTGGGAGTGGTTGGATGCAGGTCTTGATGAGCACTGGTGTTTAGTTTTACCTGAAAATCCAAAAGATTTTGAGGACATTTTGCTATTAAAGCATCTTTTTCCTTCTAGTCCAGCTGAGTGACATTAGCTACCTCTCTTCCTGAAGTTCATAGCTCAAAGGTGCTCTCTGAAACAAGTCAGAGGAGTTTAATGGGAGAGATTCAGCCTATGACAGCTGCTATCACGACCAGCAAAGTTAAAGTTTGCTGATTATTTTTTGGATGATGGATCCTAATAGTTTTTAACAGAAGGTGAGAGCAGAGTGTCAGGCCTGGAGGCATGTGTTTGTGTGGCTGCATCCTAAATGCTGGTCAGAGATTGTAGAAGGATGAAAGCACATCTGATCTGTTTGGCAGGCTGGACAAGGACATTAGGAAACTTCACGTTTTTTTCCTCTCTTCCAGGTGGTTGCTGTTGCAATTTGATCTATTTGTTCTGTGTGTCTTCCTCTTAGCTATTTTCAGGCCTGTATGTGATATGGGTATGATAAAGTCCCTCCTGTGCCTCAGACAAAGGCTCTAATATTGCCTCTAGAAAAAAACAGTGATGCAGAAGGCACCGAAAAAACTTGAGGTCTAATAATTGTTTCTCTAAGTTTGCTGTATACTAAAGATTGATCTTTGTGCTGTATCCCAAAGGCACATCCTTCCAGAAATAAAGACAAGGGGACTGAAGTAGCAGTCTACCTAATTGTTGCTACTAGAAGAAGTCACTGCAAAACCATGCCATTAATTTCAGAAAGTGCAGTTGTTTAGAAGAAACTGAGCTGAAAAGTAAAATCACAGAACAGAATCAATTATGTTCTAACTCAAACCAGGTAATTTACAATCACTAATCATCTGATGTTTCGTAACAGCTTTTTCTCCTCCTTGTGCTGTCAACTCCTATACCTGCTTTGCAATCTCATATTCATTGAGATGGCAGAAGATTGGGATCCCATAGCTGCTTTATAGTTGGTTTGCTGTGAGGCTCAGCAGATGGAAATTACCTTGAATGGTAAATGAAGTTACAAGTGCGTGTGATCAAATGCTAGTGTGCGTCACTGCCCTCTTCACATTTTGTACTGCCTGTGCAGTGTCTCTGGTAGCTGTGACTGAAGGACTTGTTCATTCATTTGCACCATTTTGTGAGATGCACCAGGCTTCTGCCTAAAAGATAATCCTAATACTTTTCCTACTGATAAAACCTGATTGATATGCACCTTCTGGTAGGATCTCAAGAGGCATTTCACTTACATAAAACATTGCATGCTTTTAAATATCAGATAATCTTTACAGAGCGATGAAAATGCTACAGATCTCACTTAGAACCTGACTCTTGGAATTAAAATCTACAGATGTTTTATAGAACTATTAGAGCAGCTTTATTTAGTTTTTAAAAAAGTGTAGTTGGAGTAATAATCTACAAAGCTTCAATTTACAGTAGATCTCATTTTTCATGCAGAAAAAGACACTCAAAGACAAATATTTGCAGTACTAGAAAAGGCAACACGGAGAAATTGTGTTGAAGAATACTATTCTTTCTATGACTGTTTCTGTTCCTTATGAATCTTCACTGGCAGAGAGTACCCAAGGCTCTGATGTGTGAAGGTGTGTGTCTGTAACAGGTGACAAGTTTTAATCACCTTTCTATGAGGGGGGAGGGTCACTGGGAATTTTGAATAATGGGCTTTAGGAGAGTTGTGCTTCTTTTATGTTTAAAGTGTACCACTTGGCTTGGTTTTATGGGTGGTGGATGCATCTGAGACTGTTCCAGAGACATCAAGGAGCCCATCTCACCAAATCCTGCCAAGGGCACACCGCTAGCTGGAAATAGTTGTGTAAAAGTGGGCATAGAATCACAGAGTCATTGAGGCTGGAAAAGACCTCTGAGATCATCGAGTCCAGCCTCTAACCTAACACCACAACATCAGCTAAACCATGCCACCAAGTGCCACATTCAATCTTTTCTTAAAGACCTCCAGGGATGGTGACTCCACCACCTCTCTGGACAGTCCATTCCAGTGCCTAATCACTGCTTCCGTGAGGAAATGCTTCCTAACATCTAACCTAAACCTCCCCTGGCAGAGCTTCAGACCATACATCCACTGTGGAGGAACTAGGGACTCTGGCCAGTAAGTGTCTGTATCTGTGAGTGTTTTTCTTCTATTTGCCTTGTCATGTTCCTTTTGATTTTTACTGTCACAACCTGTTGTGTGCCAGTCAGTAGAACGGACACATTTCAAGCCAACAAGTCAGGCTCTTAGGCATTTATATTTATGTTGCTGGTGCTTAAGCAAAGATTGCCCCATACCAGACATTTTGTGTTTGAATAATGTAACCATTTCACCAACACAGGGAATAAAGTCTTTCCTGAAAACATTCCAGTTAGTTCTTCTGCAAAGCCCAGCCAGGAACAAACACTGCCAGCTCCTTATGGTGTTAAAGTGCTCTTGGGGTGAAGTGGCTCACATTGTCTATCCAGCAACTGTCCTAGGAGACAGTTAGAACACAGGCAAAGGCAAAGCCTTTCAGACCTGTTATGGACTTGCATAACTTTTGGAAGGCCTATCACCTGGAAAGTACAAGTTTCAATGTTAGCTTTTACGTCATCTGAGAAAAAATGGAACAAGCAACTTGGAGGATATGGAAGAAGTCAGTTCAGCAAAATAAAATTGCTCTGGTTTGATACTTCTGTTCAAAACCAGCTCAGCATCTCAAGTATGTTTGAGTGACACATGTTTAATGTTCTGCCAAAAGAGCCCAAAAGCTTCTTCTCACTGAATTCAGTATTTTCTCCTGCTCACACATGACCTATAGACACATGACTTAAAGGTTGGATCATGGAGCTCATGCCACTGTTAATCGCATGAGCTTCAACAAGGTCAAATGCCAGGTCCTGCACTTGGGCCACAACAACCCCAAGCAATGCTACAGGCTTGGGGCAGTGGGGCTGGAAGCTGCTGGCAGAAAGGGATCTGGGGTTCTAATCAACAAGCAACTGCATGTGAGCCAGCAATGTGCCCAGGTGGCAAAGAAAGCCAAAAGCACCCTGGCTTGGATTAGAAATGATGTGTCCAGCAGAAGTAGGAAGGTGACAAAACCCTTGTACTCTGCCCTGGTGAGGCCACACCTCAAATATTGTGTTCAGTTTCAGGCACCTCAATACAAGAGGGATTTGGAGGTGCTGGAGCCAGCGCAGAGGAGGGCAGCAAAGTTGGGAAAGGGCCTAGAGAATAAATCTTATGAGGAGTGACTGAAGGAGCTGAGATTGTTGAAGAGACTGAAAAAGAGGAGGCTGAGAGGAGACCTCATCTCTGTCTATAGCTAACTGAAAAGAGGTGGTGGAGAGGTTGGTGCTGATCTCTTCTCAGAAGTAATTAGTGATAGGACAAGAGGGAATGGCCTTAAGCTGTGACTGGGTAGATTAGAATGGATATTAGGAAAAAAAAAATCCCAGCAAGAGTCGTCAGGCATTGGAATGTGCTGCCCAGGGAGGTGGTGGAGTCACCAACCCTGGATGTGTTTAGAAGTCGTTTGGATGTGGTGCTTGGGGATATGGGTTAGGATGTACCTTGTAGAGTATGGGTATGGGTTGGAGCTAGTGATCCTGAGGGGCTTTTCCAATCTGAATGTTTCTGTGATTCTCTGACTTCAGGAGCTGAGTCTGAAGAGCTGGAATCCACTTCTTCCTCCCCTCAATTCAGTTTGCCTGGTGAAATTCCAGCATTTATAACAGACAACACATAGCTCTTTGCATTTAGGAAGTTCTTTACAGAGAGGGTGGTGAAACACTGGGACAGGTTGCCCAGGGAGGTTGTGTGGATGCTCCTTCCCTGGAGGTGTTCAAGGCCAGGTTAGATGAGTCCTTGAGCAATCTGTTCTAGTAGGACGTGTGTCTTCCTATGGGAGGGGGTTGAAACTTGATGATCTTTGAGGTCACTTCCAACCTAAACCATTCTATGATTCTGTGATTCACAGGCATCAGTGCTACAAAATAAAATTAATTAAAAAAAAAAAAAAGCCAAGAGCTTTATTGGTGTTAGAAGGGAAACTGAGGCATAAAGTAGAATCAACTTGCTCAAGGTCACCCTCCAAAATGCTAGGATAATCTTCATTCTAGCACAGTTAGCAATAAAACACCTTTGCTGTGATATTCTGGGCTAGAACATCAGGAAACTTATATCCCTAGTGAAACCCAGGGAAACTCCTTATAGCAGTGTCAAAGATGTAGTTCTCCAGGGACTTTCCCTCAATATCAGAGTGGTGGTATGAGCCACAAGTTTGAAGCAGTGTGTTAGTAGGGAAAGGCAGCTGAGTTAATTAAAAGCATGCTTCAGCTATTTGGTGTTATTCGAAGATGACTGGAGTGTGTCCAGAGAAGGGCGACGAAGCTGGTGAGAGGCCTGCAGCACAGCCCTGTCAGGAGAGGCTGAGGGAGCTGGGGGTGTGCAGCCTGGAGAAGAGGAGGGCCAGAGATGGCTTCATTGCTGTCCTCAACTACCTGAAGGGAGGCTGTAGCCGGGTGGGTTTGGTCTCTTCTCCTAGACAACCAGCAACAGAACAAGGGGACACAGTCTCAAGTTGTGCCGGGGAGGTCTAGGCTGGGTGTTAGGAGGAAGCTGTTGCCAGAGAGAGTGATTGGCATTGGAATGGGCTGCCCAGGGAGGTGGTGGAGTTGCCATCCCTGGAGGTGTTCAAGCAAAGCCTGGCTGAGGCACTTAGTACCATGGTCTGGTTGACTGTATAGGGCTGGGTGCTAGGTTGGACTGGATGATCTTGGAGGTTTCTTCCAACCTGGTTGATTCTTTGATTCTTATTTGGCCCTGTATGATACTTCACTGCAGTTACCCTGATGAGAGTGCCTCAGTGCTGAATGTGAAGGGGTTTTCTTGCATAGTAGGGGGAAAAAAATCCCAAAGACTGTTCTCAGTGGTGGTAATGACGGAAGCCTGAAGGCTTGTTAGGGGAGCATCTGTGGACCTGTTTCGTAAGCAGATGATCTCTCTCTCTCTCTGAGGATGATACTGTTGCCCTCCTTTGATGTAAAGAAATAGTAGGAAGTACAGCTCAGAACAGTAGTAAGCCAGCACAGTATTTCTGCTCACTTCTAGCACACATGAATCGTGGAGTTTTGAGGAAATGGAATGTTTTCACTGTTGGCCCAGGTGTGCAATGATCAGTGTGTATATAGAGAGATTGGAGGATGCAGTTCTTACACCTAAATGAATATTTTTGTGGAGTTTAAGATAAAGCTACATCTCTAAGGTGTTCATATTTTTGCTGCACCTTGCAACAGCCTCACCATCCTCTTAGGACTACTGTGGTCCTTGTAGATTGGAGTTCAGTGCCCTGCAGGCAAGGCTTTTGACTTCCTCCAAGTATTGGCCTCTCCAAAGGAGTAACACTGATACAGAAGGGGAGCGTGCTGAGGACCGAGCAATGCCTTTGCTCAGGGGTTGTACTCTTGGCGGCATAACCCAGCCTTCAGAGCCAGCCTTTGGACTGCAGCTTCAGAAACAAATTACCTGCTTGAAAATCAGGGAGTCTAGGGGAACAGTTACATAATACAGACTCACAGGTGTATTATCCCCAGAGATAGGTGTGAGTTGCTCAATGATTTAGAGGTGATTGCATTTTCGTTATGGTATCTTTCAGTAGGTAGGATCTGAGGTCTCAAGAAATTAGTAGAAATGAAATAGGAGAAGGACCTGGGAGTCCAAGAAGGCCAATGGCATCCTGAGGTGCATTAAGAAAAATGTGTTCAGCAGATCAAAGGAGGTTCTCCTCCCCCTCTACTCTGCCCTGCTTAGGCCTCACCTGCAATACTGCATCCAGTTTGGGCTCAGCAGTTTGAGAGGGACAGGGGTCTACTATAGAGAGTCCAAGGGAGGGCTACAAGGATGCTGAAGGGACTGGAACAATGCCTGATGAGGAAAGGCTGAGAGCCGTGGGGCTGCTTAGTCTGGAGAGGAGAAGACTGAGAGGGAATATAGCAAATGTACATCAATATCCAAGGGCTGGGGCTCAAGAAGGAAGGGACAGGGACAGCCTCTGCTCACTTGTTCCCTGGGATAGGACAGGGAGCAATGGATGAAAACTACAGCACAAGTTTCACCTCAACATGAGGAGGAGCTTCTTTACTGTAAGGGTCTCAGAGCACTGGAACAGGCTTCCCAGAGAGATTGTGGAGTCTCCTTCTCTGGAAAATTTCCAGACCCAACTGAATGTGTTCCTGTGCAACCTGAGCTAGATTCATAGAATCATAGAATCAGCCAGGTTGGAAGAGACCTCCAACATTTTCCACTCTAACCTAGCACCCAGCCCTATCCAGTCAACTAGACCATGGCACTAAGTGCCTCAGCCAGGCTTTTCCTGAACACCCCCAGGGACAGTGACTCCACCACCTCCCTGGGCAGCCCATTCCAATGCCAATCACTCTTTCTGGGAAGAACTTCCTCCTGACATCCAGCCTATATCTCCCTTGGCACAACTTGAGACTGTGTCCCCTTGTTCTGTGATTCTATGGTCCTGTTCTGGCAGGGAGATTGGACTTAAAGATCTCCAGAGGTCCCTTCCAACCCCTAACATCCTGTGATCCTGTGAAGTGTGCAGAAGTATCTATATGTAGTTGACACTGCTATCTGCTGTGGGAAAGGACATATCAAGATAGAGTGTTTATTACTGTAGCCTACATATGTAAGGATATCCTTTGTGAAAAGATAAGGCAGCTTTCCTGGTCTCCCAGTATTTATGAAGTGTAGCAGTGTAGTAATATGTTAGAAAGGCCAGATTTCCTCCATTCAGAGGATATCAGCTACATCTGGACAGCTTTGGCTTTTGCTTTTACTCTAAATTCAAACTCTTCTTAGTGATTCAGTGTCTTGTGGTTGATTGCCCTGTATGGAGGATGGATATTTCTCAAAGATCTATGTGCACTGCTCACAATATGAGCTGCTGCCTGATCTCTGCTCAGTGTTGAAAATCAACAAACAAATGGGAAGAGGCTTCTCAGCACTGGAAAAAAAAAAGAGGCTCAAGGACTGTTTTATAGTGTGTAGTTTCTTCAAAAAGCAATGTATGCCAGAAGAAATGATTTGAGTGTGTGTGAATCTGTCCTTCAGGCATTGCACCCAGGTGACAGGCTGCTTCTCTTCTGTCCAAAAAACTCAGTTGAGCATTACATTCCACCTGAAAACTAGTCAGAAGCTCAGAGTGGACATCAGGATGTTATTGTTCCTTGGTAGATTGACAGGACCATGGAGTATTAATATAATTCCTGAAAGCTTTCTTTGTGGTGGCATCTTTGTGGTGCACTCTGAGTGATGGTCTTTGTTCTGTAAGGACAAATGAAGACAATCAGGTTTAGCCTGGTCTGGAAACTGAGCTACCTGAGTCATTGCAGAGCTTCAGGGTACTGCTGCTGCTGCAATACTAGTCATAGATATGACATGGTCCCAGAGGTGGTGCAGTCACTTCTTTTCCAGGCTTGTGCCTGTCTTTTATCACGCTAGAATCCTCTGAAACAGTGACCTGTGCTTAGCTGCTGTAGAGGTGTCTTGTGGCACTCTGGCAGACCCCAGCTGCTCGTGGCAGTATCTCTAGCAAAGGTTGGTGTATGCAGATGGAGACTGGGATGCTGTCTGGATGGGAGAGCTGGATCCAGGGATATGCTTGCCTCCTCCCACATCTGCAGTCCTGATGAGACAAGCTGTACAGAACAATGGGAGAAAATCTCTTAAAGATGTTAGCTCTCTGATATGTGCTGTGGTACCATAGAGTCCCACTTCCATTACAGTCTTGTCCTGTGCCAGCACTACTTCTGCAAAGCTATTTAATCACCCAGGGACTGACTTCATTCACTCATGTGAATTGTTCCAGATGTAGTTCTTTTGCTGACTATCCCAGTTTTCACTAACTTGCAGTTAAGTATGCTTTGAAGTACTGAGCATGAGGTGCAAAAAAAAAAATTCCAGTTGGAAGGACCAGGGATATGTAGAACATCAGCACCCATTTAACAAAGGCAGAGGCCATTAATTCTTATAAAAGATGTTAACTTGTTTTGTGAAAGTCACTGAAATTCTCTTATTTCCTTGCCTCTATCTAACACCAAGCAATGCCCCAATTGAAAACAACTTTATCAAGGCAAATTATCAGAATAGCACGGTGCTCCCATAGAACATTTGTGAGAGATTGCCCATTGGAATGGGCTGCACAGGGAGGTGATGGAGTCACCATCCCTGGAGGTGTTTAAAAGGAGACTGGATGAGGCACTTAGTAATTAGAAGGGTTAGGTGATAAGTTGGACTCAACGATCTCAGAGGTCTTTTCCAACCTGGTTAATTCTCTGATTCTGTGATTCATCTCCTGCCCAATGTTAACACCAGAAAAGAGGGTTCCAGCACTCCCAACCACTAGGCACATCAGCATTTCAGGTGAGCTTTGCACTTCCTCCTTGTGCTTATTTGTGAATAACAAAGCACTCTGTGTAGCTGTTTATAGCTTTGCCAGACCCTTTCTGAAGCTCAACCAACAAGATGTTAATTGATGTTTCTGTCCTCAAGAAATCCCTCCCTCTGTTAGTTCCCTGGGTTTATTTATTTTGAACCACTGCTTATTAGCATATTGTATGGAAGGATTATAGTGAAAAGTATCTGATAGATGTAGAGGTTCTCTCCTTTCAGGCTTTGCACAGTCATTTGAGGAAACAAGCATGACAACTCCAACTTTCACTCATCTGTTGACCATTCTGCTTGCTAGCATGCCAGGCAATAGCAGGAATGCCCAGCAGGATGGAGAGACAGGCAATCACAGAATCACAAAGTCACTGAGGCTGGAAAAGTCCTCTGAGATCATCGAGTCCAGCCTATAACCTAGCACCACAACATCAGCTAACCCACGCCACCAGGTGTGACATCCAATCTTTTCTTAAAGACCTCTAGAGATGGTGACTCCACCACCTCCCTGAGCAGTCCATTCCAGTGCCTTATCACTGTTTCCATGAGTAAATGCTTCCTAATACCAACCTAAATCTCCCCTGGCACAGCTTCAGACTGTGCTCTCTCATGCTGTCACAAGTTGCTTGGGAGCAGAGCCTGACCCCTACCTGACTACAACTTCCTTTTAGGTAGTTGTAGAGAGTGATAAGGTCTCCTCTTCTCTAGACTGAACACCTTCAGCTCCCTCAGCCTTTCCTCATAAGACTTCCCCTCCAGCCCCCTCCCCAGTCTCATCACTCTCCTCTGGACCCGCTCCAGTACCTCAGTATCCTTCTTCAAGTGAGTGGCCCAGAGCTGCACACAGTGCTTGAGGTGAGGCCTCACCAGTGCCAAGTACATGGGAATTGATATCCTTATATATCCAGCCCAAGACAGTTTATTCCCAGCTTAGGATTTATCAGTGTGTGGGAAAAGCTTGGCTTGTATGGGGAGAGCCAAAGGCTTTTGGATGTTCCAGAGGGACCTGAAAGTTGCTGCCCAAAATCAACTTTGAGTTGAGAGTTGTAACCAGTAGGAGAAAAGATGTCCTGTTTGTGAGAACCTGCAGTCCCTTGCAGAACAGCAGTGCTCATAAGATTCCTGTGTATGCTGCTTTCCTCCTCTCTGCCTAAGAGAAGAATAGGAACTGTATCAGATGCATCTGCATGTCCTGAGGCATTTCATGTGAGCTGTGCTTAAAATGTGCTTGGGTTTGAATGCACAGAGAAGAGAGGTCAGGGTTTTGTTGCAAGGGACAGGAATTACTGGGTTTTTTTTTTGTTTTTTTTTTTGATTGCAAGGATTTGAGAGTGAGGCAGACAATCAAGCAGAGGAGTTTTAATGGCACACAGGTCATTGTAGTTAATGGGTTAATGGTAGACTGGGCAAGTTAAAACTCCTGTGTGTCTGAACCCGTTTACCTTCAGCTCTCAGATGCATTTGGCCAGCAGAATTCTAGCAATGTCTTTCTAACCATTCTTGAGGCAACTGAAGAATGAAGAGGGCCAAATCCTTACCCTGAGCTTGTACTGTCTATGAGTCTTCTGTGCACACATCTTGAATCCTCAGGAGCCTTAGAGCAGCTGAATGAATAATGTACAGCCTTGAGGAGAATGGTGCTAATTGTTTAGGAATAACCCTTGCTAAGGCAAATGTATTTAGAGTATCAAATATCTGCCTCAGTAAGCAGCGTGCCTAAGACGCCCTGATAGGCAGATGCTGAGCTCCAGTGATTCTTTTGGTTGGATAGGATGAGACTGCTAAAGATCTGCTGCAATATGCAGTAGGGTACAGTCAAAGAAGTTACAAAATCCTTGTTTGTCCCACAGAATATGGATCTGTGAAAGGTTATTTTCCAGCCTGCACTTTGAAGAGGTTTTAATGTGGATCTGAATGCTATCTTGGCATTGGAGGTGTGTTTATGCTTTTGCATCCCACAGTTTCTCATTTGCCAAATAAATTACTGTCCCACGGGTGACTCTTTGCAAAGTGAAGACTTCCCTGAGTCAAAACCAACCAAAGATGATCTGAAAGAGGAGAAATCTGTCCTTGTTGTTCTTGTATGCTTCTAAATTTCTTTCCTTCAGACCTTGTTTTGTGCTCTTCCACGAAGTCCCAGGGACTAGGGTACGACAGTATTAATGGTGACAGCTTGGCTTTCTGCAGGAGAAGGGAAAACAATATTTTAATTGATTTGTTAATTGCAGATCAGGGTCAGACACTGTCTGTGGAAAAAGAATTGGCTTATCTTCACAGATTCAGACAGAATCACGGAATGTCAGCAGCTGGAAGGGACCTCAAAAGCTCATCCAGTCCAACACCCCTGGCAGAGAAGGACCACCTATACCATATCACACAGGAATGCATCCAGGCAGGTCTTGAATATCTTCAGACAGGAAGACTCCACAACCCCGCTAGGCAACCTGTACCAGTCTTCTGTCATCCTCACAGCGAAAAAAATCCTCCTCATGTTTCTCTGAAACTTTATATGCCTCAACTTCCACTCACTGTCCCCTGTCCTGTCACTGGGCATCATGGAATGGAGCCTGGCTCCATCCTCCTGGCACCTACCCTTAGCATATTTATGTCTCTCCTCGTAAGAGAGATGTTCTACTCCCTTAATCATCTTCGTGGCTCTGTGCTGGACTGTGTCAAGCAACTCTATATACTTCTTGAACTGGGGACCCAGAACTGCATGTAGTACTCTAGATGTGGCCTCACCAGGGCAGAATAGAGGGGCAGGAGAACCTCTCTCGACCTACTAACCACAGCCCTTTTGATCTTGATCAAATTCTATACTGGACAAGTGTCTCTGTTTCAGCATTCATTAGCTGCTGCTACCCCTGTGCTACTCAGTGAGAGAGTGGCTTTAGGGAATGGAGCAAGCTGGAAGGGCTGTGTGGACAGTTGATTGCCTGTTGCTGCTGGAATAGGTGGTACCTGCCCTGCTGAAAGGAGCTGGATTTCAGTCTCAGGTGGCTGCTGCTCACACAGGCTTTACCAGCACTAGGGTTCACAGGGTTCCAGAGTGTTGTTCAGAGAAATATGACCAGGGATAGGTTTTGCTAAGCTCTGATTTAAACAGCTGGTGTCAGGACAGGCGGTCACCATGTAGCTGTGGTGGAGGATGGGAAAAGGTGATCAATTGATTCCCTGGTTTGAAATCTCAAAATAAGTCTGAAATCTATTTTATTCTGTTCAGAAAGAATATTCTCCTTGCTTGGGAATTAACAGGGTTGTGATACTATTCCAGAACTTGAAGTGGGATTGAGGCTGTGATGTTCTGTGTCCTGGAAAGTCTTTGCCTCAGAAATCTGCTGGGGCTCTGCAGTTGTCTCTTCCACATTGTATCAGCATTCTCAGCCTCATCAGTAGTTCAGTTTGAAGCAGCACAGGCTTTTGATCATAAACCACTTTAGTTTTAGGATAGCATGAAGGAAAGTGTGCTATGCTTTGCTTGAAAGGAGGCCGGGAGAGGACCGTGGCTTTGTGTGTGTCTTTTATTTTTGCAGCACAGTGAACCCAAAGCTTCTAACTTAATGGGACAGATTTGCAAATTCTGCCTTCCCAGGATTTTTGTACACAAGCTCTTTTATTCATGCCCCTGAGAGCAGCCTGCACCTGCTTCATCTAACCTGTGAGACAGGCAGCTCAGATCAACTGGCAGTTTGCTCTCTCAGGTAAAAGAAATGCCTTACCCCGCAGCACTGACCCCTCACCCAGATGAGCAAGGGCCAGAAGCACAGCTCTGCCCATCCATGCCAACACTGCTGCTAAGCCCACAGATCTCCAGGGTGTCAAGAAAAGCTGCTGGTTATTTTTTTTGCTGGTGCCTGCATGTGAAACATCAAGGAGCTGTACTACACAGCTGCCTGTAAGTCTGCCCTTGTTTCTGCTTCTTCCTAACAGTGGTTCGTGCATTGCATTTTTCCTGAGATAGGAAGCTCAGGCTCCCATAACCATGGAAACCTGGTTTGTCTTCCCTAATAGCTTCAGCTGTACTCAACATCTGTCTCCCTGGGAGAAGGAAGGCTGTGAGCTACAGGTTAGTTATGTGTACCTCTGGGGATGCTGAAACCCTCGAGCATCTCCAGCAGGCCCACCACAATGAAGCAGCAATGCTGAGATAATGCTTGAGTGTATTCTGACAAGCAGAAGAGGAAAAGTAAGGACTGAAAGAAGGCTTTTCTGAGGCAGGAAGGTGTTACGAAGCTGAACATGAAAATGCTGCATTCTGTTGCCTTGCTCTGTGTATGTTGGCTTGACATGCTGGGAATGCAGAGCTTTCAGTTGTGACTTCAATGCATTAAGAAGAGCCATTTTCCATTTAAAGTTAGCAATCCTTTAAACAGCTTGTAGCAGTGAAGGAAATCTGGGTATAAGCTGGTGAGCATAAAATAAGCTTTGAGATGTGGCAAGTGTGGTTACTGCATGTCTCCATATAGCCCCTCATTTTGTTTTAATGATAAATATCTTATGGCTGCAGTTTGGTAGCAGCAGTATTGCCAGAATGGTTAACATGGGGAAAAGTGGGGAGAAGGTTTAAAAAGAAGCTTAAAAGCTAACTGAAGAGAGTTCTCTTTGCTGCCTTTCTGCATAGACATGTATGCGTCTCCTGTGGGCAGCAGCTTAAACTTTCCTCTTTGACTTTGAAAGCTAGATGTGGTGATGTCACATCTAGATGTGGCAAAGCTGGCAGCTCATGGCTTGGACAGATTCACTGTGATATGGGTCAGGAACTGGCTGGAGGGCAGCCAGGCAGAGAGGGCCCTGGGGGTACTGGTAGATAGTAGCTGAAGATGAGCCAGCAGTGTGCCCAGGTGGCCAAGAGAGCCAATGGAATCCTGGCCTGGATCAGGAACAGTGGCCAGCAAGACAAATGATCTTATTCTTCCCCTGTACTCAGCAATGCTCAGGCCACACCTTGAGTGCTGTGTCCAGTTCTGGGCTCCTCAATTCATGAGAGATGTTGAGATACTGGAACGTGTCCAGAGAAGGGTGACCAGAAGTTGGTGAGGGGCCTGGAGCACAGCCCTGTGAGGAGAGGCTGAGGGAACTGGGGCTGTGAAGCCTGGAGAGGAAGAGGCTCAGGGCTGACCTCATTGCTGCCTACAGCTATCTGAAGGGAGGCTGTAGGCAGATGGGGGTTGGTCTCTTCTCCCAGATGAACAGCAACAGAACAAGAGCACACAGTCTCAAGTTGTGCCAAGGGAGGTATAAGTTGGGTGTTAGGAGGAAGTTCTTCAGAGAGAGAGTGATTGACATTGAAATGGGCTGCCCAGGGAGGTGGTGGAGTTGCCGTCCCTGGAGGTGCTGAAGAAAAGCCTGGCTGAGGCACTTAGTGCCATTCTGTAGTCGACTGGCTAGGGCTGGGTGCTAGGTGGACTGGATGATCTTGGAGGTCTCTTCCAACTTGGTTGATTCTGTGATTCTATGAAAGCAAAGCACAGGTACAGCCCTGGACTCTAGGTTTCCAGGAGCAGCTCTGCATACTGCCAGCCTTTCAGAAAGGAGTTGCAGGAGCTGGCAAAGCTGTGCTCTTTTCCCAGTGTGCCAAGTCCCATGTGTCTGTTAAATGCAGCTTTTGGAAATGTGTGCAGAAGTGCTTTCCTGCACTGGGGTGGTGTTTGATGCAGTGTTCTGTGCCAGGGCACTCTGCAAACTGGAGGCAGAAGCAGTGGAGGCAAGTCAAAATTTCAGTGTGTCCATCTCTGAAATGGAGGTGGAAATGTTTCACTGTGGGTGCTTTAAAGCTTACTCAGTGTTTAGGAAGCATTCTGAAATTCTGGATGGTTCCTGCCATAGAAGGCACTTACAGTGGTCCCCACATTCCTTTGACACATCATGCACTGGCATCTTTCTAGCATGCGAGGTACAGAGATGCTGGATTTCCTCACAAGATAAAATAGGATGTTTCTAAAAGAAATCTGGAACATTAATCTGATCTGGAGGTTCTGAGAGTGAAGAATAGAAAGATAGTAGCAGGCAAAATGTGGTAACATTCACAGCTGAAGTTAGTGCTGGAACGATAAAAGCTGTTTGGGAGATGCTTTCTACCTGTGCTTAGTATAGCCGTTGATGTCCTGCATCTGAGCACAGAGCTACCCACCTGTATGGTGGGTCCACATTTCTTTGTCGACATGAGAAGCATAAATCTCTGCTTTCTTCGTAGCAGCCTACTAGGAAGGTTTTTATGTCAGTTGCTGCAGTGTTAGAAGACTGGACCAAATCAAAAAGCCAGTACTCCAAACTCACCCTCCCAGCAGGGACTCTGGCCAGCTCAGCATGCAAGGTGGAGCCTGATAATGACAGTATGCTTCACAGAAACAGTTTTTAGCTTTCTGGGCTCCTTGAGTGTTCGGTGAGCAGGGAAACAAATGCCTGTCTTGTCTGCAGAATCTGAGATCTTGGGAGTTGATCCTGCCTCTGTACATCCACATACGCAGCAACTGCTGCAGGTTGTTTTACTGGCTGTTAGGAATCAGTGGGTTCTTCCCCCACAGCCTTTATGGAATTATGGATGCTTTTCCACTCCTTCTTTATGCAGACTGAAATGATCTTTGATCAGGATCCCTATCTATTCAGAGTACTAGAATATTTCCAGCCTTTTCCTCAAGTAAATTTAATCAATATTTCTGCTTCTAGTTGAGCTTCAGTTAAAAGGCTTTTATGAAACAAAGAAACAATAAAAACCACGCACACAAAAAAACCCACCCCAAACACCAACAAACAAAAAACCAAACTCATACAAAACTCCAAAGCAGCAACAACAAAACATCTACAAATTTTATTGCCCTTCCTTTCCTCCCCTTCCTTCTTTTCCTTTTAATGCAAGAGCCATCTGGGAACACTTTTTCTTTGTAGGAGCTCTTAGAAGCAAGCAGTTCCTGCTGTTAACTGTGTCAGATGTTAGCAGCCAGAAGTGCACCAGAAGTACGTGGAACTGTTTCAGTGGAAGGTACCCAGAACTGCCCCAGGCTTGAAGTTATTTCACCCTGTTAGATTTCTCCAGGAAATAGGAATTTCTCTGGTAGAACTAAAGAGCAGCTCTATATTATCAGTGACTATGGACTGGAATAGACATAGTCTATGTATCTTGTAGACATATTTTTAATGCATATGTGTATGGGTGCACACATGTGTATTAACATTGCTACAGCCACTTACCACACTGTAAGTGCAGGTTATGGGATGTAGTGATGGCAAATGCTGCCTGAACTATCTCTGGTAGCCAATCACCTTTATTAGAGCTATATTGCAAACAGTACTTTGTTTTCCCCACCATAAGTTGAGTGGCATTTAGAAAGTAACAAGTTCAAAGCAAGCATAGAATCATAGAATCATAGAATGGTTTAGGTTGGAAGGGACCTCAAGGATCATCCAGCTCCAACCCCCTGCCATAGGCAGGAACACCTCCCACTAGAGCAGGTTGCTCAAGGCCTCATCCAGCCTGGCCTTAAACACCTCCAGGGAGGAAGCATCCACAACCTCCCTGGGCAACCCGTTCCAGTGTCTTACCATCCTCACTATAAGGAACTTCCTCCTAACATCCAGTCTAAATCTCCCCTCCTCCAGCTTAAACTCATTACCCCTCATCCTGACATTGCTAGACCTTGAATGAATGCATCTGAATGAGCACTTCAGAGTTGAGATTGCAACACACCTCTGATCTAGCACAGGCAATGGAGTGTGTGAGCAAAACTACCCCACCTGGAAGCTGACACAAAGTTGGACCTTCTTTGAGTTGCGCTAGAATTTATCTATTCTTCCACCTCTACTTAAGGTTTGTAGAGTGACTTTGAATTGGGTCTTAACAATGGAGATGAGATGAGTGGAAATGCAGTTGTGGTGAACAAGTCAGCATCAGGAACTGGACAGGAGATCCTTGGAGATCCATTGATTTGAAGCTGCCAGGGGTGCCTTTGATTTCCTGGGGCTAGTGCTAGGTGCTGGTTCTGTCTGCTGAACTGCATTTTCCTGGTGACCTGTTTTTTGCCAACTCAAGTCTATTTATGGATCAAATGGTGAATGAGTGACTAATGTTTGGGTTCCGTTTGTGGAGCTGAGGACCTCAAATGAATGTGAATGCAGAAGCCACAAATCATCCCATAGCTGCTGAGAATATCTGATGATGACTGCAGCTGTGGTGCAGGCTTTGCTTACTGGTAATGTTTTTGCATCAGTAAAGTCTGCAAAGAAGTTATAAGTCAGTGTTAAGCTTAATAGGTTCTTCCCAAGGAGGGAAGAACAAGCTGCTGGGATGGTTTCAGGACCCTCTACTAAGAATCTTGCTTCTCCACTTGTTTGCTCTGTGACCTTAGTCAAGTCTTATCCCTTGCCTGTGGTTGTGATGTGTGCTCAGACTCTTTTCATTTACCTGTTGAGACTGAAAAATGCTTTTTTGTGTCTGTGTACTTGGTGCTTTCAGTCCAGTGTCCAACCATTCCTTCAGGGTATTACTGAGCTGGAAATTATATAGTAGCAGTTATGATATATAAAGGAGCCTGAATGTGACCATCCAGGGAAAGTATCCTACCTTTTACCAAATGGATTGATTTCCATTGTCAGTGCAAAGGCTTCTTCTCAGATCAGCACCCAGAGGTGCCAGGCTTTTCCTGAAGGAAGGAGATCTGTTTCATGCCCTGTCCAGCCTTGTGGGATGTGATAAAGTATCACAAACCCGCACAGATAACAGAGTCGGTAGAGAGTAGATTTAACTCCAGACTGCAGCCCTGATGATTCAGACCCTCAGATGTTTCATTAGAGTCACTTCCCCAGATCAGGTCAGGACTAGGAGTTGGTGGGTACTCCAAAATAGAGGGAGCTGATCCAGCGCAACCTTCATCTTTGATGAGGAGCTGAGGGTTGTGCTCTTTCAGATGACTAACAGGCTCACATGGACTGATTGCAGAAGCTAAAGCTCATGTGAATATTCAGTGAGGATGCTCCACTTTAGTTATTTATGTCTACTGGTGCTTTGGAAACATCTTTGTAGGTCTCAGCTACTATGAGGCCTTATCAAGGAGATAGATGTAAGTCTAAAAATTCAAGGGCTCTGGAGACTGAAGTCAACCCCTAAGGGAAATGCAATTTTTGTCAGCTTAAAATAACTTTATCTATAAAGTCCTTTACTCTCCAAGGTCTTTTTCAAGGCTTTGCCTGGGTTACATTTTGACTTGGGCAGAGCAAAGCCATTGTGAGAAAGCAAGGCCAGGAAATTCAGGAAAGACAGCTGGGGAGTTGGGGAGGGCAGGAGAGGGGAAAGGGGAAATGCTGATAAGAGTGATGAACAGTTTCACCTTCAGGAGTGATGAACTGTGGGAGAGTTGGCTGCATTGAGGGTCTGGCACAGCTTCAGCATGTGCACGTGGGGATGGATCAGCTGAGAGAAATGACTGCATTTATTCAATGAATTTACATGAGGTGCCTGTGCTGCCAGAAAGGGACTGGCTTCCTCCGCCTCCTAAACATCAGTGGCTCCATGCAGGAACAGCAGGAGTGGAGCAGCAGCCTCGACAGAGGGATGTGGCTGAGAATTGTTCAGCAGAGGCTTTCCTGGGGAGGCTGCTGTGTGAGGCATCCACACGCAGTGTAAGGTTCAACTCCTCCCTGCTGTTCTCGGGGTCTGGCTTCTATAAACTCTAGTAATAAATGGTTACACATTGCCAGCTTGCTGCTGGCTGCTCTACAGGCTGCCTGCTTCTGCCTCCATCCAAACTTCTTCTCCCATTTGCTCCCAGACCCCGTTTCTAGAAATCCAGCAACTTAGAGGTATCTGCTGCTGTTCTGTGCTTATATCTCCCTTAAACACACTGCCTTTGTGCAGGGTGTAGGAAGCATTGACTTTCAGTAAGTATTAAAGGATAGAAGAAGAGGAATAGCTCTGTACTGGAAGATTGAAGCCACAAATGCCTTTATAGCTTGGGGTGAGAGAAATGGGGCTTGAGTCAAGGAGTCCCAAAGTGCCTCATGCATTCTTTGGGCTCCATCAAAGTATACCACGCTGCAAAACAAACAGCACTTGCTTCTGTGCTCTTATCCTGGCCTTGAGGGAATGCCCTGCCGTAAGCCCACGTCACGCAGGAGTCAAAAAACTTGTTAAGAAAACATGCTGAAGAGGTTAAATTTCTTTTCCTTAACCCTGCTGGGTTATTAATAAAGTGACTGTTCAATAGGTTTATCCTAAAGGCTGCCTTCCCAGGAGCTGTTCTCAGCACATCTAGTCCACAGTGGTAGCTCTTTAGAGTCTTGCAGCTGATGCTATGCTCCCTCAGCTTCCAGAGCCAAAGAGCATTGGAAGGAGAGTCATATCCTACAATACTTCTACAAAGAAAATTATTATCAATCTCCTTACTAAATATTTAATATTTAATCTTAAGATTAATTTTAAGGATTGGATTCTTTGCTTTATTCCTGGTTATAGCTGTTGCCTTACTGTGTGGTCCAGGATGTGTGCAGAGCTGAAGTGCTCTGGAGTTTGGGCTCCATATGAATGTGGATATTTGCCACCAATAGTCATGTTCTGTGGGAGATGCTGAGGGATGAAGTACTGTAATAAGTGCCATCTTGACAGGGGAGTGCTGGCCAGCTCATGGTACAGCAGGGACACTTCAGTCTTAAAACTTCCATTCCTGAAAGCTGTCAAAGCAGCAGAGCCTGTCCCCAGCAGTGGAGCAATGCTCCACAGTCCCCGCCGTGGAGCAATGCTCCTGCTGTAAGGGCCTCGTGGCACAGAGATGCTCATGCAAAGCCTGTGCTATGAAAATAATTCCCTGGCTGCTCTGAATTAATTTGTCTTTTAGCCAGAAAGTTGCATCTGAGGAGAAAGAAAACAAAACAACCAAACCCATCATGTTTTTAGTGTGTGATGGAGCTTTCACTGTCCTGCTTTCAGCCTTACTGACTGGTATCGGTAGTGGTAATACTGTCAATGTCAGCACTAACTGATAGAGCTAACAATCATAAACATCTATCATTTTAGGCCCAAGTTTGTCTGCTTTTTTTATTGCCTGGTGTTAGATAGGATTTGCTAAAGGACAGAGCTCTTTGATCACATTTCTGCTTCTTACGTAGGTCCTTGCAAACTGTGATCAGATTGTCCTATTAACCTTCTCCTTTCGTTAAGGAGAACAGATGGTGCTCCTGGAGTTTTTCTGTAAGCTGAGCTTTTGGTCCTTTAATCATCCTTTTGGTGATTCTTTGCACTGGATCCAATTTTTTCAATATCCTTCTTAAATTGAAAAGCATTAAAACTTACCATAATTGTGACAGTATTAATGTCAGATGCCACACACTGATTGATTGATTTACCTGCTTACCTACCTATCTATTTATTTCCATTTAAGCATCCCCCATCCTAAACTTTTCTCTTTTGACCATAGGATCATTCCAGCACAGTGTGCTCAGCTGCTGTTTTTTTCCCCATGTTGACCCGAAAGTTCCCACCCAAACCAATGTTTTCACAGGATGCTGTTCCCATTTTTCGTGTTGCTCTGGGTTGTGGCACTTGTGGCAGTCTATATTTCAGTGCTCTTTATTCAGTCACATATATTTGTTGGATTCTTCTCAGCTAACAGTCCCAGAGTGTGTGTCATCTCCAGTCTTGATCACTAATGATTTTAGGCTGCCTTACACTCATTATTTTACATTACAGGACCAAGGACCAATCTCTGCCAAGGCCTTAGAAGGAACATAGATGTACAGTAGCAGTATAGGTTGGGGACTGACTTGTTGGAGAACAGTACAGAGGAGAGGGGCCTGGGGGTCTTGGTGGTCAGAAGGAAGACCATGAGCCAACAATGTGCCCTTGTGGCCAAGAAGGCCAATGGTACCCTGGGGTGCATTAGAAGGGGTTTGGTTGATAGGTGAAGAGAGGTTCTCCCCCTCTACTCTGCCCTGGTGAGGCTGCATCTGGAATATTGCATCCAGTTCTGGGGCCCTCAGTTCAAAAAGGACCTCAGGGAACTGCTTAAAAGAGTCCAACACAGAGCCACAAATATGCTGCAGGCAGTGGAACATCTCCCTGCTGAGGACAGGCTGAGTGAGCTGGGGCTCTTGAGCTTGGAGCAGAGGAGCCTGAGGGGTGATCTCATTCATGTTGATAAGGATGTGCAGGGCAGTGTCAGGACAGAGCCAGGCTCTGCTCAGTGACGCCAAATGACAGGCCAGTGGGCAGTGGATGCAAGCTGAAGCAGAGGAGGTTCCATGTGAACATAAGGAGAAACTTTTTCATTGTGAGCATGCCAGAGCCCTGAAACAGGCTGTCCAGAGAGGTTGTGGGATCTCCTGCTCTGTAAGCATTCAAAACTCTGCCTGGGCTCTAGGTGATCCTGCTCTGGCAGGGGATTGAACTAGGTGGTCTTTTGAGTTCAATTCCAACCCCTAATGTTCTGTGATTCTGTGGTATCTGTGACTATTTATTCTATCTGGAAACCAACAATATACTTTTAATGATTAAAGTAATGTGTAATTGTTGGTTTATACTACTTTTTCTTTTTGGAAGTCAGTAGACACTGCCTCTTCTGGAGATTTTCCAGTTTATACAGATTAATTTTAACACTCCCTTAGTTTACTGGAGACCATTGCTAGGATTTTCTATTTACTTCTAGAAATACTTGGCACATCAGCAAGTTTTCTTCCAGCCACTGCAACTTTTCCATGTGCCCAAGATATATTTAAAAATTTCTGTCAATAATATGAAGTATTTCAGGATGTTCTTTTAAAGCTGTGGTGCAAGTCATCCAAACCTGCTGAATTTAGGTTCTGCTTAATTAGCTGCACTCTAAGGTTCTGCTTAGTTAGGAGCAGAATAAAAAGAGCACAGAACTGATGATACAACATATATGTGGAGTACCTAAATATGCTGTCCCCCTGCAATGAAAAGCATTAATCTATTGTGATTTTTTTTTTTACTCCTATCATGTGGAAATGATTAAAATAGCACTGGAGTCATCTTTACTAATTGCTTCAAAACTCACCTATCTGGTTCTTTATTTCATGAGCTAGATTCAGCCCTGAGCCTTTATTTATAAACTTCCAGTTCCTAGCTTTTGGCTCCTTGTCATCACCTTTCCTTTTCTCCAGGGTGATATGTGTTTAATCTTGTGCTTCTAAGTGGCTTAGTGTTGGACACAGCACTTTTGGCTTAGGACGTTGTCATCTGGATGGAGGTGTTAACATTTGGAGGGCATTTCAGTAACAGCCATGTGGGACTTCCAGTTTTTCCATGCTGAAATCCATTGCAGTATCTCAATTCCTACTTTTTGCATTCTTGATGGTGGATAAAGATCAAGAGTAACATCTCAACTTTTACCTTTTTCTGAGCTAAAATTGACTCAAGGGCAGGAAATGCTCAGAGTTGTTCCATTTCTTCTTGATTTGCCATTCGCAGATAGGATCAAACCACTCATTTCTCCATATTCCAGTTGTGTGACTGCCTGCTGAAGATGCAGTCCTGTGGATTTTTCAGAAATTAGCAGTTCTGGCTTCTCTGATGTGTGGTAGTCCTACTTCTGCTGTGTAGACAGGTAAAACAAATTCGCCTAAGAGGAGACATGCAGAGAGAAAACAAATCCTGAGGTTTATTCATTTCATTCCTGGGCTGCATCAAGAGCAATGTGGCCAAGAGGGCAAGGGAGAGGATTCTGCCCCTTTACTCTGCTCTCCTCAGACCCCACTGGGAGTACTGTGTGCAGTTCTGGAGCCCCAACAGAAGGAGGACATGAAACTGATGGGGCAAGTCCAGAGGAGGCCACAAAGACGCTCAGAGGGCTGCAGCAGCTCTGCTGTGAGGACAGGCTGAGAGAGTTGGGGTTCTTCAGCCTGGAGAAGAGAAGGCTTTGAGGAGACCCTATAGTGGCCTTCCAGTATCTGAAGGGGGCCTACAGGAAGGCTGGGAAGGGACTATTGACAAGGTCTTGTAATGACAGGACAAGGAGTAATGGATTTAAACTGGCAGAGGGGAGATTCAAACTAGATGTTAGGAGAGGGTTCTTTCCAGTGAGGGTGGTGAGACACTGGCACAGGTTGCCCAGGGAGGTTGTGGCTGCTCCCTCCTTGAAGCTATTCAAGGCCAGTTTGGATGAGGCCTCAAGTGACCTGTTCTAGTGGGAGGTGTCCCTGCCTATGGCAGGGGGTTGGAACTGGATGATCCTTGAGGTCTCTTCCAACTTAAACCATTCTGTGGTTCTACGATTCTCTGATTCCTCTCTCCACCCCTCCTCCAGTCCGTAACCTCAGGTATCTGTTTTGCTGTGGTTTCTAGCCTGTCTGGGCAAATTCAGAAGAAAAGATCTTTCTTTTGCTAAGACAAACATCCTGCTTCTAACAGCTGGTGGGGCATTACTGCACAAAGTCAGCATCCTCTGTGTCCCACAGGGTTTCCTGGATGAGGACTTGCAACCTGAAGGAGATACTTTTGAAAAGCTGTGAGGAGTTCTCTTGCAGTGAATGGTTCAGATGCGACTGAAGCAGTGAGGCACTGCTATTGGTCCCTTGGGATACTTGACAGCCAACTTCAGAAGCCCTGGAATTTACATCTTGCCTTGGATCTGGGAGGACAGCAGGCTAGCCTGTTGTTGTCTTGCCTCCCTGAAGAACACCTTCCAGGTTCAAAGCTGTGAATGTAGACAGCTTTTGAGGATGAAAATCACAGAATCATTCAGGTTGGAAAATACCCTTGTGATCATCCAAGCCAGTCATTAACCCTGCTTTACAAAGTTCACCTCTAAACCATATTCCCATGCACCACATCTAAACCACCTTTAACCTTTAAACACATCCCATCTGGGGTTGGTGACTCAACCACCTCTGTGGGCAGCCTGTTCCAATGTCTGACCAGCCTTGCTGACCAGTCTTCCTAATATCCAGTCTAAACCTTCCCTCCTAAATGCATGCATTATGGAAGCTCCATTCCTTGTTAATAGCTAAACCCAGCCTTTTTAACACGTTGCCAAGGGCAGAATAGTGTATTCCTCCCCACATGCTTGAACTCACCAGGATGCATAAGTTAGTATGGTGCATGGTGCAAAAATAAAACAATCCATAACATCTACTTAGAGGGCAGCCTTTGGGGGCAGAGCAGTGAATGCAGAATGACTCAGGCACACTCAACTTGCTCTCACTGGATGCTGAACTGATTCAGGTTGTCTTGTATTGAGCTTGAGCAGAGGGTTTCCTCAGCTCAGTGTAAACGAGGTTCCTTCATTATCTTGCTGCCTTGTTGTGCCTTATTTGTCTCATTCTTATTCTTTGAGAGGAGAAGGAACTCTTTGATGGTTTTTGTGGCACTCAGTTAATGGGATTTTTAAAACCAGAATCAGCTGATTTGTAGAAACAAATAGAGAAAATATGTTTTAAAGGCTTCCTTTGAGAAAACAGTGTCAAAGTGTTATGAACGACCTTGATGTGAAAACAACAGATACATCACATGGCTTCTAAGTTAGCCTTTCTGAAATCTCATCCATCCTCTGCATTTGAAATAGTTCTTTTAGGGATTATCTCCTCCACCCTCGGCCTCTCCCCTTCCTAATTGAAAGTTTACACAGCAGCGTGTGACTTCAATAGGGCCGGTTGGTGAATGTGACATCTTCAGTTCTCTCTCTCTCTGCCGCGATGCAGTGGGAATGAAGGAGTGTGTCGTTCCACCAGACAACTGTGCAGAGACTGCTAATGTGGAACAGTGTTGTTGCCAGATGAAACAAGCATACAGTCACATGGGATTTTTCCCCTGTTGTTTTGACCCTCCCACCTGAACGGGGCAGGATTGAGATGAGATGAGCTGAGCGTGGTAATTATCTCTGTCTGCTTTTAACCTGCTTGATGTTGCAGGAGGTTAGCTGTAAAGTCTGTATGCCCCTGACGTGGAAATGTAAGTGCTTGCATGTGGCAGCTGGCAGTTCTCTGTGTGGTGGTTAGTTCTGTGTTACTGGTATCTGTGCTTTCAGCCTACATTCTGCTCTAATGCAGGTTTTAATCAGTAAATATATGTGGAATGAAATCTGGCCCTTGTCAGTGCTGCTAGTAGAGTGCACTTGCAAGTCTGAACCCCTGAGAGTAGCTGCAGGTGTCACCAAGCAAGTGTAAAGATGTCCTCTGGAAAACAGTCTCAGATTATAAACAGTTAGGAAGTGATATTTCCAATTGCAGCCTAGTGCAAATGGAAGTCACAAACAGCATTTTTTTCTCCTCGGAATGTGCTTTAAACCTCTCAAGCAGTAATGGAGATGGTAGCTGGAACTGTTCTGCCTCCCGAGCATGGAGTAGGGGTAACTGAGTCTTCACTAATGAAAGCAGCGTAGCAGGATCACTACTTTCCAGGCACAGTGGTGTGCTGTTGGAATCCTTTCTTCTACCAAAGACAGAGTTACAAGCTTTAACATTAATGTAGCAAACCCAAGACTTGAAATTTGCCTTGGAGGACTGATCTGTTGTTGAAGATGCTGCCTCTGGTGTATGATGATTTCAGAGAGATGGCTGATGTCTGCTTGGGAGAAAGTACTCTGTGCCAGTAAGCAAGTCTGTCTCTTAACACCCTGTTAGCAGTGGCTCTCACTTCTTTGCAGGGTAGATATTATTTGATTCAACTCAGAAATTACTTGGTAAACAATCTTGGCTCAAGATTGACTTCAAGAGCTGTGTTTTTGTCTCGCTTAATGCTGTGTTTGAGATGAGATTTTTAGTATGTTCCTCAGTGCAGCAGAGACCTGCCCCTCTGAGCAGGGTGGAGGCCAAATGCTTTGTACAGGACATGCCCAGGGACCTGTCAGACCCAACCTGCACAAGGCTGATGCCTGCCCGCAGCAGGGAGCAGTAACATTTACTTGTTCCTGGGGTTTGATCTCAGTGCTGCTGTGTGCTTGATGTTACAACACTGCCCAACAATGAGGTTCAGAGGACTTTGTTGCTGGAGCAGTTATCAAGTCCGAGGACATGTGTCCAGTCAGTAGAAAAGCTGACTTTGGGGGTGACACAGGTTTGTAATCCCCTGGATAGAGTGAGTGTCTCTTGAGCATCGACAGGGCTCTTGCTGCACACCCTTGCTGACTACAGCCAGGAAATTTTCATGTCCCACATCTCTGCTGTGCTTCGAAATCCATGGTACCGTATTGTGATGTTGGAGCTGAGCTCCTGTCTGAAATGCTCAGGAAAGGAATTCAAGTGTATCCCTGAGCTCCACCACAGAGGGATGTGGGAGGTGATAATGGCAGTGGCTGCATCTGTCCAATGGCAGCTGCACTTGTCCAGGAAGATGGTATCATAGAATGGTCCAGGTTGCAAGGGACCTCAAGGATCATCTGTTCCAACCCCCTCCATAGGCAGGGACACTTCCTGCTAGAACAAGTCGCTCAAGGCCTCATCCAAACTGGCATTGAACACCTCCAGGGAGGGAGCAGCCACAACCTCCCTGGGCAACCTGTGCCAGTGTCTCACCACCCTCACTGTAAAGAACTTCTTCCTAACATCTACTTTAAATCTCCCCTCTGCCAGTTTAAACCCATTACTCCTTACCCTGTCTTTACAAGACCTTGTCAATAGTCCCTCCCCAGCCTTCCTGTAGACCCCCTTCAGATACTGGAAGGCACACTGAGTTCCCTGGATGTTTTTAAATAGAAATTCTACTTTCAGGAAACTAGGAAAAGTGAAAAATGATCAGAGAACATGAGAATGTTAGGGGCAAGAAGCTAACATTTATGGTATGTCCCTAGATACCTTTCCCTGTCTCTCTGCTAGGACCCTGTAAGAATCTGGATACTTGTCTGCGCAGCACATCTTTGTGTTGAGAATGGGGAAAGCTGAAGAAAATGGAGTTATCTGGGACAGTTCACACTTCTCTGTTAAACTTTCCCTGTGGTAGTTGTGAAGTCAGGTTGTGTTGGGGGAGGTATAGGCTGGATGTTAGGAGAAAGATCTTCACAGAGAGAGTGATTTGCCATTGGAATGGGCTGCCCAGGGAGGTGGAGTCACTGTCCCTGGAGGTGTTCGAGAAAAGCCTGGATGAGGCACTTAGTGCCATGGTCTAGTTGACTGGATAGGGCTGGGTGCTAGGTTGGACTGGATGATCTTGGAGGGCTCTTCCCACCTGGTCAATTCTATGATTCTATGATGCCAGCTCTGTGTTTTCGAGTATACTACTATGTCAGTTCCTTCCTAGTACCACTCCTCTTTTGTTCAGAGAAACAGTTCTTGGTGGGAAAGATAAAGCAAATTTATTTGTTGTCACTGTTAATAAACATCCAGTTACCTTCAGTGACAGGACAATGAATCAGTGCAGCAAGGCAGTGAATATGCTGAGGCCACTCCTCAGATGTGTGATGCTGCAGCTCACTGTGGACAGAGCACAAGTTCCTCGTGGATGTGTTGATTTTGACTGTCCAGCTCAGTGACAATTAATTACAGAAGATGATAAGGGGAACTTTATTGCAAGCTACACATGCTGTGAGCAGAGACGAAGAGAAAAAGGGTTTTGAAAATACCTGAGTCCTTATTTTGGAAAAAGTGGAAAAATGATGATGGCTAATTTATCCCTGGTGGGATTGTGCTGCCACAGCATTAATCACCAGACAGATTTGTCCTTATAGTGTGATATTTCTGTAACAGTGCAAACTTGCTTATTCTGTGGCTAGAAAAGGTTTTACAGCTTAGCTATTAAAGAGGTGAGAACCAACCTGGCTGCACTGTGAAAGAGATGTGCTAATGTGATTTCAATGTGAAGCACTCCCAGATGCTGTGCTCCATGATAATATTTTAATGTTCTGAAACAATTTCTACTCTCAGGATTTGGAAGGAAAAGGTGACATTTTCTAAAATAGGTTCCCCATTCTTTTCACTTTATACTTGAACTAGACTAAGAGAAACTGAACTGCTTCTCTTTAAGTGACAGAGAGGCAAATCTCCCATTTTGTAATAGGCTTTTTTGTTGTTTGCAGTAGTTGTATTAATTTTTGTCTTCAGGCTAAGAATACTCTTCTGCCCTTATCACTGTGGATGATCGTAGATAGGTCCTTGACCCTCTGTTATTCAGCTTTTCCCTTTGGCATCAAGAGGGCTTTCTTCCACTGTGCTACTTTGATCCATACACAGGTTATGATATCCAGGGCTTACCTTTTTTGTTGTTTGCAGTAATTGCATTAATTTTTGTTTCAGGCTAAGAATACTCTTCTGCCCTCATCACTCTGGATGATTGTAGATAGGTCCTTGAGCCTCTGTTATTCAGCTTTTCCACTTTGGCATCAAGAGGGCTTTCTTCCACTGTGCTACTTTGATCCATACATAGGTTATGATATCCAGGGCTTACCTCTCTTAGACACTGGAACTTCTGTCTTCATGTGGAAGAATCCAAAGAAGTGCTCGCAGCTGGGAAAGAAATTCAGTGCGGAGTTTCCTGTCTGATTTCTTTTCAGCCGTGCAAATTGTTATCCTAGCAAAATTGAAATTAATATAATTTGTCCTTAAAAACAATTACTTTAATTATTTCTTGCAATGCTGCACTCTGCTGATGGCTCATGTGGCCAGTGGGACTTATTTAAAATATGTATGCTCTTAATATCAGCTCTGAAAGAAAACTATGTCAGCTGGGGCTAAAAAATAAACCCAAACCTAATGTAATGTAAAAAATGAGATGATATTTTTTTTCTATCTGACCTTGCCTCTATTTAGTTATCTCTGCTTTTGATGTTGAAATTTACAGATTAGTAACTGTAGCTGCTTGAGCAAAGTTAGGGCAGGGAACAATTATCAACTGCAAACAAATCCCTCTTGTGCTTTGCCTTTCCCACAGCCGGAGCGCAGTGTCTGCAGCGCTGTTAGAGCTGCACACACAATTACTCACTTTCCTAATAACTCAAGAGAAAATAATGACTTTTCCAAGGCTGTTTGCTGCCAAAGGAGGGTTTGCCATTATCTGCCCCAGCTGAGGTCTGCAGGGTATGTTTACACTGCATCATCATAGAATGGTCTGGATTGGAAGAGACCTCCAAAGGGCATCTAGTCCAACCCCTTCTGCAGTCAGGAGGGACAGCCTCAACTAGATCAGGTTGCCCAGAGCCCTGTCAAGCTGAGCTGGGGAAGGTTTAGACTGGACATTAGGAAAACAAATTATCATGGAAAGGGTTGTCAGGCAGTGGAACAGGCTGCTCAGGGAAGTGGTTGAATCACTATCCCTGGACATGTTTAAAAGCCATATAGACTCGGTGCTTGGGAACATGGTATAGTGACAAATTTGGTGGAGTAGGTGAAATGGCTGCACTTGATGACCTCAGAGGTCCTTTGCACCCTGGATGATTCAGTGATTCTATGATCTCCAGGGATAGAGCCTCAGCTATCTCCTCAGGCAACCTGCTCCAATGTTCCATCACACTCATGTTGCAGAACTTGTTCCTAATATCCAATCTAAATCTGCTCTGCTCTAGTTTGAAGCCATTGCCCTCGTCCTGTCCCTGCAGGCCTTTGCAAACAGTCTCTCTGCAGTCTTTTTGTAGCCCCTTCAGGTACAGGCAGGCTGCTATTAGGTCTCCCCAGAGCCTACTCTTCTGAGGCTGAACACCCCCAGGTCCCTCAGCCTGTCCTCATAGCAGAGGTGCCCCAACCCCCTGATCATTTTCACGGCCCTCCTCTGGACCCTCTCCATCAGGTTCATGTCCTTTCTGTGTTGAAGGCTCCAGAGCTGGACACAGTACACCAGGTGAGGTCTCACCAGAGCAAAGTGGCAAAATCACCTCTCTTGATTTGCTTGCCACACTGCTTCTGATGCAAGCCAGGATGCCATTGGCCAGTTTATTTTGCCAGAGCTGCCTCTGGTGGCAGTGGTAGCCCAGCCCTAGCACCACAGAGGTCTGCTGAGGGCTACACAGACTTTTTAGGCTACTTTTTGTGGTCTCTGCTGAATTCTAAGAAGTCCTAACTGACCTGCTGTCCATCCCCAGCTTGGTGCTTTACAGCTAGCTTGTCTTGCTCTGATACATTTCAGTGACATTGCCCAGATAGGTGGTTGGAGATCCATCCTTAGAGATATTCATAGTGAGGCTTAACAGGGCTCTAAGCAACTTGCTCTAGTTGAGGCTGTCCCTGCTGACTGCAGAGGGGGTCAGACTAGATGACCTTTGGAGGTCCCTTCCAACCCAGACCATTCTATGATTCCATGACCGTATGCTCTTGTCGTGGTGATACAGTATAGCATGCAGTGACAATAGTGGTGCCACCAAGCCTTCTTCATCCTCAGAGACATGTGCTTTGTTGTCATTGAGCTCTCAACTTGTCATTCATTATACAGAAGGCAGAGCTGGCATGCTGTGGCCAGGCTGTGCTTCAGATGCTGCATAGATAATGTTCAGAGAGTAAAGTTCGGCGATATTGCAGTTTTTGAGGCCAAGTGAGAGCTCTAAAGGTCAAGTCCATCAGACCCGTAACAGCTGATTGCATGTGACTGTAGGTGTGACTTCTTGAAGGTGCTGTTGAAGACAGACTTTGCAGTGTGCAGCATGTTTCCAGAGTACGTGCTGTTCTTGGAAACTAGACCTGAAGCTGGCTTTGCCCTTAGGGTTTTGTAGTGGAGCAGCCTATTATAGCGTAACTCCCTGAATTTTGGACTTGGAAGGGCTCTTAATCATCTCATAAATCTAATCAGTGCTGTAATTTTCTGAAAACTCGGGATTTGGTTCAGAGCTGGAGCCAAGTCTTCTTGGGGAAGATCTAAAGAAGGTGGATCCTTGAGCTAAAAGGGTGATACAGAAGAGACACTTGTCCTCACTGTTGCTGACAGAAATTGAAGAGTTGTTCCCCATGCTAAGCTGTTTTTATTTTGCATCTGTAGCTTTGAAGGTGCTTTTAACCTGCCACACTGCTCACTAAATCAAAAGCATGACTGGGAAATGAGGTGTTTGATTATTGCCTCTTTACATACATGGACCTGCTGTATAGTGTTTCACTCTCCTGTCCCTTTCTGAAGCTCAGACCTTTAAATATAGAGATCCTCTGGCTAACAAATGCATTTCATTTAGCATGAAAGACCAGCAGACTTGCCTGTGCCATTTGCAGCCCAGCTCTGTTCAAGGCTAGGGGAGCTGGAGAGCTGTCTTAGTGCTCTGTCTGAGCAGGAGTGAAACCCTCTGTGAGTAAGAGGAGTTCTCCTGAGTCCTTCATGCCTGCCTGACTTCATCTCTCCCTGGATTTCCCTGACAGTGAAAGAACTGTTAAACTGTGGAGCTGTGAAAGTCTGAGTGCAAGTAACTTCAGTGCTCTTTGAGAACCTTTCTCGTGGAGTGGTGGTGAAAAGCACTTCTACAGCCACTGCTCCTTTGTGCTTTGTGCACACCAGCTACAATTGCCACTACACCACTGACAGATAGCTGCAGTGCTTCTGTGGTTATCTGATGATGTGGTGAGTGCTGCTGAAATAAACTTTCCCTGTGAATACACCAGCTACTTAGCCAAACACAGAGTGCCTTTTAAAAGACATCATAAAAGGGGCTTAGCTAGTCACAAGTAATGTATTTTATGTGTCCAGTATGGGAAAGGCTATCCACATTCTAATCTAGTGATGCAGCCAGCTAACCCCCTCACTAATGGAGCAGGAGGGAGTTAAAGCAGAGAATTTAAAATATCCTTTAAACTTAATTTTGTCTGGTAAGTCATTCTGGGAGCTGCAGTTTGCCATGTGCCCACATTCCTCTGCCTGCCAGCAGCCTGTTGGATCTCATGTAGGTGTGGTTTTGCATCCCATCATATCTTGTCACAATGTATGACCTTTCTTTCTGTCTAGTCATAGCATTGATGTCAGTGTTGCATATTCTTCATGTAAGTGAAAATGGCTTAACATGGAGGAAGTCTTGGAGATGAGGACAAAGGCTGAACAGAGGGATGTTTGCTTTCCTCAGGTACTGCCAGCCAATCCATTAGAGGAGATGCAGCCATTTTTGCCCTCCTATGTGCTGTGAGTTTGCCTGCACTATTTCAGTGCAGCTGAGCACACAGTGCTGCATAGCCTGCATCTTGACCTGTGCTGTCTGCTGTGCATGCTTTGGGGGCTCTGAAGAGCTTTGCTGCTGGAGGGAGGCATGGGTGCTTCCCCACTTGTGGAAGGCTAGTGGTTCTGGAGGATAGAAAGGCAGTATCAGCCCTGAGTATCACAGCACTGTGCTCTCCAGGGCCTGGAAGGTTTCCCCATTGTACTGCACTGTCCACCTTACTCATTCAAAATGGGCCCTGGGCACAGGCAGCAGGAGCTCTGCCTGCTACTTGACTGGGTCTGAGTGCAGAAGTGAGCACGGAGAATATGGCTGGGAAATCTCAGAAGTTCTCACAGGGCAGTTAGCGTGGCTACCTGCACCTGAAAAATTCTGGGCATTCACTTTGATCTGGTTCAAAGAGTGTTTCTTATTGAAGAGATAAGCATGTTAAAGACATTGCTGTCCTGGCTGAAGATTCCTTGCCATATACAGTCAGGAGCTAACACTACACATGGGAACCGAATCCCATCTCTGTCTGAATCTGCTCAGTTCTCAGGTCTGTATTACACCTCCTTGTTGCTGTAGCTTCTGCAAGCCCTAGTGGAGACAAGACCTGTGAGATGCAGAGGTGCTCGTGTTGGCAGGCTGGTAAAGCACTTGAGTAAACACTTGCTCCTTTGTATGGTCCAGGAGAATCTCTAATTTAAATGCTGGTGGCTGCAGAAAAGATGCTAATGAAGCGAACCTAGCAGCCTCATTTACCCATATGAAATCATTCCCAGTGGATAATTCATTCTCTTGGAAAATACAATAATAGTAATGTAATATACAGAACACAATACTACCCCCTAATAAGTCTGACAGGCAGATTGCAGTGTCTACTTAGACTGTATTAGCTAGCCAGCAATTTCAAATGCTTTTATGTGCAGACCCTTGTTGCTCAACTCCTGCTCTTTGCTGGTTGAGCTAAACTAATTAAAGAAAAAGGTACTATAACTGAGAAGTCAACAGTAAAAAACCAGCTAAAAACAGCCCTTCTAAACAGAATAATCCTCCTTAATGAACAGCTCTCAGTTGGTCTTGCAGAAATGCAAGGCACTTTGTTGTTCTTTGGAAACGGACAGGACAATTATGCTGTGTTTAATCGTTTTGTTGAAGATCTTTGGTTCATAAATGTGGACCTTTATTGCAGCCTACAAGCACTCAAAGCCTTGGATTACCTGGTGCTCTTGCTCTTGCAACACGAGGTGGCAGTTCTGTTGAGCCAT
The DNA here is from genome assembly GCA_013400475.1 of Tricholaema leucomelas. Classification (NCBI taxonomy): domain Eukaryota; kingdom Metazoa; phylum Chordata; class Aves; order Piciformes; family Lybiidae; genus Tricholaema lacrymosa; species Tricholaema leucomelas. Next base: position 249,472 of record WAAF01007264.1, on the reverse strand, counting down.
TTAGTGCATGATATATGGACTGGAGCATCTGAGCACCAGCACTTCTGATGTCTGTCTAAAGCTCATTGTAGCCGAAGCTTGCAATGCCTGAGGGCTGCCTTGATAGACTTCTTAGAGCTTGTAACCCGGTGAGGACACTCCAGCTTCTCCTTTGACATGCATGCAAAATGCTGCCCCTCTGCCTAGGCTGATGCAAGCTGCTAGGCAGAGGACATCTGTGTGCTTGATGGCTCTGGTGGGTATACCTCCTGCTTCAGGTGCTGGAATGCTCCTCAGGATCTGAGCTATCAGTACAGGCTGGGGGAGGAGGTGGTAGATTTGGAATAGATGTTAGGGGAAAAAAAATCACAGGAAGAGTGGTCAGGTATTGGAATGGGCTGCCCAGGAAGGTGTCACCAACCCCAGATGTGTTTAAAAGTCATTTAGATGTGGTACTTGAGGATAGGATTTTTACCTTGTAGAGTGAGGATGTTGGTTGGAATTGGTGATCCTGAGGGTCTTTTCCAACCTGAATGTTACTGTGATTCTGTGATGGAAAGTGGCCCTGCAGAAAAGGACTTGGGTATGCTGGTGGGTGAGAAGCTGAACATGAGGCAGCAAAGAGCACTTGCAGCACAGAAGGTCAAGGGCAGCCTGGGCTGCATTCAAAGCAGCATGTCCAGAGATGGAGAGAGGGGATTCTGCTACTCTGCTGTGCTCTGCTCTTCTCTGCCTTGGTCTGGTGAGACCTCACCTGGATTACTGTGCCCAGGTCTTGAGCTCTCAATACCAGAAGGACATGAACCTGATGGAGCAGGTCCAGAAGAGTGCCACAAAAAATCATCAGGGACCTGAGGCATCTCTGTTAGGAGGACAGGCTGAGGGAGCTGGGAGTGTTCAGCCTGGAAAAGAGAAGGTTCTGGGGAGACTTCATAGCAAACTCCCAGAACCTGAAGGGGACCTACAAGAAGGCTTCAGAGAGACTGTTTTCAAAGGCCTGCAGTGACAGGATGAGGGCAATGGCTTCAAAGTAGAGCAGAGCAGATTTAGATTGGATGTTAGGAATAAGTTCTGCACCATGAGTGTAGTGCAACACTGTACCAGTTTGCCCAGGGAGGCAGCTGAGGCCCCATCCCTGGAGATATTCAAGATGAGGCTTCACAGGGCTCTGGGCAACCTGATCTAGTTGAGGATGTCCCTGCTGACTGCAGGGGAAGTTGGACTAGATGACCTTTAGGAGTCCCTTCCAACACAAACCATTGTATGGTTGTATGATTCTATCTACTTTGCTCTGAGCCAGCAAACACCAAAGGGCTACTATGAGGAGTGCATTGCCAGTAGTAGTAACACCAGCTGCATTTACAGTGTCCATCGGTTTGAAGGCATTGTAACTGTGAGAGATAAATACGTTGCAGACTCTGAGGATGTCCTGTCCTCATTTGCATAGCTGCCCAAAACCAGATACGGTGAAGAACGTGCGTGAGGTTGGGCTCTGTGCACTGAATTGCTCGGCAGAAGCACTGTCCTCATCAATCTATTTGGCAGAGATGGTGGTGGCCTTGCTGGTGCACCCCCACACCTACAGGAGTCCTTTCTGTGTCCTGTACCATCCCATGGGTTGGTGTGATGGTTTGGGTGTTCCCCGCCCCCCCCACTTTAGAAAATCACCCAGACTAGACTCAGTCGGCTCTGGAAATTTGAATGAAGCTTATATTTACAGCTGGCACAATTTACTAGCAGATACTTACAGTATATACAAATATACAGTATATACAAATATATATATGTACTGTGTTCAGTTCTGGGCCCCCCAGTTTAGAAGGGACATTGAGATGCTTGAGCGTGTCCAGAGAAGGGCGACAAGGCTGGGGAGAGGCCTCGAGCACAGCCCTACGAGGAGAGGCTGAGGGAGCTGGGATTGTTTAGCCTGGAGGAGAGGAGGCTCAGGGGTGACCTTATTGCTGTCTACAACTACCTGAGGGGTGGTTGTGGCCAGGGGGAGGTTGCTCT